>SMGT01014457.1:16632-43992 GCA_004794575.1 Lanistes nyassanus
CGCTATCCACGTCGCGGGTAATGGCTGCACTCGTAGATCCGACCTCGCTGTTCGACACTTGGCGCTCAGCATACGACTTTTGCAAACGGCATTTCACATTTCAGCCCTGAACATTTGCGGTCGGTTGCCTATATAGCCCTGCGCGCGGACTTGCAAGCGCGCGCTACCCGTTCGGGGTGGTGGTCTGTAGCCCGTGGAGAGTGGTTCGCCCCCACCTCGCACTCAGCCGGCTACCTTCCCCCCTACACCGCGTTCTCCAGCTGTTTTGGCGAGCCAATCGGGTCGCCCGTAACAGTTTGTTCTACCCCCTGATTGGTTAGGGCAACTAGACGCCTGAAACTCGCAACACATGTAGATCCCAACAAACTGAACATGCATAAAACAAGAAGACATGGTGATGTTTTCTTTGTCATCACTTTTACCACAGTTAGCATCTTTTTTTCCCTTATTTTAACTGGTAGTACTAAACCCAGTGCATCTTATGCTCAATGTATATTTTGCATTTCAAACCAGAAAGTAACAATTATCTGGTAGGTAGGTCTTAACTGCATGTATTTCGCTGGGATCTGTGTTTCCTGCATTGGTTTTTTTTAAAAGTGAGATTATGTCAATCATCTGCACACCTAATCATGAATCTGTTTCTCAAAAAAGGCTATTGGTGCTACATTACTACATGAATGGGAAATGTTCTTTCAACAGTCATCTTCCTGCTTTAGAAAGGTTCATGCTTGGAGTGGCATACATTGGACTTTACCAGATTGTCTACATGTTTATCTCAGATGAATACCTTCTCTCACCTGCTTTCCAGGTATGTTTTTACTTTTATGAATACATCAATTTTGACAATTGTTTTAGCCAGTATAAACTGACGCATTTTTATATATTCATGCCTTGTGTATTGCTATCAGGAAATCCCTCATACTGCCTTCTTATCCTGTACCCAGTCACGTGGCTTCCTTGTTTAAAGGATTAGCGAGGAGGGGGCCCTAGCTTTTGTTGGTGTCCTAGATGGAAATACATCTTAGCTTCATCCTGAATGTCTTTCATGCAGCTGGGAAGAAGTCATGAGAGCACTTGTGCTCCAGTGGTCCTATCACCGGGTGTCATGACGTGGGTGTGTATAAGGCTCAGAAGGTAGCCAGTTTAAAGGAAGATGGCTCTTAGATCCAGGAAGGGTGTGCTAGTAAGACAGTGGTAGAAGTTGAAATGATAGTGCTTTTCTTGTCCTCTGTCTTTGCTTTTAAAAAATTGACATACATTTATGTAAAAGTATCGGTTTCCAGTAGGGACAAGCAGCTATTATTGGTACCTTTTGTGTACAAGAGTCTCTACATGGATTGGATTGGGAGGACAGCTAGGGCAGCCATGGACTGTAAGCTTTATGACTCAAACGCATGGCTTTGATACTGTGCCTTGAACTTAACATTTGCACATTTGCTTATGTCGTAAAAGCAAAGAAATTGCACCAATCTACAAGATAGATTCCATCTAGTCAATTTTTTGTGAGCATTGCACCCTCGTCATGACATTCGAAAAAAAAAGGAAAAAATGTCATAACATAAAAGAGAGAGTGAGAAGGGGGGAAGAAAAGAAAATTTCCTTAGCTTTTCCCTTTCTCAAAATGGCTGCCAGACAGCTTTGACAACACAGTACCTTGTCCTGAAAAACTGGTGATAATGATCCTTTCACCTCCAACAAACTTTAGTGTGTTCTATTTAAGGAGACATTTCTGTACTTAGATATGCTGTGATGTTTTTCTTGCATGAACTGTATTATTTCAGTCATCAGCTTTCTCTAGTTAGGGCATCTGGATTATCTGGCAAGCATGGCATGAAGGACGTGCCCCAAATTGCAAATTTGTCAGGTTGTACATTTGTTTAGCTGCTGCCTAGCTGCTTCCAAATAAAATTATTGAATTAAATGTTTGCAGGAGAGGGGACTTCTGTTCAAATGTGCAGTTTTGATGGTGTGGGGGAAAACCTGCCTCAACAAATACATTGGTTCATGGTTGTTAACTGTAAGTGTACACGTGGATGACCTGCATTAACAAATGCACACAGTGCACAGACACTGACTTTTGAAGTGATGGCTAATGTAATTATATTTTTGACAGTAGAAACTAGATAAGCTGTTGAAGTATCTTTCCCTTTCTTTATTGGCATGAGTGGGGTATGATAATTCAACAATAGACCTGAGCAGCACAGACAGATCAACAAACACAGACTCATGTGTGTGGGTGCATGTGCACACACACACAGTGAATCCTCATCATCATTATTATGATGTAGATAAAAAGAATGACAGCCTAAAATGCAGATTTCATGTTGTTTGTGCTTGATGTGAAACTGTTATATAACAAGAATTACAAAATGCTTCAGTAAGATTGCAAATGTCGGCCGCATCCAACTTGAAGGCATCACTACCACTGGCTCCAGGTATCATTGCATGCAATTACACAAGAATCAGGCAACACATCTAGAAACAAAAGGGGTCAGAAAAAGCAGGAAAAGATAAGAAACTGGCGGTATGTATATACAGAGGATGAAATGATACAAGCTTGTCTGTCACAGGAAGGTGCCATCATCTATATGGGACTCAGCTTCAATGGTGTGGACAACAACAACATAGCTCAGTGGGATGCTTGCACTAATGTTAAAGTCTGGCAGCTGGAGTCAGGAAGCACATTGCAAAATAACATTCAGTGCTTCAACTGCAACACCAACCTTTGGATGGCTAAGTCAGGCTTTTAATATTTACTCTATTTTGTCACAATTTTTAGAGGCAAAACCTGGTCCAGTTTTCAACTTGTCTTACATATTGAGTTGACTTGTCTGCTGCATCTGTTTTAACTTGTCTACAACAGTGACTTAACTTGTCCACTGAGAACTGACAATTGTTATAACCGAAATCATCTTAATTCATCTTTCCAAGGACAAACTTAGCTGAGATAGTCTTTCATATGGCAACTTCATGTCTTAGGGTGGCTGCACACCACAATGTGACTGTGCAGGAGCACAATGTATCAATTGATGTGAACGGACCCTATTCCAGGAAATCTGCTGTTGCTTCACATATTCCAATATTTTCTCATCCTGGCTCAAGTATTAAAAATTTAACTATTAAAGCTTCGAAAATGTTACAGAAACATTTGATCATAGTCCTGGAATAGAATGGTCTTGTTCAGTTAGTGCATTGGTCATTGGGTGAGTCAACTTAATGTGGTTATGCGGTGGACAAGTCAGCTACCCATGCTGGATGACTTGGCTGCAGGGATGAGTTGGAGACTAGATGAATTGATAGGTAACCTTAGGAAATTGCATGATTGTGTAGCCAATTTTAATCACTTTATTAGTTGTGAACTGTTGTGGTTTTCTCTTTCAGTACATATTAGCCATCATTTGTTCTTCAGCATTTTCTGCACCTCTTTCTTGCAACACTGTCTGTTCTGTCCACTGATAATAGCAAAGACATTCCCTGTTTTTTTCTTCAATAGAGACAGTTCCATCCAACATTCTGCTACTTGTATGGGTGTTTGCAGGCTGAACAGAGTAATCCATGTACAAAACACCGAGTCATTGCTTTTCAACTAACGTAAACATTATAAATATCTGAAAACAAGTCAACAGTAAATTAAAAGTGCTACAAAATTTTATTTCATTTAATGTATTATTACATTTTTCCTAGGTATATCTTCAGACGCCTTCGTTTCCTTGGCAACAAGATGCTGTCCCAAGCCCTGACACTCTTTTATTTAGCTGTTTGGCATGGCTTGTTTTCTGGCTATTATGTTTGCTTCTTCTTGGAATTTGTCTACGTAGCATGTGAACGACAGGTAGGTATCATTTTTACAGATGGGTGCATTTCCACAGAGCTTGAATATATTTCAGCTCTAGTTTATATGTTGGTAAGAAAGCAAAATAGTAAACTGTCTATGACTTTTGTCAAATGCTACTTCAAAATGAGTAAACTGTTATAAGTCAGACAAATTTAAATTTGTATATTCAGACTTTCATAAATAAACAGCACAAAACTTGGACACATAAGTTTTAAAACATTAGTTCTTTAATGAAATGTATAAAATCACAAATATATGAAAACATTTTTTTCAACCAACGCTAGTCTCAAAACACTAATTTTGATAACCTGTAAATAAAAATGTCAATATAAATGTTTACACTCTGTATAAATCTCCACACAAACAGCTATCTCATTTCTGTTTTACAGGTTGAGGATCTCATGCTAAGGAAAAAACTGAGCTACATATTGCCATCACCAGTAGCAAAAAGTTTTGTTTTCATAGTACAAAAGATTTTTAGTAACTTCCTGATGAGCTTTGCTCTTGTAAGTTTTTCGTTATTGAGCTGGGAGAAATGGTATTCAGTAAGTATTTTTTCTTCTGATTTCCTTATATTCTTTCTTCTACCTATCCGTAACTTGCTAAAACTTGGATTAATGAGCAAGTAGTGTTCATTGTATATTCATGTTCTGATCGTGATTATTCATCTTTTTTGGGGTGGGGAGGGGGACCCCATTTGTAGATGACATGCTTGTGACACCACATCAGGAAGTCTGAAGTTATAGCCTCTGCTTATTGTCTGCAGAAAGGCACCGATCTTGCCTGCTGTTTTAGATGCAGTCTTATTTCTACAAATGAAAATGTAGTTACCCATATTTCTGAGTTGACCAAAGAATTGCTTTGTCACTGAAGTGAAGACTGTAATGCAAAACATGCACCAACATAGTATTTACACAGCTTTTGTTATGATGATGAAGAGGCCACCACCCTTGTCCACATCAGGATGTCAGATTTTATCACAAGTCTTTAAACATCTTTTATATTCATGGATATAAGCAATAAAGTGGCACTTAAATATTATAATGATAATGAACATAAAATGGTACAATACTTTGTTATTAGACATCTCAAATATTTTATATTTTTTCAGGCTAATATGAACATGCATGCCTCTTTCAAGATTGACAGCACACCATAAACAGTGGGTTCTGCCATGTGGAAAGCCACAGGCATGAATTAAAAAGCACAATGCTATATTGAAATACCATATTATGGAAATACCACATTACTGAAAGGCTTGCTATAACTGTTGCACTGCACAACTTCTGTCTGAACTGAGAGCAGAGAATAGTTGTAGTCATACAGTTTATCCAGGAAATCCATGAGACCACCTCAGCAGGAACAAAAGATTGGAGCTTAGATGGACTCCCTCCCCCCCTCCCCGCCCACCACCACCCCACCACTGGAATTCCACACTTCGGTTCCAAGTCAAGAGGTGACTGCTGCATTTCGGACCTGGTCACAGAAAAATGTTATTTTGTACGGTAGTAGCAGGTTCTCCTATTCATTGTGTATGAGCTTTATCCACAGTTTGATTTTGGCTTAACTTCTACTGTTTCAGGTGTATGCATCCATATACTGCATAGGCTTGGTTCTTCCTGCAATTATTGTACTAATCTGCACAGTTCTAAGGTCTGCATTGCCAAAATCATCCATGCAAAATGGTGTGCATTCTGGGACCTCAAGGTGTGCTTATTTGTATAAATCACAATGGTTGTTCATTCCTTTGACTGTGATTTACATCAGCCGTTAGTTTTAGTGCATGACTTGAACACAATGTCTGAAGTGCATGCAAGATCAGTTAAACTGATAAAATTGATGGTTTTTGTTGCTTAATCGTCTCCCATTGCAAACTAGGTGCATATCAGAATGGTGTTGCTTAGACAATGTGGTGCTACACATGGGACTGCTTCAGTTCCATCCAGTCACATTATACTGACACCAGCCCAACCAGTCCTAGAACTGCTCCCTATAGTGGCAGGTTTCTGGCAGAGATTGCCAATTTTTAAGTCTCAGATATGACTTGGCCAGGGCGCAAACCACCAGCCTCCAGACCATTGACTGAGGCGGTCAATAAAGCTGAGGGACAAACTTGAGCACCTTTAAAATAAGGCTGAATACAACTTGAGACGATTTATACATTCATTTATTAGAATACACACAGCACTTTGAAAGTGGCAGTGCATTCTTTAGAAAAATGCAGCTGTTATTATTTAGATAAAATTAACATTAATCCTTATTCCAAGGACCATCTTGGTGGTCTAGTGGTTAAGGCATCCGTTTCTGGGGGCAAAGTCAGTGGGTCATGCCCCAGCCAGATCATCCCCAAGACAGCAATCGGATGTGTGGCAGCATGTTGTCTGAGCAATGCCATCCTGATGTACACCTAGTTTTTAGCGGAATGTGAAGAACCAACCGACCACCCAGTTCTAAGGGTATAGCAAATTCCCTTATGCCTAGTAGACATCTATCTAGGAAGCCTTGTTATTAGCCAATCAAATCATGGTTTTATATAGAACATTAAAATGGAACATTCCTGAGTCACCATTGTTGTTGTTAAGTGTTTTATCACTAAAGCACTGATGCTATTGGAAGAGTGTTAATGGACCACTCTATAACTGGTATTTTGCACAGACTCGCTCTTGTGCATCTTGATGCAGTTCGAAAGTTAATTACTTCCCTTTTCAATAATTGAAAATGCCCAAGAGAAGGCATCCAAAAGCTGAAGTGAGCTTAATGTAAAGTTACTTGCTAGTCAGCAGAATTAGGCAGGGTCAATAGTTTATACGTGCAGCATGGTTGTAGTCCACCTCATTGGACTGTTACGTTCTGTTGCGGTTTCCAGAGACAAAAGACAAGACTGAGTAAACCACTGACCTGAAGCTACCTGATGTGCCAACGGTAACTACCACAGCCTGTCTGCCTGCAACACTTGACTCTCCCACTTGACTGCAGCAGCTCTGATCTTCTTTCACATGATCTCTTGGAATGGAAGGAAGGCCAGCTTGTGGGGAAGAACTGGCGTGAAGCTGTATACAGTAGAAATAGGCGATGATTTAGGAATCACTACAACTACATGTGGCCCATTGTGCCCCCAGTTTGCTAAGGTGTGTTGGGGGTATGTGAACATTTTCAGGACACTTTCGTTCAGGTATGTCAGTTTATAGGCTACTGCAAGATGTTGGATATGTGTGTCCTGTTAGGGTGGGGGTTGACCAGAGAGAATAACCATGAAATGTCCATTATTTAGCTATTCTAAGATCTCCTGTCAAATGCTGCTTTTATACCTGAGCATCTTAACAGTATGCTTCATCTTAATTGTAAAACTCCAGCAAACTGAAAACCAAGCCATGTCAGAGTGTGATATGTAAGGGACAAGCGTGTTACCATTTTCAGTCGGCATCGGCATCGGCGTGATGCCGCGTAGTCTTCCAGCATTCCTCTGCAGACAGTACTAAGGCTGTTAAACATTAAGGTTTATGCACATGGTTTCAGATAGTTTCACCTCAGTTTTCCACATTTTTGGGCCCGTATCACTTTATAAGTTTGGAATGCCAACCTGTCGCTACAGGTTTGGATTGCCAGATTCCTTCTTGGAACTTCAGTATTAGTAGGCATAAGCACATAAGCTCTTCACCGCCTTGTCAACTCTGGCAAACCGCTGTACCCGCAGCTGATGCACATGAGCAGTTCTTCCTTGCACCTTACAGTTCTAAAGAAACTTTGTGATTATCTTTATGACAGTGAAAGCCATTTATATTTGACTAATTTTTTTAAAGGTTTACATACAATCATTTTCTCAAAAGGTTATTTCTGGAATTTTCTCAGAATCTGTGATGATATTGAAATTTAGTCTTTTAATGCACATGATAAATTATTTATAGTATGTGCACCTGCATCCTGAAGGTTTAGTTCCAGATATTTGTAGCAGGTAAAGCCATCTCGAACCCTACTTTGATTCCACTTTTTCACATAGTATCATAGAAGATTCATGTACAGCGTATTGACTCCCATTATGCCAACTTCACCCAACCTTCTCAATGTGCACTTCCTGTGTGCTGCTGAACGTCAATGTATTCTATTTCGTGTCATTCAGCTTGATAACATTCTACTGTATGGGATTCTACTTCGTGCTTTTCTACTTGTGGTGATCGTCAAAGACATAAATCAGGACAGCTACAGTGTTCTTGCTAGCTTTCTTACAGATAAACGGCTTGCTTAAGGCAAAACACCAAGAGATGAGTACAGGGTAAATATTATAAACCTTGTCAATATATGTTTATATGTTGTAGGCTGTTAATCTTTACATATGTATGAACACTTTTGCAAAGATTTCAAGGATTTGAAAAAACCCAATTCAAATTTTAAGGGGTTTCTTACCCCAGAAAAAATCACCTTCAGATTTTAAATGTACATGTACAGTGCATCAGTGTTTTGAAAGGCGGTGAGTGTTTATAGTTTCAAAAATCAAGTTCAGCACAACCACCTAAATTCTCTTTAAACTGCTGTTCAATTTACTACAATTACTGTACATATACGTTTGGAATTGAGTTTAATATTTGTCTTTGGGTATTATCAGTCTTCACTATCTGTGCACTTTGAGAAAGGAGTTGTTAGTTCTGGTGACCCAAGTGAAAGCAGGCTGGAACTGTGCAAGAACTCATGTTGTCCAGATCTTGCCATGCACTTGCAAAGATAAATGCTTAAACAATGCCAGGTGTCATCATTCTACAGCCAGGCGAAATTGACAGACATGAGATGCAGAGGTTGTCATGCTTCCCATTGTTCTCCACTGCTCGGCGAAAAGATTGCTACCCCAAGATTTTCAGGCTACAAATAAGGTGGAGAAATATCATCTAAGCTGAGGTGTCGTTACTGTGGTGTACAGACAAATTAAAAGTCCTGCCTTCAGTGCTCAGGTAACAGGCATAAACTGACGATGGGCACAGAGAGCTTGCCTGCCTGCTTGATGCACTCAGCTCCCACTGAGATTGAGAACTACATATGATCATTACACCACAACCTGATGTGGGAACTAGGGAAGAAATCTGGAGCTAAACAGCATTCACAGAAATGTAGACATTTAGTATTATATTTGCATTACCATGAATAAAGGAAATCATGTGCTTGTGTTGTCCACCACACGGCATCAGCCGCAGGGAGATACGGTCATGTTGCAACTAATGTACAAGGTTTCCAATCTTGAATAGTAGTGAACAAGGATTTTTACTTGTGAAAAGAAGTGGGAAAATCATGTTCAAATTGTAACTCCACAATGAGTAACCATTCTTAGCTTGAAAGAGGTAGCAGCTAGCAAAAATAATGACTGAAGGAAATGCTTAGCATTCAGCCAGAATTAAAACTTTGGACCAAATTGGTATTCACTTGTGGACCATTTCATAGTTACTGATTTAAGGGCTAATGGTTTTAACTTAAATATCTGGGCAGTTTTGTTTTAACAGAAAACCTGGTTTAGTGCAGTCTACCTAACAAAAGTCAGGATTACATAAAATCTCTTACCTCAAGTATGCTTCAAGTTTTCTTTTAAAGTTTTACATTTTACATTCTTCTGCTTTAAGAAAATATAATTTCATATCCCTAACAACCACAGTATAATTACACATCTGCCATGATAAATCTTGCTCCCCACCCCTTCCACTATCATGCCATACCCTTTCCAAACAGAGAAGGTGGGAGCATGTCACCTTGAACTGAACTATGACGGGCATTTTCTGCTTGGCTGACAGCAGCTGTGCAGACTTGAGAGTGAAAGGAGGAGTCAAGGTGATAGCACAAAGGGGATATGGTTCAAATGGTGAACAGGGGAAGCTGAAAAATGAAGGTGCATGTAAAGCAGCTTTCCAACAGAACTGTAGGAAGGCAGCTAATGGCAACAGTGATCTGGTAGCCAAAAACGCAAAATGTGGACTTGCATGGCTTGATGCTTACCTCTCTCATTTCCATTAAACTAAATGCATTGGATCTATGAAAGGCAAGTCATGATTCTTTACAAATGCAAACGAAGTGACGTAAGCGTGCATGTCATCAGCTATCTAGCACTTCATGTAAATGGAACTGTTGGTCTTGTGTAATGAAAACAAATCACGCAAATTGTTTTTGACTCTGCAATTTGCGTTGAGCAAATGCACTGTACATGACTAAACATGAACCACAGCTTCTTTGCTAGGTAAGCAATTACTGTCAGAACAGAAACCACATATTTTTCTTGTCAAGTACTCACTGAATTTTAAAACTAAAACATTGTAATGTGTCGACAGACAGAAATGACAGTCCTATTTACAATGTACTACTGCATCACATGATGTCTGTGGCTGAACGTTGAAAAACAGTCTGACTTATTTATTTGTGTCTTTAATTAAATAATAGAAACTTTCCTTGCTAAATAAATGATTCAGCCCTTTATACCTAGAACGGCAGTGACCATTTTTGATGCTATCAATTACGTAAAATATAAACACAGCAGTATCGTCGTCAAAATGTTTCAACTTGTTAGCCTTCTATTTGTCTCAAGACCTTGGGCAGCTGTCAAATATCTAACTACCCTCTTGCATATTGTATTGACAGGAGTGATGGACTTTTTAAAATTTTCCTTGACATGGCACCTATGTCCAGCAAACCAGGTTCCTATAACAAGTTATATTATCTTGCCCTTAATGTGTGAGAAAATGCAAATTACTAATATTACACGAGCATTTTGTCAGACAACTATCTCTCCATCAAAAACATAAGCAAAACTGCAAACATTTCTGAAGGATCTTGCTGAAAATACCTATGCACATCAGCTAGCATATGCTGTCGTTCTTGGTACGAAGATTTTGTTGCTGTTCTAGGGTTAGTATAATGAACATGCAATCACATCCAGCATCTACTATAGTTTGGATCCACGATCCAGGACAATTTTTAACAGTCAATCTATCTTTTTTCAAATGAAACCAACAATTATGCTGGCTGTGATTATGGATTTTCTTCAATTTTTGATATGCCCATTTGCTCAGATGTTCCTGTAAAATAAATGCTGAAATGTTTGTAAATGTTGCTTAAGCTTAGCTAAGTATCTAAGAAGATAACTGAATTGTCTTGTATTGTGAATTCTGTAATTATTGGTTAAAAAATCTCTTGATATAGGAAACACTTTTTTATTTGAATCACACTTCCATCAACAAGTGTAATGATCCTCCTGTCGACATGTTTTTAGCATGTGGCCATTTTTTGCCACAGAGGGTATAAAGTACTGTTCAACTGATCCATTGGCCTCAATGCAATATATCAAAATTGGCATGTCAAACAAATGAAAGTTTGTAAGGTACAAAATAAAAATAAAATCAGGCTGTCCTACATGGAATTGTCATCTAGGAAAATCCCAATTATCAAGTTTTACTAAACAGAATTGTCAGCATGTCCCTCTGTACTGGCTTTAGATGAACTGCTAGACTAACGTCATACCCTAATAGAGATTTTAACTCAACAGTTTCAAACAGAATTTTACATTATTTTGCCCTCTCTGCATAGTTTCCCCACATCCATTCCATCATGATGAATGACGGCCCTGATAATCAATAATTGAATTATATTTTTGTCTTTTTTTTAAAAGAAGGTATCACGTTTCTATTTTTTGAATGTATGTTTATATGCCATTTGAAACATACTAAGCATTTTTCCTGCAGCAGCTTTTCTGAGCTATGTCTGTTGACTGAAGGTTTTCTTGGTGTGTGTGCAGTTTTGGGCTTTTGAAAATTTAGAATCCAATTTTAATAAAATGTTTGTTCAAGTGTTAGGCTTTTAGTTTATGCTGTATTTTGTCTTCCACCAGTTTAGTTCAGAACTTTGTGTTGTAGACTAGAGGTTTAAAACTTCCATGGATTACAAAAATCTAATCAAAATGCTTATAATGTGTAAAACAATTATCTCCACTTAACTACTTTTTGTAAATGCAATTGCTAAATACAGCATTTGTTTTTAATTTGCATTCACCTGTGTAAGAATCATCAGGGCAGGGCAACCGTTGTGCTAGGCTAGAGATCTATGTACGAGGCAAAAACTCAAGGGAATAGATGACTTTGCACGCAGTTTTGAGATGCCATTTGTGAGACTGCAGTGGGGGAATCCAGGCCATTTCTTGAACTGCCCATGTGTACTTTGTAGCTGGAAATGTTAAACTGCCATTGCTGGCATCAACCCCAGACAAGCTCTGCATTGCCTTGCTGTGTTCAAAACCAGCTGCAATCAAAGTTGTTTTTTTTTAAGCAATAGCCCTGTGTAAATGCACTACCACCAGCTAGGGAAAACAGGCAATCTCCACAAGAAGGAAGCACTTATCAGTACAACTGCTAACTTAACAGTTCTTACCATCAAAAGTTACAACTGCAAATGGTGTCATGTTATCTTTTTGAACAGACAGTAGCTGGCATCATTACCTTACACAGCTATCCCCATGACACCAACAGGGCGCATCTAGCCAGTGTGTGGCTTGCATTTCTCATCCTGCTTCACAACTGGCTTGAAGAAAGCATCAGGCCTTGCATGGGTTGACAGCTGTTGAAAGGAATCCAACGAGATCACGCTAGAAGGCTGAGGCAGTTGCGTTCTGTCAAGAGTACACTGTACGTGAGAGCTGGCTTTGTTGTCTTGGGCCCGATGGGCTGTTAAATCCTGGAATTCACTCCCCCTAGCTCCTACAACCAACGATTGTGTGGTTTCTTCATGCTGTTGGCCATATGTCCCAAGGGAGTTCCTACAAAAATATAAAAATGCATGAAAATTGCTCCTAGTTCTCATCTATTTTTACACATGGGAGTTTCTTCATGGTGCAGCAATACAGGACGTCCACACATTATTTGATGCATGCCATACCTTACCATGGTGAAGATCTGATTAGCTTGTGATGTAAGCCACACCTAACCATAGGCTCTGGTTTCTACCATGCTGAAGTTCGGATTTCAAGCACTTTTAATTAGCATATCAAAAATTTGTCAAGGAAGTGATTTTGTCTGACATCACCTTTATATCATCTGATGTAAAAGGGAAGGTGACTGCTGCTTGTAAGTAAAATCAAATTTTCTTTTAATTTGTGTTCAATAAGTCATACTATACCCCGACTCAGTGTGCTAAATTCTTATTTAGTAAACACTACGGTTCAGTATGATGACATTGAACCCAAGTTAACAATAAAGGAACTGAGCCAAGCTACATAAAACGACCCTCTCAATGGTTTGGGGGCATTACCCCTTTGTCAGGACAAAGACAAAAAACATGCATTCAGCTGAGTGAAGTAAAGGAGGTCATACAGTGTGGTTTCAACCCAAACTGTACAACCTACTTAACTCGGCTTAGTGCCTGTTTTTCTTTCTTCTTTTTTTTTTTGTGTCTCTTATCTGTGTGTGTGATAAGGCCCCGAAACAGCTGTCGTTTAATGTGGCTTGGCTCATTCCTTTATTGTCCACTTATCATCTGATGTAATTTTGCTGTCCCATCACAGTAGATTGAGTCAAATGAAACAAATACCTTTAGCTCTGGAACAGTGCAAATAAAAAAATCTCCAAAACAAACTGAACAATATTTTAGGCTGACGTGTGATCTATACCAGTTACCAATGGTGTGTCCAAGGGGACTTGAGCCAAGGGCTATCTTCTGACTCTACCGAAATAATACTGCACAATCAGTGTCCTGGTTTTCAAGAAAGACAGACATGTCAGTTTTATCAGTAAATACTTCAAACTTAAGCGGGGAGGCCCAGGGACAATACCTGAAAAGAGCAACCTCAAGAGGTGACTGCCCTTGACTTGGTGGTGCCTCACTGTTGCTTTTAACAGAGCTTCTATGACTTCGCTGCTTGTCAGTCAACATGGGTTCTTCATATATTCCCAGAGTCTCTGGCACAGATACGGCTTGTTGCACCTGGTTCCCTGCCAACAGGGTGACGGCCAATGATGTTTTTGTCTTCACCTTCTGTGTGAGAACCACATGCTCATGTCTGACAGGCTTCCCGGCGTTATCCGAGACCAGATGGCTTTTTGGAAAGCAGGAGTAGCACTTCTGACTGCTGGACAATCTGCTGTGCTCTACGACTGGATGTTCAGACAGTTTCTTTGGACCTGCATCTTTTTGTCTGTTACCCTTGGCAGATTCTGAGAAGTGACTAAGAGCTGGCACACATGCTTGTGTCACAGGCAGTAAACTAAGAGAGTTATCAGTGCTTTGGTAAGAGTTACTTTGATGTTCAGAATTCTGGAAGTATTTTTCCAGGGCCCTGTTGGTTGGTAATGGAGTAATGTTAGGCAGTTGAGGCTGAAAATAGTATGTGTTAGCATCCAAGTGCTTAGAAACCTTCTGTGCAGAGCATGGGTCTCCATTCGCCTCTACAAAAGCCTGGCTGTGACAAGACTTACTTGCAGTTTGGTAGCAATCAAAGAAAAATACATGTTGACTTTCAAAGTATCTCTGGCTGGCTTTTGGTAACCTTTGATTTGCATAGCTGGTCTGGTATGTGTTAAAATCTGTAATCTGTTGCTCCTGTGGAGATTTTATATTGGACTTATGTGAGCGATAAATTGAATCCTCAGCCATTAAAGCAGGCAGCTTTTTAAACTGCATGCTTGGCTCACACAGGGCAGACACCATCAGACTACCACAACTGTCTTCCAATGTTGACTGAAGAGGGAGATTTTTGTTTGAGTTTTGTGACATGTTGTGGTCTCGAGGCAATGAGCATCCTCGATGTATTTGACTTGCAGCATCAAGCTGACTGTCACCCATGTTAGGTCTATCTGGGCAACAGCTGATCTGGTCAAACTGTTTCTCTGCTGGAAGAAGATCATCATGTCTGTAGTTAATATACTCGAACTCACTATCTTGAAGGCTGTACTGTACATCAACCACTTCTGGCTCTCTAAAGGATACTCGTCGTTGTGAAGTGGAATAGTCTGAATCAGCACTCTGCTCCAATGCTGATCGAGAACCTTTCAGAATGGATCGCAGGGGAGTGACCATGAAACTACTCTGGTGGTTGATGCTGTCCTGTGAGTAGTGACTGTCACTCAAGACAAGGCTGTCATAGGAGGCTTGTTCTGCAGATTCATTTTCTCCACTATGTTCGATCCAGGAAGTGCAGAACCATTGGCTGTCTCTGTCTTCCGAAGTCCCTTCCTGGACACAGCTTTTGTCTACCATAGAGCAGTGGGTAGTAGCTTTGGCTGAAATTGAAGATGTAAAAGAAGACACATTGTCTGAAGCATCATCAGACATCGCCATTGTTGGAAAAGAAATCAGGTGCCTATTATCCATAGTCTGATTCTGTGATTGTTCAAAAGGATTCCTATCAGACTCTGTACGGGGCAACAGCCGTCTTCTGGCAGTGATTTTGTTTGTGCTTATGCCTGCCTGAATGGTTCCTCCTCTTCGAACAGAAAGAAGTGAAACAGGAGTGTCATCAAACCGAGGATGCTCATGAACTATCTCAAATCTTCCACCAACACTGGGCCGAGCTTGTTCTTGCTGTGAACTGAAGTAACTGCTGTGCTGGCTGCCTGGGTCTGCTGTAAAGCTTCTTTGTGTTTTCCACTGTACAGACCTCTGTCTTTGGCACAACTTCTGCAATTCGCATTTTGTTTGCCTTGGGCTTGTGAGCTGGCAGTCTTCAGACACCTGACCTGGCGCTTCTGGGTCAGCAGATTGCTGGTATGCTCTTGAAAGACTTTGGTTGGCTCTCAAATTAGATGCAGTGGTAGACTGCACAAACGAATTCTCCAAAGCATGACGCAAGAGTGCTTCCCTAGGTGACTTGTGCTGGTCATATCTTGAACTTGTGCTGCTGCCCTCCCCCCCTCCTTCCAGGTGTTTCTGGAGGCTCAAATCTCCAACAGACGACCTGCCCCCACCTCGATGTGCAGCATTATGTCGAACTCTACCGGCTTTGTCCTCTATAACTCTATGACTGTCAGTGTTTGAGGGATATCTTTCATTGGGATCATCTTTATTCAAGATGGCACTCATGGCCAAGCTCTGAGGAAAGTAAGGTCCCTCCCTGTAACTCTTGCCACAAACTAAGTAAGATTGTGACACACCACTTTTCTTATGGGTAGCTAGGCTCATTTCAGTATATCTAGAGGACCCAGGACTTTCCTTATAAGTAGCTTTGCTCATTCCAGCACTATATCCAGATGCTAGTGAGCCACTTTCATTAAGTATAGCTATGGTATTTCCAGCTATGTATCCAGAAGATGTTGGCACAGCACTTTCATCAACTGTACCTGTGCTCTTTCCAGCTCTGTATGCAGAATCTGGCATAGCACTTTCAACAAGTGTAACTGCACTCTTTCCAGCTCTAGATTGAGATGCTTGCATCCCACTTTCAAGCTGCTTAGCTAAGTTCCTTCCTGCAATGTATCTAGAAGATGTTGTCATGCAACTTTCGAGCTTTTTAGCTCGGCTCTTTCCTGCACCATATCCAGATGTTGGCATGCCACTTTCAAGTTGTGCAGCTATGCTCTTTCCTGCACTATATCCAGATGATGATGGCATGCAACTTTCAATCTGTATAACTAGGCTCTTTCCTGCACTACACCCAGAAGATGTTGGCATGCCACTTTCAATCTCAGCCGCTAGGCTCTTTCCTACGCTACACCCAGAAGATGTTGGTATGCCACTTTCAATCTCAGCAGCTAGGCTCTTTCCTGCACTACACCCAGAAGATGTTGGCATGCCACTTTCAATCTCAGCCGCTAGGCTCTTTCCTGCACTACACCCAGAAGATGTTGGCATGCCACTTTCAATCTCAGCTGCTAGGCTCTTTCCCGCACTATATTTAGAAGTGCTTGTTTGTCCAGGCCCAATGTCTTCACTGTGTCTCTTTGAACAAGGCTGCTCTGCATTTTGTGCGCGAGCTTCTGAGGACTGGCCACCTCTGAAGTCACCATTGCTCTGCTGGCTGCCATGGTTCACACCAGCGCTGTCTGAAGTTTTTGTGGCCGTTGTTTGCCCCTCGGATCTGCTGGTGTCCTCAAAACTGTTGTTAGTGCCTTCTTCACCGCCGAGTCCATGGTTATTATGATCTCCTGTACTGGCAATAGTTTTTGAAGGGTTAACAACCTGAAGGATTTCACTGTTCAGACTGAAGTGAGCATGTTCTGGCCTGTCACTTGGTGAAGAGGGATTATCAGCTGGACTATGATAACTGAACATTGGTGCTGTAGGAGCATAAAAAGCTTTTTTAGAAGAATCTGGAATCATTTTATATGGCTGGGATTTGGACTTTTGTGCTGTGTAAGAAGCATTTCTTGAAGAGGGTGCTAGATGTGCAAATGAAGATGTTGAAGATTCCTCCTTTGAAAGTATATATGTGTGTCTTCTGTCAGGTAGGAACTGCTGATAAGAAGATCTGTGCAAGATATTTTCATAATCAGATTGCTTGCTCTCTTGCACTGGAGGACTGTGTCCGGGCAGAAATAAGTTTTGTGCCACCTCATCTGGTCTGTGGTTGCTGATTTCATTTCTAAGTTCCTGAAGGCAAGTGGCGCCCTGATGAAAAACCATGTCAGTGATGTCATCTTGATACAAAATTGTGGGCCTGCTATTAGCATTTCTACTCTCTTGTATTTCTGGAGTCTCTATCAAGCTTTCTTTTCCTACAAAATTTTCCCCACTGCTTTCATGGTCTGATGGGTCTGACAAATCAATCATCAGATGGTCATTTTCATTCTCATTCTCATTAGAATCCCCAGCTTCATCTGGATTCTGATCTTCATCCTGAACCTCGCTGTCTGAGAGTTCAGTCCCCTGTTCCTCGCTATCACCAATGCTGCTTGGTGCAGAGGATGCTCCAGCAATGGATGAGCCCTCAGATCCCATCCCAGGGGACATCGGATTTAGGTTTGCTGTTGCCATATTGCTCCCCAGAGACATCTCACTCGGTCTGCCTAAAGAGCCATCAGCTGGATAAACGAAAAGAAAACAAAGCATGTTAGAACAAAATGGTTATCACTGCTTCATGCACGCCTCTAAAAACACTCTTCCCTTGTGCCTAACATTCAAATGTTATGCAGTTATCCACTACAAATGATAACCAGAGGAGCAGACATAAGTCCACAAAATATGAACTCAGCCCAGTTTTACCTGCATGTTGATATCAGACTACTATCATACAGGTTCATAAATGCAAAGCTTTATAAACAATGGAAAAAAACAACATACAGAACTACACATACTCAAAGGCAGTTCTGTATTTACGCAATTTTGGTACCTAAACATTTCTTGTAAAAATCTGTTTTAATAACAAGTGAATCAACACTTAAAATGTTTTTATAAGCTGCATTAATAAATTCTTCACCAGACTGCAGAAAACTTGCTAGACGATTGTGCTTGACTTCCAAATTGTGCAGAGACCAAGAGACCCCAAACATTTCATAAAGATATCACTTCTTTGTCAGGGTACAAGAGTATCACAATGGACAACAGTATTTAGAAACTGATCACTTGTATTTATCATTTCAATTACATTTTACAACTACAGAAAACTTTTCTAAACTTGAGCACATATCTATTACAAAGCCAAATATAATAAAGAAAGCGATATGCTTTATTCCAGATAAAATTAAATCAGTTTTTAGTCTCCCAAAATAAAATAGATACAGGCAAAAGTTGAAGACAGTCATATAAAATTTATCATAAATTCATGAGCAAGTCTCATGAAAAGCAAAGTCCTTACGGAATAAAAAATAGTGACTCATAAAAAGAGAAGTCCTCACAGATTAAAAATTTTGACATATAAAACTGATTAGCTAGTCTCAAATAATGTGGAGTTCTTATCACTTTTCTTTAACCAATTACACAGTCATTTTCCAAGTCACCACACCACAACAGCGTTTGGTATATTTGCCTGAAAATAGGTGTAGGTGTGCAAGTGGAAGCGTGATACGTATCGGCAAAGCCACAGGCTAAGAATAAGCTGTTGTGAGCCTCTCGGCTACTGCTTATTAGCTACTTACTTTCATAACACCTAGTTCTCTTTCAGAGTACTAGTCTTTGAGATCTAAGGCTGTTCCATACAAGATGCATTTCTGTTCACTGAGAACACCTATGAGAATGACCAAGCAATTTATAGAGAAAAATAGGTATGGCATCAAACAGATGTAAGAAAAGTAATGGCTGCTTGACATTTAGACTTAACAGTTGTAGACATTATCGATGTTTTACTAGTCTCGAGACTTCAAATAATGTAAATTTAAATAGTAGCTGGGCTGATTTGGGTTAGCATGTGCATTTTCCCTTCCGTAAGTGTGCCTGTACATTTAAACAGTGGAAATGTTACAGATGAAAACAAGAAGAAACAAACATCCACGCAACCCAGCTTGTACAAAAAGTGGGGTAACTATCATGTCATTAAGAAATTCTTAAGCATCATTATTGAGGCACCATTCAGTTACGTGACTAAGTAGTCCGCAATCCATCTTGGTTACCAAAATCAAATGATCACAACTGAAGATTCACCAGAAACAGCACAAAAAACTGAGTATGACATAAAGAAAGACTGAGTATGACATACAGAAAAACTGAGCATGATATACAGAAAAAGTGAGTATAAAATAAAAAAAAAAGTGAGCGTGACATACAGAAAAATTGAGCACGACGTACAGAAAAAATACAGCACAAGTTTGCCGCACAGTGTGCAATATCTTACTAAAATTAAGAAGCTGTGGCCTTTCAACAAAAGAATTTAATGTGTCAGTCGATGCTCTTCAACCAGATTTTCTCAACTTTAAAGATGGATGGAACCCAGCCCCAAAAAACAGTCTAACACAACAAACGATAATCTATTTATATTTTGACTTGTTAAAAAAATTCCTTTGTACATTTATTTTTTTATTGTTTAAAAAACTTTTCATTTTTGATAAAACTAATGGTGTCAGTCTTAATAAAGAACAAATGAGGACCGAGCGCTTAAATTATCAAAAGATAACTCCAGCAAGAGGTACTGGCAGCGCTCAAAATAACCGTACGGAGGTGTCAATCTTCACAACATTTCTGTAAGAAAGTTTTATCTCCAACTGATCCTAGAGATCTTTTCAAATTTCTTTTAATTTTTGCTCATTTTGACAATTGCTTTTTTAAAAATAATTCATTTAGGGTTAATAAGCACTTCTGTTGTGGATATACCTACACCTTGGTCTTTAAAAATAAAGTGGTATTTTTGTATGTATGTGCATATATGTAAGATCAACTTGTACATTACATTTAAGAGAGAGGTCTAAACATTAAAATTCTTTTTGGAAGAATGAATCCGTCTTCTGAGGCGACCAAGAGCCTGCAAGCCACGACTTTCCATTTCTCCACCATGCTGGCGAAGCTTTTTTATCTTAGACCTGACTTTCATCACTTACTTTTTGTCTGCAACGAGACAAGAAATTAATGTGGGAATGAAGGCTGGTCTGTTAAATTTACACCTCTCTCTCAATGTTTAGTCTCCTATTTACCGAAGTTGAGCAAACAAGCCCATGGTTCTTTCTCTGTACATATAGAGGTTCTCCACATATGCCCAATGATGTCCTGTTCTTGTCACTGACTTCATATCAGCCTCTAGACATTTGGCAATCATCTGTGTAATGATTTTATCTAAACATGAATAAATACCATAAACGGCTTTGGCTGAAAGGATTAAAATCATCAAAATGTAAAAAAAGGCCCATCTGCACACTTTACATACATCTGAGTTCAAGCCCACCCTAGGGGGTCTCAATTCCTTACTAACATTAATAATACAAATTCTAAACCTACCGGCAGAAAACAGCAGACCTGACAAAGAATTTGCAATAAAAATTTTGATCATGGAAGAGGTGCAATACATTTCCAAGAGAGTACTACATATTTATTTGATAGTAGTTAAAATGTCTTCACATCCAAAGGTGTGATTTCAGTGCTGCAAGAAAAAGTAGTAGTACGAGATAATACAGGCACATAAGCGTGCATGTAACCGAATTAGCATGCATGCACACACAGACACCCTGCCACAGCACTCACATTCATGCATGGCCATACAACCCACAACAGGGAGAGATAATATTTAGTTTAACTGATCACAGCAGCAATGAAGCAGACCATCAATAAATAGCAGGAGTTTTCAATGCTCTCCTAATATGCCCCAGTACATAGCAGGAGTTTTCAATGCGTTCCTAATATGCCCCAGTACATAGCAGAAGTTTTCAATGCCCTCCTAATATGCCCCAGTAATAGGAGTTTTCAATGCTCTCCTAATATGCCCTTAACAGCACTGCCAAATAATCAGAGGCGGAGGGTAATTTATATAAAAACATCCCGAACATATATTCTTCAGTTGTAACTATTGATAGAAGTAGACGCTCCAAGCAAGTCTCAAGTAGGTGGTCAGAAGTTGTGTAGTTCTACAACAGATTATTCCTGCATGCATTATGTCCTACAGTAGACTATCACTGTGTGAGAGAAGTCCTACAGCAGACTATCATCATGTTACATTTTCCATAACAAACTGATATACCGATAAAGTAACAAGCAGATCTCTTGATGCATAAATCTTGTCTTCCTCTCACTGGTAATATGATTTGTACGATTCATATAACTTCAGGAGGATCCATCAAAACAGATATCAACATTTGGAAAACAAGACTTTGACCTGAACCCAATATCTTTGTTTATAGTTTGTCATTAAAAAGACTAAGTGTCTGGCAAAGTGGGTTTACACCTAAAGTGATTTGTCCATTCTGTCAAGGATGTGGCTTTGATTTCAGTACCTTGGCATGTTCTTCTTACTGCTGGAAATGTTCTGCATAAAAGTTTGTTCTTAAGGAACATGTATCATTTTTTCATCATGTTCAGGTTCCTGGCAAAGAAGTTCTATGAACATGGCTCATAGGATCTGGTAACCAAGAAGAAATGGAGGAAATCAATAAAAGGTGCAAAGAAGAAAAATCTAGAAATAGAATTTTCAGAGAATGTGCAGATAAAGATCCCTGCATATGTACTGTAATATTTTACTTACTTCCTTGGGCAGAAGACAGTGAATGGCTCTGTCCAGCCTGCATATAACTACCGCTGGAAATCTGTGGAGCAAGCTGGAAATGAATCAGGCTTTTTTCATTCCTGCTTTGTATCCTGCATCAGAAGAAATAAGATTTATACATTTTTAAATTCTTGCATGAAAAGTCCTTGAAAAAATTTTTTAAAAATAAAATCCTCATTAAAGTGTTGAATATCAAGCAAACCATTTGTGATGGGTGGCAGCCATCACGGAGACGGTTTTGGCCACCACGCTCACAGCCACAGGGTCGCCGGGGGGTGTGTGGGGGTGTGCCCAGGTCGAGTGGTGCCCAGCGAACTGTGGCTGTGAGGCACTGTGTCCTTTTACTGCGTGCTGTGCTAGGCTCACCTTCTTTAAACATTTCTATGTCCTTCTAGGACAGTTGCAGATACTAACAACTAACATCTTCGGATTCTACTCGAATTACTCTTTCAGTAGATACTAAACTCATCATACATCTTAATAGATTAGGTTAGTTTGTAGGCATATTTCTTCTTTTTCTATTCACAGTGGCTAGTTTAACTGCCTTTAAACATAATTATCTTTATTTCCTTCTCACTCTACTTAACTTTCCTTAACATTAACAGGAAGAGCAGAGCGCGCTCTATTTATCGCATATTTTCAATGTTTCTGTAAATATATTCCTAGGTCTGTTATTTTGAGGTTTGTGCGTGTAAGAAACACAGAATGCTGTAGCCATCACGCTATTGCCGGCTCGCCGAGCCTGGTCCGCACACTGCTTCCCTCGCAGCCCGCACACACCGAGTAAAAGCCGGTTGCGGGGCCGGACAAAAGAAGGCCTCAGAGTAGTGGTGGACCCAGTACTGGCAAATGTAACCCGCCACGAGAGCCGAGACTGGGCAGTAGAGGCAGGGAGGTGGGCTGAAGGGAATGTGCGCAGCAGCAGCGGTGGCCTCAATAAAATGTAGAAGGCCTCTGTGACAAAATATGTTCTTTGGTTTGGAGTGAGAGAGAGAGAAAGGTTACAGGAGCGAACCCGCTCCATCACACATTACTAAAATTATGTTTGTGAAGATGATAGATCTTCAGTTCATATACCTATCAAACAAGGTTTTACCTCATAGTAAGCAAAATGTTACACATTTTCAGAACTTAACAACAAAATACCTGTACCTAGGAAAAATAAGCTTCATGCTAATTTAGAAAAGTAGTTTTTGAATAGCCTGAAAGAGCACATTTCCCCAAATAAATACTTCTTCAGAATATAATACATCCAAATTGAACCATGCCAGTGGTCTACATAGGAAGAAATGTCATTCTTCAGCAGTATCTGTAACAAGCATGGCAGCGCTGTCATCTGGTTCAGTATTTTAGTGCTGCTAAACCACAGCCTTGGACAGACAAGAGCCCAGTGAAGTATGAAAGTCTTATAGTGCACAAAACCACAGCCTTTGACAGACAAGGGCCCAGGCAACCAGTTCTCTCCAGTGCACAAAACCACAAAACTGGATGTACAGCAAATGAGCCAGTGAAAGTAAACAGCTCTTGACAGCACACAAAGACAGACCACAATTTTGAAGTGCCCTAGGATGAACTGTTATGTCCTGTTAGAAATGACAAAATTGCAAGGATAATTTCGATGGCAAATTTTCTGTAGGATGCAAACACTAGTCACATGACCATGTGATTCTGGTGCTGTATGTAAGAAAGAAGTTTATATGTTCATGACAGTTTAGCACGCACCTCTATCTCTACATACATAGCCTCTGCAGTGATTGAATTTTTCAATGACTAGGGCCACCCACCAGTCACCGTTACCCTCAAGAGTAGACCTCAACCACTCGATTTATAGTATAGACAAAAAACAAAACAATGATATTCCTATGTTGCTTTGCATTATTTACATCTAGAAACCAATCATGTAAATTCTGTTTAGAATCATTTTTTCAATATATTTTTAATCATTAGCAAATAACAATTACGACAAACAAATCCATAAATTTTCAATAAGAAAACTGATGAACAATTTGAACACAGGCCAACAAGTGATAGGGAAATGCTGAAGTAAAATATGTCATCACAGATATGCTTTGTGATACTCCAGACACTGTTGATTTCAATACAGTAAAACCTTTCTTGTAAGGATGCCTTTTGTGTCACGATCCACGCTACAAGTAGAGAGGTTTATGACAAAACGGTCTCCCATACTAGCAGTTTCGCTAGGCTAGGCAGGCAGCTGAACTGCACAGTGGGGGAGGGGTGAGCTCGCTCACGCATTAGGAAACTGAGAGATGAGCGAGGTGAAAAAGTCAGTGGTAAACTCAGAGACTGAGAAAGAAAGACGTTAGATGCTGACATAGTGGAATGTGCTCACCTTTTGTTTGATGTATCTGCTCCTTCAATCACTGAACTGAAGGTATTGTGTATCAGTAATAAGCAGGATTTTTAAAAATATATTTTGTATGTGTTAAACCACTGGATACAATCATGGTATAGGCGCTCTAGAAATTTCTGTTCAATTGTATGTTCTTTGTACGATGTATGATGTGATTATGTAATACAATAAAAACATGATGATAGGACTTATGTAAATGATGTTCAATAATGTGGCTCATTAGTGGAATTTACGTTTACCGATTCTTTAGAGGGATGTGAATGTATAGTGAAGTTGATTGTTAAGAAAATGAATGAAGTTTAAGGGGAGACTGAGTCGGCATCATGCTCATCTAATTGAAACTGTAACTGGAAAGCAATGTGTAACAAGAGAACTAAACCTATAAGTACCGGGTGCTATCCCCACGAAGAAAAAGACACACGATGATTAAGGTGGGAGGTGTAACTGGAAGCTAGGTACTAAGGCAAACTTAAGAGTTCCAGGTAGGAGTAAGGAGACCCCTTTAGAGCAACGACAATGCAGGACGTGTCACTCCAAGAGCCGACACCTGTGGATTGGAGCTTGGAAAGCAGACTAGCAGAGGTGAATGGGCGACCTCATGAGAAGATGACGGGAGCGTGTGGGAATGCACCTGAGTCTAAAGGTGATACCAGTCCAACTGTGTCGCACGTGGCAGCGAAAAGGTCAGTGGGACAGCCGTGGTGTGGTCCCGCATTATTGTTGAAGTTGGTGCAGAGTGAGGCGTGCTGTCTACATTCATAAACAGTATAGGGTCAAGCCAGGTAGGCATGAACTTCATGTGTTTCGTGGAGACAACGATACACATCAAGTGTACGTCACTGAGGCGCAACATCGAGAAAAGAGAATCGACTGTTTCAAACTTGTGTAACTTGTAATGTCAGAACTTGTAACTTGTGATTCTTGGGTGGGTTGCTCAGGATAAGAGGACTCGAAAAGGGACTTTTAACCAGATGAACATTAAGGACTTTGTGTAGTACAGTGCAGTACAGCCGGAGCAAATTGTGAATTGTGATGGTTAATATTTTTTTTTTGTGGGAAATGTGTGCTTAAATTTTGAACGTAACTCACGGAAACCCATTGTCGCACTTTGATGGTACACAGAGAGGAAAAGCTGGTGTTAATTGGCAGTACACTAAAGTTAACATGTGGCATTTGAACTAATGTACAAATCATCTCTAGCATTGTTGGGGGCCAGCTCTTTGGCGACACGCAGCCTGATTTCAAGTGACGGGACCGACTGACCGTCGAGGCCATGTGCCCTGCACACATCTGACAGATTAAAGAATTTGCAGTGACGCATGTAACGGTATAAAGGAAGTAAACTTTGTTATCATTGTAAAGCTCTATCATCGGTTGTTTCGCCTGCACTGTCTAAATGAGTTTCGGAAACAGTTTTGGCTTGCCAAACAAGGTTTAGTGTAGCGGCTGGCCAGGTCTACTTCCATCGTTCACAATGGCCACACATGTTTTGTTTGTTGTGTGTGCAAAAAGTGACTGTATTTGGGACCAAATAGTAAGTAGTATTTAATATTTTTAACTTAAAGTATTGTTTCCATTGTGATGCCGAAGAATAGATCTTTCTAAATATGTAAAATATATTACTGTGAGTGTGGTAGTTTTTGAGCGGTATTTTTTTTAAAACATGTAAACCTATGCGGACTCAAGAGTCAGTCAGGCTGTCACTAGAAGGCCGGCTGCGCATCGTCAAAGAGCTAGGCTAGGGAGATAACGGTGGCATGTACATGAGATTCTTCTTGTCAGATGTAAAAGTTTGATCATTGACAAGATAGCAGCCAACATTGTCCAGTCTTTCTATATGGCTGGCTCTTGAGCAGGTTTTGTGATTTAGAAATGATCCTTTCTTTACATTGCTACGTGATTGGCGTAATTTCACTGTTCTGCTGATGTGAATACCAGGGCATGGAATTGTGGTAGTGGGGAACAGTGAGAATTGGAGTTAGAAGTTTGAGTTTTGAGTTTGAAGTTTGAGAGTGAATTTTCTGATTGTTTGATATTGGAGGGAGATAGTAAAGGTACAAAGTTAACGTCTAATGCTCCTGGGTAGTAATAAATAGTGGTGGGTCCTATTTATATTACCACGTGTTGAGTTTTGTTTGAATGACAGGAGTGTGAAAGAATACAAGCACATGCTTCCAGTAGGTTGTCTGACATGGACAGGGGTGGGGGTTGTGACATTTCGTTCCACCCAAAAGTGTCCCTACATGATGGGTGACCATTTGCAACTGTGCAGCCACAGATTTATACATGTTTTTATAAGACCGATCATGAAATGATGGGGGAGAGAGAAAAAACAAAGGAAAACTAAAAACTAACGAGGTAGATTTGTGCATACATTTATTATATTTAAGGCACAATCTAGATAATTTCACACTGTATCTATTCTGCCAGGATCTCAGCCATGAAATCACCATGGCCCTTCAGGGGCGGAGTATTGGGGCGGGGGGCCAAGCCTCCTCCCCCGCCCGCCCAGCAGAGTGAGATACAAAGAGAGGGATGGATGTTACATTATGGCTTTGTGATGCAATTAGAAATGGCCAAGTTACATTTGACAGACTCCTGAATTGCAGCAGGTGACTTTGGCTTATTGGCCGGGGTCGGGGGCCGCCTAGGCCCTGGCGGGGCCAAGAGGCTGGGTGGACGGGGGAGGGGGGAGGTACAGGGGGGCGGAAGCCTTCTTCCGAAAACGAATATTTTAATATTTAACTGGCAAATTCTAGCCTCTCCTGCAAGGAAAATGTTTTCATTTGTAGTGATGTTTGTTTCATCTGGTCATATTTTCACGCTGCAAGAACGTGAGGCAATGACGTCTAGCGACCTGGAGAGCCGCACATACAAAATGGCGTCCGTTTCGGGGATTCAAGCCAAATAAGCATACATTCCGTTCCGTTCACTGATAAGCACAAAGTTGATTTTGGCATACCAGCCTCACAGCTTTGGCGTACGCCAGGGTTTGGTTTGGCGTAAATACGCCAAATGGTGTACAATTCAGGAGTCTGATTTGACCAATCCTTACTGCCACTCAGGTGTATATTTTTATCATTTTCT
>SMGT01014457.1:44005-65153 GCA_004794575.1 Lanistes nyassanus
CCCCCCCCCCCCCCACCAACCCCCTCCCCATCCCAAGAGAACCATGATCCGTCCCTGCCCTTTTCAGCTGACATGAGAAGTTCTTTCTCCTGAACATCTCCTCCTCTGACCAATGTTTTTCCTCATGTACAAATCTCATTTGCATCTCTTTTAGGCATTGCAAGAATGACATTAAAATAATCCACATAAGACTGCCATCCTGAAATTTTCTAATATTGTTTTTATTAAATATCATTTTGTTGGCTAAACCTAAAATTGAAAAAATCTCTTTGCTCTTTCTTCTGTCTCTGAACTGTCCCTCAGTAATCAGTTAACAGATGTTCCTTGTTGTAAACAGTTCATCTGGATAAGATAAACTTGGCTGAAAGTCAGTGATAACAACCAAGTCAAGCAGGCTGATCCAATAATGTGTCTTGCAGGCTTTACAATGACCTTTCAAATTGCCCTCACTCCCTTGAGAACCTGAAAACATCCATGTGACATGCACCTATAGATGAGCTGTACTGTAGTCCTTACCTGTAGTATATGAACATGCAGAGGGACACGAAGAACAGAATCAGCACCAGGAAAATCAACCCATACCCCATCACTCTCAGCCACGGTAGGTGGGCCACTACAACCGTCTCTGAAATTTGGAAGATAAAACCTCAGTAGGAAAACAAGTAAAATGTAGACAGCATCATTTGACATTTGAAGGAATGGCATTTTTCTCTATGTATATTTATGTATAAGAGAATGCAATAATCTGTGAATCTTCTCCTCAAACATTCCACTCTTCTACACACATATAAATCTCTCCAGCCTGCACGGGATTAACAAAATTCTTGCCGTTTGCTCAGTGTGATTGGAATGTATTCCCACAGAGGCTATGCGGCTATTTCCGGGAAATACTATCCCTGAAACGCGCGCTGCATGGAGCTTGCATGCAGTCAGTCTTGTGAGATGGACTTGTCGTGATGTGGCGGTGTGCTGTGTGTCGCTGCTTGTCCTTCTTGAAGACGCCTTCAGGTAGTATTAATGGAGACTCAGCAACACACTGCACACAAGCCCTTTGTTTCGCCACGAGTGAGTGGGCGAGCTGTTAGCACAGTAGATGTAGATATACTGTTGTTGTCGTTCTATATCTGATGTAGATGCGCTTGTGCTAGTAAGTCAACTGAATTTTTTCCTTTTCTTTCCTGTGTTTTTCCCTCTGTTATATTATGTGGATTGTAGAAAAATTAAAATATTTGAGCAGGAAAAAAAAAAAAAAAATTCTTGCCGTTTCCTTGCTTGCTGACTGTATACAGTTATTAATGCAATAATTTTAATACTTTTTAATATTTCATAATCCTAATCTAGGGTGGTTAGCCTGAGAGCATAGCTTTTTATCACAGGTCATACAGCGACCACAAATCAGCTACTCCCTCCTACTGTTACAGTACTTTTGGAATTTAACACCTGGGCTCTAAATGACCCTCTAGCCTGAGGGTCACTTAGTAAAAATGCAGGGGTTATCCTGCAAATTTCTGTCATTCTTGCATTTTTGTTCATTACTCCTGATTGTGCGTTATCAGGACCCTTTGTTAGTGCTTCCCCACGCCATTTTTCCATGTATGTTCCATGGAATACCCACTAGAGCAATCTGCTTGGGAGCAGTTATCAGCAGACCTGCTTCTCTAGTCTGGGATAGAGTTGACTCTTCATGATGAACAGCCAGCACTTCCATTTCCTCAGCCAATCACGATGCTCTGTTTATGTAAACTGAAACTTGCTTCTGATATATATGTGTTTGTGCACATGTGTGTGTGTGTGTGGAAATGAGAGAGAGTAGAAAAAATCTAATCAACAGAAAAAGACAGAGTGAACATACATACATACACATACCATGCCTTTGCCTTCAACAGAACAAAACCAACCATTGCATTTAAAAGGCAAATTTGCAAATATAAAAATAAATGCATAGTAGCAATTACTCTGTTGACAATATCTGCCATGGTAGCCAGGCTGACAAATACACCGGAAATGGAATCCACTGGCAAAACGCATGTCAACTATTTCTTCACACAGCCCACCATTTTCACATGGTTCACCTTCACATGACTGCACCGCTGTAAACCAAACACATTAAATTATTTTGCTGTCTCAGTCATTTTTATCTCATGATAAAGTTGCAGAACTGTGTATAACCTATGCAGGAGCAACTCTGGCCATGCACAATATAAGAATCCCACAGCTGCTGTAAAAGCAATTTAGTTATAAGCTTGGAATACCTTATCCTTAGACAAAAAGCAACCTGATGTTTGAAAATATTAGAGGCAAAGTTGAAAATGCCAGTGGCACTAATGCTGCTCATTAATTTGTTGGTGAGACTCTTAAGGAAGATGGCTTTTGCCACAATAACATATAAGCAGTTCTAGCAAAACTAATGCATTAGAACAGCTGTGACCCTAGTACAGTATTATTTTAATGAGGCTCTCTGGTTATGGATACAACAGAAAGTCAAACTTTATAAATACTTATTCTGCTCATCATCCTCTTTCTATATTAATTCAGTAATTGCATGACAATCTGCTAGGTCCTTTCAAGACAAGTTTAATTTAGCACATGTTCAGACCTTGGGAGAGGGGTTACAAACCATGCTCTAAGTTGATGTCTTGCAATTCAAAAAAATGATCTTAAAAAAAAAAGCAACAGGGGAATGAATTACTATTCATACCCATGTCAGCAGTTGATTGTGCTGTTCTCCCATTTGCTCCTACTAAAATACACAAATATGTTCCCTGGTCAAGTGACTGTGCATTAGAGATGACAAGTGAACTGTCTTGAAGATGGTATCTCTCTCCTGTAGAGAATTTGCTAATGCGTTGACCATGTGGTGTGATCCAGTACACTTCCTCCACAGGTAGATCTTCTGTGAAGTTGCAGGTAAGTGTCACTCTTGCACCTTCGTTCACATGAAACAGGTCAGCCCGTACCACAGCTGTGGAATTAAAAGAAAATTCTCATATTAAAGATCCAAATATATTACAAGAAGCTACTTGATTACCTTACCTGATAATAAATAACGCTGCAGTCTGAAATGCACTAGTATCCTGCTCTGAATGTCAATGCTTAAACGCTTGTGCCTCACAACTGGAAGGACACTACTGACTGACAGTTTACTCAAAGAATTATGTGCAGTACCCTGTGATAAACTAAAGCTATAATTTGAAAAATATTGTTGGTTTGCTATGCACTTCTCAGCAATACATGACCCCAGTATTCTTTCAGAGTATTGTCCACATTTTTAAAAACCCACTTGAATATGCAATCCTTTTTAAATCAATTGGTGTATTTTTTATTTTAATAAGAAAATTCCCAGTATTTGAACTGAGTAATTCCCTTCTAATTTTCTATTAATAAGACATAAGTATTTGAGCATTTATAATACACAGAAAGAGGTTAACACTATGATATCACATACCAATGAAATTTGATGCAGCATCCGTGTTTCTAAACTCTTCTTCACCCATGTAAGGATGCTTACTTTTGAAAGTTTATATCTCACAAGTGGGAGTTTTACACAGATATTACAAAACATCTTGGAATGGGCAAACACAGAAAATATTTTTTTTTAAATGACTTCTTTTGGGGCAGATCTGAAAAGACAGGTCTAAAGAGCAGGGAAGTGTCATGATGCTATATTAAGGATTACACATCATGGCAGGATGTTGCCACATTACCAGGCAGAGTGCAAGGGCCAGGATTACAGTCTCTGTATTCCTGGGCTGAGCCTGAGCACGCACTTATATCAGGTCCTTTATCCTCTGGGGATTCTTGAGGTGGACGCATGCACACTCGGTCTCGGACTTGCTTTCCTATGCCACAGGTAATAGGGCAATCAGACCAGGTATCCCAGTGTGTCCACTGTCCTGGCTCCACAAAGCCATCGTGGGGGATATCCATTTCTCCCACTGTTATTATGTCTCTCTGTTTAAAAAAAAATTAAATGACCTTTATTAGGTGTTTTAAATATTTCCACGACAAATTTCAAAATCTGTGCCCTTGCATATTTATACCAAGATGCAGTCACACACAAAAGGCTTGCATTTTAAAAACCTAACTCACATCTGTGAAAAGAACAGATTAGTAAATAGATTTCCGAGTAACAATTAACTGGCCTTGTTTCAATGAACAAAGGTTTTCCCTGATTGTCCATCCCAAGCATACTATTATCATTTATTGTGCAAAGCTCTCATACATATGGGTGGAATTTACCTCATTCTGGCTTTTGCTTAGCCAGCAATGGGTGTAGTAAGAAATATGTACTAATTTCCTTCTTTTCAAAACCATCAGCAAAAATCAAAACTCTAATAAAACTTAAACATTAGAGAAAAACAGTAAATACTACAGCAATCCACTTCAAACTTGCCACACCTTATAATTGTGGACAAACAGGCATGCAAAAAGGCATCTCCAAACAAAACAGTAAATACTACAGCAATCCATTTCAAACTTGCCATACCTTATAACTGTGGATAGACAGGCATGCAAAAAGGCATCTCCAAACAAATTTTTAAAGATTTTTGACAAAGAGCATTAACCAAAATATCTGATGTTTGTATTATATAGTTTTATAAACAAAGCTTGATCATGGTGATGGCTTGTGAAGAAATATTAATAAGGATCATCCATAATGATGAAAAACTTATTGTAACATGGGACAGGTTTCACAATATGTCATCAGTATACACAATGTGCATTGTAACCCTGCAATCTTCGCTCATTGCAATAAGGAAGACAGAGTGAATTCACTGCAAGCAGAAAATCTCTGCTAGAAATGGTTTAACTTGTAATGACAGTATGCACGACTTTCATTACTAGTCACTTTTAATGCGAGTCTACCCTGTCCAAGCTGTTTCACCCCATACCAGACTATCTACCTCTCTCCGCTTCACCCAGCTAAGTGTCTGTATTTTTGTCTTTGCCTTCATCTGTCTTTGTCTCTATTTGTGTTTGTATTGTTCTGACGAAGGGGTAATGCCCCGAAATTGTTGGCTGTCTGCGTTGTCTGTTGTTTAATTTAGCTTGACTCAGCTCTGTTTTTGTTAATTTATAATGAAAGTGGCCTCCCTTTCCATGCAAATACTTGTGCATAGAAAAAAAGCTTGCACTCCAGGTGTCCACTACACTATCCTATGGCACACATACCTCCATACACTATAGCATGAAAGTGTTAATGCATGGATTAATGCCACTCACAGGTGGGCAAGGAGGGGAGGAACAGTTCTGCATGTCCAAGAAGACACCATCACAAACTTTATCATGGTCTCCTGTCAGGCAAGCTCGGGATCTATACTGCATTCCTGTACCACAAGTAGCTGAGCACTCCTGCCACTCAGACCAGCTCAGCCAATATGCTAAAGTGATAGAACAAAGACATTGCTGTCAATAAGTTTAAACCAGCATGCATTGCAAGTGCATGCACACACACACACACAAACTCTCCCAACAGGCATAAGTTTGCACTGCAGTTTACACAGTTAAACCCTGTTAAGACAAATGGAAAAGACATTTTCTTTCAAATTATTCATTAAAGCAGAGAAATTTATATAATGAAAAAATGTCTTTAGAAGGGAGAATATTTAGTATTGGGTTACCGTAAGTGAGATTTGTATCTGTGAGTTGTCAAGACAGAGTTAAGCTATACACAGAAAAATTAGAGCAAACTAAGAATTAATACAAAAAGCCTGTTAGCTAATAATTTCCAGGACAAGTCAGATGATATGCAAAAGCTAAACATAGACACAAAGAAACTTTCACAGATGGTGAGATGCATGTATCTATTAATATTATCTTAAATTATTATTCCAAAGGTGTCCACAGACCAAAAAATGAGAGTACCTTCACACGGAGGCAAGTCCTCACAATTTTTAAGGTCAAAATTTGCTCCTATGCAACTTTGATCCTCTCTGCAGGCACGATGCCGCAAATGAAAGCCAAAGAAACCACATGAGCTAGAGCAAGGACTCCACTGGCTCCATGGCCCCCATCCTGCATCTGCTAGCATTGCTTGTTTCAAGGGCTCTCCACATACCTGGGTCGCATACACATTCCTCTGGTAGGAAGCTCTTTGACTTTAGTTTGGAGCCATGTAAGAATACCAATACTCGACTGTTTATTAATACCTCACGAACAAAGGGAAGATTTCCGAATGAATATTTAGAATTTGCATCTTGTAATAAAGGGTGGGGGGGGGAATTTATTAGGCAAAATCCATTTCTTCTTGAACTTTTACCAGATACTATAACTGGAGTTGTCCCCTCTTCTACTCACCTTCCACACAGGCATGTTCCCCTCCTCACACACACAGGGAAATTACCCTCATCCCTGACCCCAGTCTTACAAGGAAGATAAACATTACTATGTCAACAAGGGTGCCAATTCCCCATCACCAACTAGGGATGCTTATTCCCATTTATCATCATTCAGTACCATTCTGCTAGTCTTTATCTGTGCAAAAAAACAAAAAGGATGCAGCATGTGCTGAGGGGATAAAAGGTCATGGGTTCTTGCACATTTCAATGAAATTTATGGTACCGAAGAAAATTTTCCTTTCTTCTAGAACTGTTGCCAGATGCCACGACTATGTAGAGAATAATCAAGAGACAAGGAAACCTAGTGGCTACCTCTGATGGAGCACAGCCACAAATATCCTTTTATCTTGCTCAAGACAGAATGGCATATGGAAAGCTGCATTGGCTTAAGGTATATGGGAAAAATGTCACCCAGCAGGTGATGGGGAGTGACGTAAACCCTTGTTGGTATCTTTCTAGTGAGGCTAGAAGAAGTAACTTCCCAATGTGTGAGGCGGGTACTAGGGAAAACACCAAACAGTCATGGTATCTGGTACAAATTGAAGAAGAAACACTGACCAGTTAAGCATATCTTTGATAATCGAGGTGAACTACCTGAAAAACAAACTTGTTCACTTTCACCAAAACTTTTCAAACTTATAGCAAATCAGAAACCTAGGGTTTCCTATAATAAATGGACACTTGCATGTATTATTGGCACTTAGATGGACATTTACTCCACACTTCTCTGGAAAGCACAGATTGTTGGAGCATCACTGGAAAAGAAATGCCACCTCCAGAATATAAACAATGATAACAACTATAAACAGCCTCAACATATTGAAGAAATAGTCATTTTGACCATTTAAATTTTGATCTGTGTGAGACACTGACAAACTTGTAGGGTAAATGACACACCTCTTTAACTAAGGCTTTGGAAGCTGAAAATGTGGCAGCGTGAACAGTGCTGGCCAGCTGCTTGAGCAGCTCCTGTTGGTTTGAGGGTGATGTCCCTTGGAACAATGTCTGGATCTTCTCCTCTAGCCCCATGAGAGCAGCCAGGAGAATCTCCTCTGCTGACACCACCTTCAGCTCCGTGACCTTCATGTCTTCCACAGAGTTTTTGATTTCCTTCACTACTTTGTCCTGCCAATTCTTTGCCACCTCATCTGTTGCTAAGACTGCTGACATAAGCACTGTGGTTGCTGACGTGGTGTTTAATGAACTGTTATAAGGATTAAACTGTGTACCTGTCAACAAGGCTTTTGATTCAGACCTCTCGGTATTATTGCTGTCAGATATATCAGTGCCTTGGTTATTTAAAAGCTTAGAAACATTCTCCAAGGTACTCTCCACATGATCATCAGGAAGCTCCTTCCTGTCTGTACTACCAGAACCACCTATCAACCTATCCACAGATTTTTGAAGACCTTCGTCTGCACCAGATAATAGAGAAAAGTCAGAGTGCAAGTTGTCTAACGCTGCAATTTTGTCAATTTGATTAAAACTACTTTTCAGTCCTTGGATGTTTCTGTTTAGTATTGGTTTTGCAGAACCTTCAAGCCGTTCAAGGTCCACTGTAGGATTTACATAGTCAACAAAGTCATCACCAAAAGCTTCCAGCTTGTTCAGATTCGAAGTAAGTTCATCCTCAGAAATGCCATACAAACTACTGTCATATGAAAAATCCATTCCATCACCAAGCTTGTTGTCTCTTGGTAATGACATTAACGAAAGCTCACGAAGTCTTCCATCGCCAGTCCCAAGATTTCTTTGATCTTCAAGCTCAATGCCGCTTGGTGAATGTTGTAAATATAACTTAGCGTCATTTCCAAGTCCTGTTTTAGCTTTGTCCTTACTGTAATTTTCCAAAGATGTTAAAGGACCTACTTCATTGAAAGCATGAAGTCTCTTAGCGCTGTTGCTTAGGCCTGTTGTAGCTTTGTGCTTAAGGTACTTTTCTACAGGAACTAAACGACCTCGATCATCAGAAACAGAAAGTTCCTTAGTACTTTTGTGAAGCCCTGTTTTATCCTTGTGCTTACTGTAATTTTCTAATGACAATAAAGGACTTATCTCACTGGAAGCTAAAAGTCTCTCAGCATTGTTGCTGAAACCTGTTTTCTTCTTGTACATATTGCCTCTCTGTAAACGCAACAAAGGACCCAATTCCTTGGAAAAAGGGGGTTCCTTAGCACTTTTGTTAAGGTCTTTTTTAGTCTTGTACTTACTATAACTTTCTAAAGACAAAAAGGGACCTATTTCATTGAAACCAAACAGCCCCTCAGACCTGTTGCTAAAGGCTGTTTTATCCTTGTACTTGTTGCCCCTTTGTAAATGCACTAAAGCACCTAACTGCTTGGAACTATGAAGTGCACTACTGGTGCTGTTAAAACCTGTTTTAACCCTGTACTTATTGTCTCTTTGTAATGGAATTGAAGAACTTTTTCCACTGACAAGAGGAAGCCAATTCCTGTCAATGCTAAAAGCTGTTTTGCCTTTGTATTTCTCTGTTGGTAAATGCACCAAAGGAGGCAAATGCACAAAAGGCCTGCTTCTGTTAAAAAAACTCTGTCTCTCTCTCTTGGTACTTCTTTTCAACCTCCATCTCTGAAACGAATGCTTAAATTTTGATATATGGTTTTGATTGGTGAGCAATAACTTGTTAAAAAGATGTGCTGGAACTCTAGGCCATAGCAATTCAATGTTCTGTACTTCAATCCTGGACACAAACATTTTCATTCCATTTCTTGTATGATTCTCTGAAACAGATAAGAACACAAGACATTTTAAAGACAATATAAACAAACAGCTGTTAGGATATAATAAGATCAAACAGACCATACACAGCTTGCAGATCACAGGTGACAGTCGTGTTATTGTTATAGATAAGAAACACTACTGTTTTCATTATATATATGTTGGCAGACTTGACGTCATTCTGACGACAGCCTCCAAAGTAAAACAGACACATTTCGAATGCAGTGAAGAACTATTCTGTAACTGGAAGATGGTAACCTTCCCACACAAAAAAAACCCCTCAAGGTTTGGCTAAACTGAATACAAATTTCTACTAAACCCTGTGAATTTCTAAAAGCAAAAGGCTGAATGTGTGGCCAGTTCTGACATTGTAACAAAATTGATAGAATCCAGAATTATGTAAAGTGAAGAAAATTCTGAAATATGCAGAAGAGAAATCTGCTGAACAAAATAGAAATTCTAGAAGGATTAATAATCAGAAAGCTCTGTGGTAACATCATGCACTTCCTACACCCCGGGCACAGTAAATTAAAAGCTGGGACAGGCAGCAAGGATGGTGGTGGTGGTGGTGGTGGTGGTGGTTATTTAGAAGGAGAGTGCTTCCACCTCACAGTGATTAACTAAGCTATGCACTGAAAGTGCCTCCAGATTGATAGCTGCAGTCAGATACCCAGTGCAGACAGGCAGTTTAATGTGCAGGGAGATTGCCAAATGGAGGCTCCACAACATTTAACTCCAGGAAATAATACTTGGCCACACCAGGATTCAAACCAACAACCTTTTACCTGCTAGTCCACAGCTCTACCAACTGAGCTATCCAGACCCCCGGCAACAGGAACTATTCAGTGCAGCTCAAATGCATGGAACTATTAAATGTAACTGTGGATCACGATGGTATTTCAAGAGTACACCAGTAATTTCCAAAACAACAGGAATGTTTAACCATCTTAAACAATCTAGATCCAAGTTTAAATAAAAAAGATACAATATGTTTGTAACTGCACTGAATGTTGTTCAAATATATGCATCAAAATGACTGTTGTCATGTATATACCCAAATTTGTACAGGCAGCTATTATTAGGGACTACTATGTTGAGTTAACAATAGGATAACGGGATTCGGCAGACACTAGTGGTGTAACTAAGGACCATGAATTTCTCTAATTTGTTCCCCTTCCCTGAATAAGGCAAGTTACTTAGGGTCATACAGGGTAAATCTGTGAATCTGTAAATTTGATCGAGGCCTCACCAGCAACGTTAAGAACAAGAATAACTTACAGTAAGAAGAGCATCATATCCCTGTTCCATACTTTACTATTTATGCACCAAAGTGCTTTCTCACTGGTCTGTCACAAAAAACTTGGCCATCTTTACTGTGCTTATCAGACTGAACTTTGGAACCAAAGGCAAACTAAGTTGTAGTCATTTTAAACAGCATGTTAGATTTTTTCAAAAAAAAACAAAGCTATTTAGGCAGGACTCCTGTGGTAGCTGTTATGTATGCTTCTCACTAAGCTGCACTACAGTTGTCAGAATACCTTTTGACAAATTCAGCAGAAACAGCCAGGGTTTGTCACCAGACTGCAAGTGCACCAACACGCCAAGGAAGGCTCCTCTTCCCTTCGGACTAAAATTTAGCTCACAATTCTTCCTATTCCTGGAAGAGAACACTGCAGGTTGGTCCACGGGTGAGAGACACTACCTGTGCATGAACACATGAACACACACAAACACTGGATTGGAGGGGATGGGGTCATGGGTCACAGGGTAGATGTGTTGCATCTGTGTGTGTGTGTGTGTTAATCTATGTTCACATTAATGTGTGTGTGTGAATGGATACACACAGGCAAGTTTGGGGGAAGGCATGCAAACAAGACATATACAGAGATATGTAAAGAAAAAGAACTCAGAAATCAAATGCATAGTGAGTAGTATTTTGCAATAACAATAATACCAAGGAAATGTTTCTTTACAAACCAGCATTCAGTAATCAGCTGCCATGAAGGAATCCAAAACCATATGACATTTAATGGTATCCGACCTCCTAAACATTTTGTGCTACTCAAGTTGAATGCAATGAATGAAACTGTCTCAGGAATGAAATTATCCCCACATCTGCCTTCTGAGTAAAATTCTGCAGTAATGCATCCATTTTCAATAAAACCTGAAAATGAAAACAAAACCCAATGATTTTGATGTGTTCATTTTTGTGCAGATAAATCATTAAATGTTTATTTTTTATTGTGTAAATGTATATGCCTCAACTTGACACAAAATAAAGTCAGCCACTTTGAACTGATTCCTTTCATTAAAGCAATCATTAATTCATAATATCACAGCAGGTAAAATTAACTTTTAGTATTTGGTTTGGTTATACACTACAGTTTTGTGACATTTTTCTGCACACATACAAATCAGATATGGTGTTTAGACCCTTTCTCACTGTGTTAGTGAAAAGCATTTTACCACCAACAACAAAAGAACTAGAAGATATGCATAAATATATTATTTAAAGAGCATTTCATTAATCTAACAATTGTTTACAATATGTTTAAATACATCTTGCCTTTAGGCATAAAAACAGTAAACATAATGTAATGCTCGTGTTCCAACTTACAGCTTGTTTGCGTCTGCATCTGCTAGTGCTAATGGTGCACTCAAAAATCAGTACAATGAAGTAGAGAGTTGAGAGAGTTTCCGAGAAACGGGAAGTATAGATCTCAGTACACGCAAAACAAACACGATACTACTCTTTCCTCAAGCACATACTGAGCTTTCAGAACTATATCTACGGTAAGTGGCATTTTACAGCACTGCCACACACTTCGTTTGTCTGTTAATTTTTCTTTCAGGGAAATGAAATATATTTATTTAATGCTTACATTTTGCACCATCTGCAGTTTTCTTTCCTCTAGCAAACTCCTCAAAACTGCATGTGCAGATAATCCACGAAACACACAACAACAAAATCACTAAGTGACTGAAGTGCATTCTAACTTCAGTTCCATTTCCATTTCATCTGATGCAAACTCGATGTTTCTGCATACTTGTGAAGCCAATAGCCTGTCATTCATTTTGTCACCCAACAGCCGTGCTCAAAACGAGATTTAGTGCGTCACGGACGCTCCGTTGCTTTGGTAACGCGAGCAGAATGAGTGTAAACGCATGTCTGTTCATGTAAGTAAACTTTAAAAACGTCCAATTTGTTTTGTTTCACGTCAAATCAAAACAACACAACTGGCTGAGTCGCAATGATCGTGAAGCTGCGTTACCAAACATTCGCAATTCGCGGCAACCGGAAAGAGATGGGTTCCCAAACGTTAAAATCGGTTGACTCGCCTATATTTTCCAACTTGGTACACATTGAAACCACCAAAACTGTTTCGACACATCAAAGCAAATTAAATACTTTTCCATGTTTTATACAAAGTACATAATTTTTTAATCTTAAAAAGTCTTAGATGTCTGAGCTTTATTGCTCCGATCAAATGAGATGGAAAATCAAAAGTGCAGCGCTGATATAAGTTCATTCATTACTACCAATTCAAGATCAAAGAACAAAGCACGCAGCGGACAATAAGGACAGAATTTATGCAAATCTTTTCTTTTATTTTGACTTGTAGCCAGTTGGGGTGGCAAGTTTATTATATAGCTGTGTCCCCCCCCCCTCCTCGCTCTAGCTAAATGTCCGTAGTATATGACGAGATGGCTTGGCGAGTCAGAGGAGGAGGAGGAGGTATTTGCGAGTCAGAGTGTTAGCAAAGATTTTACAGTACATAAAAAAAAATCTTTGGTGTTAATAGTGAGTTGAAGGCTATCACAAAAAACAGATATAGAACAAGAAAACGTCACTGAAAACAGCTGAGCAGTCGAACAAAAAAAATATTATTATTTCCTATAAATCAAACTAGCGACCTACATTGCTGGCATGCCTAAGAGTTAACAGTGACCAGTTGAGTTTATATCGTTGTGTCTACTACACGAAGCACTGATCTGAAAAAGGTAGATGACATGTCTCAATCAGAGGAGTAATCGTAAACGATTTCCGAGCGACGATGATTCCTCCGATGCATACGGCAGCATTTCGTCTGCTGGCATTGTGTTTGTTTTTATTCAGTACATTCAGCATATCTGTCTCATGGTGGTCTCCTGTTACATTCGTCATATTGCTGGGTACGTTCTGACATCTACATCGAATATTTTTCAATATGTTGTTTCATAAAATTCCGCAATTTATACCATCCTGTGACGTAGTAATTCTTACAATATGTTCGTCACAACACATATTATAGATGACATCTTCATTGTTTTATTTAAAGTTTTAGTTGTAGCATGTGAGTTTATTAAATTTAATAAAATTTTGATAATGTTATACAGAAAGAAATCATAAATATATATTTGAAATGTTAATATATTCAATTAAAAAATCACATAATTATAAGGTATATATGAATTTTGAAACTAAATACAGTCTAGTTTTTTCCTGCAATGAGTAAGACATAATGTTCAGTGACTTTGCATGTGTGGTTGTGTGTATTTGTGTGTTAAAGCTTCAGTGTATTTGCTGGATGCTCAAGATCTATCACCGAAGAAAAGGCTGCCCTTCGGATCAAACCCTATGAAGGGCAAGCCTAGATCGCCTGTTCTTAGTGACAAAAGAAAGACTGAAGTAGCACAGAAAATATGTGCATTTGTCACATATGAAAATGCAGAGAACTGTGAAGCTTTAGAGAGGTTTTTGCCAATAAAACAAGGAACAGAATGTATTTTTGCCAAGAAAGCAAAACTCTGGGGGGCCAGAGATTTTGATGTCTGTTTAACACTTGGTAAGTAAACTTACCCAATGATCACACTGAAAAAATGTGTTCTGTGTCTAATATATTTTAATGATACGTACAATAATTATTGTTATGATTATACTGCTAATTCACCTGATGCGCTCAGTGCACTTCACACCAGTTAATGCCAAAAGATGGTAAAAACCATGAATCATAACAGACAAAGGAAAGGTAAGTTAACCCCATGCAGCACACAAAGGCTCATCACAAGCACCACCAACCCCCTATCTCTCTCTCTCTCTCTCTTTCTGTCTCAGCCATAACACGGCATTACCATAGTACATCATTTTTTATGATTTTATGTTGTACACTTACAGAATGAGTGTATGTTCAGTTGTCTAGTATATGGTAACCTAAATTACAGGGTATTCTATTTGGAATGCAGTTTGTACACACACTGTTTCAGCTTATGCTGCAAGAATAAATCTTTCACATTGACTGAAATTGATTCTAGAAAAAAATTATTTTTATGTCTGTCATTTTCTTTGTACTGCGTTGTATTTTTCAGAGGAAAATGTTTACAGGTGAGATTTTTCGTCCCTGCCCTCTATCTCTCTCTCCCTTTCTCTCTCTCTTTCTTTCTCTTTTTTTCTCACTCTCTTTTGGCAAACCTCACTTAATCCTGCTTTTAGAATAACCACTTAACTTTTGTTTTGCCAGTCCTGAAGCGCTGTATGACTCATCTCCTGCATTCCCCACACTCTTATGTCTGCATGCACATGCACAGACACATGCATCTGTGAGCACAACATTTTTTAAAATGTAACATCAGCAGGGAATATCACATTTTATATATATATATATGTTAGACCGAAATTGGCTGATGCGTGTATCTGCAAATTTGCACTTCTGTGTTTGGCTTGTACAAAAGATTTATACACTTGGACTTATCTGACTGTGTTTCTAGAAGTGCCCCTATGTTCCTGAAGTTCACGCTTGTATGTGAAGAAATGGGCTTGGATGGCTTTGTGTTCTTGCTACCTGGGGATCAGTTTGGGGTCGATCCACGTGTAAGCTCTGTTTTATTGTTAGATGGGAATTAGCACGTACTGCAGAATAATGAAGGGCTTACACAGCAGAAAAGAAATGTTTAGTATCACTTGAGAATATTTGGTGCTGCACAGCATCCCTGACAGTGCCTCAACTCCCTGAGTTTGTGCAGTGCTAGGGTACATGTGGCTGGTCTCTTCCATGGCAGGCAAAGTTTGTATGATAGCACTAAATGGGGGATGTTTGTAGGTTTTGATTGGTCATTGGTATAAGTTCTACTATGAAGGAAAGATCAGGACGTACCAGACAAAAAAGAATAGAGTTGTTATATTTGTTATGTTTTGGCGCTGTGTGGCTTGCATTTTTTTAATTCCTAGTAATAAAGGATTAAAGTAGTTTATGTACAGTACTTTAAAGTGCTACTGGAAGAAATTTTTTAAGGCAGCAAAAAAAAAAAAAAAAGGATGTGGCATTCCAGTGAAGCCAGATAGCTAAGGTCATAGTTTCTTAATGTTTTCTGCGCTGCCCTTGGATGTGGAGAGCACTGCTAAATGAGGCCGTGAATGATACACTACCAGTTTAAGTTGCTGTCTGTAATTCCACTCACCCACCTCCACCCCGCAACACCCCCACCCCACCCCATCCCCTGTGGACGACCTTTCAACAGGTGTTCGGAAAAGGCGTAAGGCGGGTCCTGAAGGCTCTGTCCAACCTTGACCCTGCAGGGATGAAGTGCATGGACAAGCCTTACGTGGACAAGGCCGGCTGGGTGTTTGAGTTCAACCGCGTCACAATGTTCGTCACTACCTTTGCATCTTGCTACTCGGAGCGACACTCCCGCTACGGCTTCGGTTGCAAAGACTCCTTCATCGTGTTCCAGCCTGAGGTGTCCTTCGCACAGCACGACCTGCCCGACGACACGGCGCACACCAACTGGGACGAGCCCCAGACGGTCAGGGACCGTATCCGTGTAGCTTTCCGCCATGCGGGCAGAGCCTACCGCATTCGGGACACCGTGTCCTACCCCATGGCCCATGACATCGTCAAGCCGTGGCAGGAGGGAGAGTCGCTCGTCGAATGGTGGAAAGAGTAGGAAATCACCTACTCCGCCTCGCGGACTTTAGCTCTGTGCGTAGCCACCAAGCATGAGGTCACAGATCAAGCAGATACGTCGGTCCCCTCATTGTTGCCATGTTTGCCGCTAACGCGCCGCGTGCCACAACCTCGTGGACCCGCAGTTTACCTGGGCGAGCACGCGTGCACGTTTTAGGTGGACTAGGCACCTGTGACACGTTCAGGTCAGCGATAAAAGCCTTCTTCAGAATCCCTCAGACTGTGCAGGTTTGAGTGTTGAGGGTGGGTGACGAGGAACAAACCCATAATATTTGCTGACGTGATTATGATTCTTACACAGACTTGGACTGCCTAATAATTGTCAGCCATCAATCAAGGCATCCGAGTCGTTCACATGAGCTGAAAGGGTTCGGCGTGAGGGTACGTGCGTGCGTCTATTGTGTTTGCGTGTGATGCCACCAGGATATTGTTATTTAATGTGAGGTACAACGCGTGCTGTGGATCGGCGCGTTGCGTAACTGGAATATCTCATTAGCATTCACAGCTGTCCAGTAGCACGATAGTTTTCTTTTTAACCACATTCATTAGTCTTTACATATACGAAGGCTTATGCAAGCCAGCTCTGTACATGAACTTAACGCGATAGCTTCATGTACAACCTCTCACTTCTAGCATGTACGTTTGGAAAAAAACAACGTTATAACAAATGTAAACTTTTTGTATTTGTTTAATACAAAATTAGAATTACAAAAGATTTCGGGCTCATACATCGAAAATGGCAAACTAATAAAGCTGTCCCAGAAAGTGCTCAATCTAACGTCAGTTGATTTAAAACAATGTTTCGCCGTTTTGGGTTATGCATTATCCAGTATCGCACCAGCCGCTTAATTGGCTTTAGCTAATCCAGGGTGTGGAGGAATGAATAAAAGAAAGGTGGGGAGATGCGCGCGTTCTCATGCAAACACAGATGACCATGCACAAATTGTGTACGTCCGCATAATGGTGTGTGGTGTGCGCAAACAACATAATTATTATTGTGTTAATGCTGTTGGCTATATTATCTGTTATCGACCAGAAAAGAAATACACAGTACGTGCTTCGCAGAACAAGACAAAATGTGAGAGTTTGCTGCACAAGTTCCGTGTGTTTGTTAAGATAACGCGGGCGCACACGTGCTTCCGTAATGAAAAACACATAAATATTCAGTGTATCGTGGTCCCATTCTGCGTGTTGGTTTGACAGTGTTTAAGAAACGTGTAAGGAATCGAAAAGTTCCAAAATGTTCATTATCCCGACGGACTGCGTTAACTTTAGAAATGCACTAGCTTACTGAAATATCCACCAGTCATGTGTTTTTTTCCTTCAAAAATTGCGATTCTCTTTCATAAAACAAATTTGAAACTCCAGGACAAAGTTAAGGGAGTACAGAGGAACCTCTCATTTGCGATCCTGAAAAAAAGGAAAATGTTTTTTTTTTGTGGAAGATTTCCTTTGCATTATTATGATGTTTCGCTCAATAAAGATTATGGCTCTCGGTAATCGATGCGCTAGACTCGTGGTGATGAATGCATTGTCCAGAACAAAAAATTGTGGTTATGGGTACATGGAAAAAAATTACTGTGTCCTAAGAATCACACCTCTCGGAAGTATACTTCATCTTAGCTGGAGAGAGAGAGAGAGTGTGTGTGTGTTGGGGAAGGGGATTAAAACATGGTGTTTCACCACACCTCAACACCTTGTAGCACAAGTTTTATTTACTGTTGACAAATTCTCTTAAGGCAATGATCTGGAAGCTTCCCTTATACACCTGGGGGCGCAAATAACCCAGGGCTATATACAAGTATTTATAAAAACGAGACGTAATTAACAAATGGACAAGCGAAGAACATGAATATTTCAAAACCGTATAATTTTTAGTAACGCAACGGACAGGAGTGACTGATTATAAGGGTTTTAGCATCGATGGATTTGTTCCAACATGGGAGGAAAGTTCCTTTCAGTTTCAGAATTGTCTAGCTTTGTCTCTCTGGATAAAAGTGGGCGGTTTGTCAAGGGAAGAAAATTGAAACTACAAGCAACAATGAATTACTCGAGAAAGTTTGCACTTCTTGAATTTTCACACGGAGGCACCTAGAGGTCATTGCCGTTTGTCTATTTTCAAACCGGTCTTGGACACCTCCTACCCAGGAAAAAGTATAGTTCGTTGGCTTGTCATGTTTTCTAAGTGCGGACTTCAATGAGGTGATTTGGTTAAGGCTCTGTCGGAAACCAGAGAGGTTGTGCGAACAGTGCATAAGGAGGCGAAGAATAACAAGCAATGCCGGGTAGTTTTGTTTCTTGTTACTTTGACCGCACGCACATCACTGCCTATTGTTTTAACAAGAAAAAAGTCTCGGGGTAAACGACAGGCTGACAGAAGGACGAGAAGTAGACAAGCTATAGTTACTGATGGGAAGAACGAACGAAAGAAAGAAGGGAAACATAACCAGAGTATCGTAGGGCAGGCTTTGTTCTGAACTGTAATATAAAATGCAGCATCGGTCGGATTCGCTTGTTTTGAGGGTAATTTCACTCATGAGTGTTGGGGGTAAGTTCACTCATGAGTGTTGGGGGTAATTTCACTCATGAGTGTTGGGGGTAAGTTCACTCATGAGTGTTGGGGGTAATTTCACTCATGAGTGTTGGGGGTAATTTCACTCATGAGTGTTGGGCGCCTCACTGCCAAAATCTGTGATGGTAACCTTGACCTCGGATCTGGGCTTGCCAGAAACTGACGACCTTGAGACTGGCCTGGGATCACAGGAGGGAGATGGGGACAGAACTAGCGCGGAGGTCGCTGCGGTGAGCGCAGAATGTTCTGGAAGTCGGCCTCCAGCTGGTGGTACAGGGTGGACAGTCGGTGCTGCAACACCCGCTCCATCTCTAGGCGCTCGGCATCCATGCGGGCCAGGATGTCCAGTTTGGTCTCGTCCAGCATCCGCGTGTAACGGTCAATCTGAGGCCACGAGGAACAAAACCCATTCGATTTTTTTCTGGATTTCCTAAATATAGTTTTCAACTTCACCGAAAAGTTTCTTAACTTAAACCTTTGTAATACCATGCAAAGGGTATTTAGCAGTAGATCGTGTGGTAGAAGCCGTGCGGAATAAGCTGTATCACCGAGCCCCACTATCAGCGTATGCAAACTACCCCACCCCCGCCACTCCCATGCCCTATTCAAGTTTGAGTAATTTTTTTAAGCTTTGGGGGAACAGGGATGTCCAATTACATATTTCGTGCTCCATGCGCTGTCAGCGTAAGGGACAATCCCCAAACAGCAAGTTTTCGTCTAGAAGAAACGCGCCGATATATTGAATGTAAATGGCAAATTACACTTTTTTGTATGATGACCGTTCGTGTGTGCGCGCGCGAGGGAGGGAGCGAATCTTCTATGTTTAAAGGTACGCGGTTGCCACCACTTGAATAAATAAATACGCTTTGATTTGATTACGATCAAAGGTATGCGGACTGGGCGCCTTCTCTCTGTACGTAAAGCTGATAGTGGGACATGCGCAGAACTTTAGGCAGGTGGGAGATGCGCAGAAACATACCTCTCTCAGCCGGTGGTCGCTGAAGGTTTTCATCATGTCTGTCTGCTGCTCTTGCAGCGAGGCAATGCGTGCGCTGTCCTGCTGCACGTCCTTGACGTCACGCTGCAGGCGCGAGGCCGCACCATGGACCTCGTCGATGCGTTTTTCCAGCTTGGCCGCCACCCGTTCGATCAGACGACGTAGCTGCTCCTCTGCTGAAGCTTTTCGCGCCAACAGAAAGGGAACAACATTATATAAACATAGCTCACGTCCGAATGCTGATCGTTATCGACAGATTTCGGGGACACTTAATTTTTATGGGATCTCAAGCCTGGCTTCCATAACACGTGCGCCCCCTTTGATGGCAATGGGAAGATGTTAGGCATGAGCCAGCAGATTGCTGAACTGAAGCTGCAAAGCGAATTTCTGTCCTTTAATTTGGGCTTTAAAACAACCTAGGTGATAACACCGCGTTTCAGTTCAAAGGTTTGCTGCAGCAGATAGCTGTAAGTTATACTATTAATCACATACTGTTAAGAACGCGGGGATTCCCACTAAAGGCTAACGTTATGCGATCTTTCTTGGACCAACGAAGTTTACACATTTTATCTTATGCTTCCACCGAATAGCCACGTGACATAGAACCGCAGGAAATGCTATAAAGCACTCTTGTATGGCTGGCCAAAACGGTCACATAAGGGGATTATTTTCTGAAGGAATTAATTTCACCTCAGTGGAATTGCAGCCAATCGCATCGCGCAGATCACAATTGTGGTCATGTGACCTATTTCACCTAGGCGAAATCAGTTTTCATTGGGAGACGACTATTCACAGCTAGGCGTAATTCCTGGTCAGTCTGAGCACGCCGTTTGATAGCGGCATATCATTCCAATTCAGACTATCGATTTATAGCGCGCTCTGGTCATATAATGGCTGACGCACGGTCGAGACAAGCGTTCAAATGGTCGCCCAATGAAAGCCTTGATTGGATTGGCGATATCAAACTACACCTAGGGTTAGCCAGTCATGCCTCTGCGGAAGTTGATTTCGTCTAGGGGAAATAGATCACTTGTCTACAATCACAATCTGTGACAATTGTCACTTAAACATAGTTGAGTTTAATTTCTTGTAGATTTAATCCACCTCGTGTGACCGTTATGGCCAACCATACTTTAATGGAGATACGCGCTATGGAGCACAGGCCTGAGATTGCCGAAGTCTGTCGCTGAAAGATTGCTCGAGTGAGACCAGCCATACAGAAACGCCATTTTTGCTAAATCCTCCGTACGACCATCATTTTCCAATAGAACCAAAGGACTAAGAATAAAAAAGACTGCTCAAAATAAAGAATACTGGGGAATGGTTAAATACAAAGAACTGAAAACTTCTTAACTCGATGGAAAGAGGGCATCACACGATCATTCTCAATCTAACATTTTACGTTCATATAAATGTTTTTTCTGCAACACATCTTATGAGTAACACCACTGAAGGTTTTAAAACAACAAGATAGAGCAAAAAATCCTTCGGAAAGAAAGAAAGAGATCGATTGAGAAACAGAGAGAGCGGAATTGAGGCGGGCGGGGGGGGGGGGGGGGGG
>SMGT01014457.1:65177-83556 GCA_004794575.1 Lanistes nyassanus
CGGGGGGGGGGGGGGGGGGGAGGGCGGAGGGATACAGTTGCAACTGCAGAAATAGTGCTAGGAGAAAAACTGCAGGGGAAAGAACTCTTAATTTACTATGGAGAGTGAGACCCACCCTTGTCGCCATCTTCCCCTTCGATCTTCATTCTCTCCACTTCCCGGACGTAGCGGCGGATCAGAATGCACATGACGTCCTGTGGGTCACACAACACAGTGTTGTCGGCAGATGAGCAAGACGTAATCACACAAACGCAAGGAACTTTGCCGCTTGCGTGTGTAGCATGACAAGACATCAACAGTCATAGAACCTTGACCTTCTATGTACATTTGATAACCTGTACGTACGTTGTACATTTGATAACCTGTACGTACGTTGTACTTCTAAAGGACAGTTGTGTGGTAAGAAGAACATGCATGGATCGACTGTTCGACTTTAACATCGATCTGCTACATGTCAATTCGTTCATATTATTTTCAAGGCCAAGTAACATACACAAGAGTTACAGGTGTGCCTACGGTAACGACAACAGAAACGTGATTGAACGATTGTATTTACTACAACATAGATTCAACCTCAGTAGTCAGTGTATGCATGTTTTCTTTCAAAACATTTACACTGTATATTCCTTCACACTAACGAAATGTTTTAAGGTATTAGTTCATTTTCTTTTACAAGGGAAGAATTAAGCAAACATCTTCTCTGGTATGATGTTTTTGCCATAGAATTATTCCGTATTACGAGTTCATGCATGTTGGTAGTGTGTGTAGATTGTAACGCTAGCGCAAGACGTCCTTTTGATAGTAACAGCATGCAGATTGTGAAGCTACGAGTTGGTCACGAGTAGACTCAGGTTGGAAACTACGTCACTTCTTGGCTGATCCTCCGTGACGGATGCGCGCGCAGCTTCGGTCAGCACAAAGACTGCTTTGCGTTCTTAATGCGAAGCTCAGCTGTGTCCACTTTGGCACAGATTATTTTAATATTTTGTGTAGCAAATTTCGTAGGTGGAATGAGTTTATGATGAAGAAAAACCTTACTTTCATTTGCGTACTTTCGGTTCTTTACTGACTGACGTTTAATGTAATTAAACTGTAATGAAAATAGATGATTATCAACATCGGTTGACAGTTTTCTTGATTTTGAAGTGTGGGGCCTTATTACTCAATAGCACTACATTGTACAAAATAGAGTTAAATATTCTTTTTATTCATAGTTTTTAGTGATGCAAAATGAATGCCTTTTACATATCTCGTTTATCTTTTATCAGACTTTTGGTAAAAACAGGCCATTTTAAAGCGAAGTCCAAAAAATTCCTAAAATTTTGCAAAGTTCAGGGTGCTTCAGAATCTTATGCAGTAACTGTAAAATCCTGGGGTGTGAGCCTGTTAATCAAACAATATGTTGTTGTTGATGATGATGGTGATGGTGATTACCTTCTCCTGCCCCCAGTTCGACCTCAGTTCAGCCGCCGTTATTCTTAGTTCGCCGCGCCTGGCCGTCGCTGAGAATGGCTAGAGGCAGTTGCTAATCTAGGTGTATTGATGTCTGCTGTTTAAGTTATACATGGCCTGGTACTGACAATGCTGGGTTGAACGATTACATGGTAGAACATGACAACAAGGGAAACTGAAACCCAGCTAAAATGACACACGGGTGCAGAAGTTAGCATCACATCATTTCACACAATGCAATTTGGAGAGAGGAGGCGTACAACTGAAACCGGGATGTGGGGACTCCATTTCATCAGCCGCGCCTCCAGAGACGGCGTTAGTGTGGGCATTGCATTATTCTTCTTTTTAATTAACGCCTTACTATGTCTCATTAGTGAAGTGGGATAGATGGGGCGTGAAAGGCGTGCTTCTCCTGTCTGCCGATCTTTCCCTACTTTTCCTGATGCGACAAACTTTGGCTTTTTAAGGCTAGCAGGCAGCTATGACTCTGTGCTGTCAACACTCCCAGCAAATTCTGTCGGTGATATGTAAACGGAGAAAATTCTAACATCTCACTATATGGAAGGATGTTTGCCCGCATATAACACCGGCGCACCATCAGAGTAAACCATGTGTGAAACGAAACATTCTAGTCTAGTAGCAATAACTTTTCAAACTACCTTCTTACTGCATTCCATCCCGATTAATGACCTGGAAAGTTAGACTTCAGTGGAAATAAAAACCATGTGAAAGAACATCGTCTAAACGGTTACCCACAGGAGGACCTGTTTCTGATTTACATACTCAAGTTGGGTAATCAAACCGCTTTTAATCTTTTTTTTAATTTGGAGAAAGTCGTGGAAATTAAAAAAATAAAATACGTCATGTTGTCGTCATTTGCAAACTCTATTTTATCTGAACGTTTATAGACATGCATATATATATATATACCTGATAGAGAATGGGAGAGCGAAAACTACATCGCAGGTACGAAATCAAAAGTGTTGATGTTCTCTTCTTAAGAAAGAGATTTTGGGGGTGGGTGAGGTTAGTGTTTCTAAATCTAAAACATTTTAACGATGCGTTCTATCCTGTGCAGATTAGAAGGCATATCTATGCTTATGCATGGTGCATATAATAAACATTTTCCCACATTTTAAACAAAATAATATCCCACAATTTGTCCCTGTCAGAAAAACTGCAGCTGCGTCCTTTGAAGTTGTTAATACAAAAAAATACCAATTTACATATACGTGTACATGAAAAATATTGACGAACGCGAAATTTATACAGAAAGGCATATTCATTTATAAAATGTATTTACAGGTACATAAACTCATCAGGTTTAGGTTACATCTTCATGCAGAAATGAAGTTTAATTATAATACAGGAACCCAGCTACAAGCATGCAGTCAAATGGGTGAAAGGGGAGGGAGGTAAAGAAATAAACCATATGTGATCCCACCTGACGCGTGCGCTTTCCTGATATTGGAACGGAGGCTTCACTTCTGGAGTCAGCTTCTGCGAAATCCATGCTTCCGGTCTGACAGACAGGGGAGAAAACTCAGCCAAAAGGAAGAGGTTTAAGCGCATTTGCAGAAAGCATAAACAAGTAAGCTTGGGCAGTGCTCGAATATGTGTTGGCGCAATGTGAAAACACGGGCATCACTTGCTTAAATCTTGCGTAATACACGCGTTTTCTTTTTGCGTAAACTCAGATTATTGAGCAGAACGGGTGAGGGGCGGGGATAAAAAGGTCGACAAGACTTTCCATGTAAGGGTTCGTGCAAGGAAGTGCATGGTATCTACAAGAAGTAATTATAAATGTGCATATTTAACTGCTATACGCAATTTACTAATTATTTAGATTGAAATTGAAGCAATTGTTTATTTATTTTTGTTTCGGTTTCTTGAACTCATTTCACTTTTTTCCTTATGCGCCTACTCACATCCACGCACACACACGCACCCACACTCACAGAAACAGAATCACAAACATTCTCACAAATAAACTTTTCCACATTTCAATAAACTGTATACTGACACAGTTACAACCATAATAATAACAATACTAAGGTATAAAAATAACACTTCACGCACACACCTACCCACAGACATGCTCGCAGGCACGCGAGACAATGTGCACTTATTATATTCACTAAAATTACCACGATGTACACGCGCTCCTGCACGCGCTATGTAGGGTGGATGGATAGACACCAGTAGGGTTCGAAGGTCGTTTTCTAACTGCAATGCAATTCGTAAATCAAAGCTAATAAACTGAACGGGTTTTATTTATTTGTTGGGGGAGGGGGAGAACAGATGTACAGGCTACTTTATCCCCCAAATTTCTCCGAAAACCTCTCTGCAATCATCTTCTCGGCTATTATGTAGCTGCTGTTCGAATTTACAGAAAATATATTAAGTAGTTGACGATATGAGAACTCTTCATTGTTCAATATGTTATGAAACGTAAACTGTTCCATCCTTTGCCTTTCAGTCAGAATTTTGATGTAAACAGTTTTGAACAACGAAAAGTATGGCACCTAGTCTTACCTACACACCTAACTAGACTTTAAGTTTTGGCGTTTTCAGAGAATACTACTTTGGTGAGCACGCAATATTTTGGTGCACAACAGCTTTAATGCGGAACATTTTAATTCTTTTATCTGAAGACTGAATACCAGTACCATTGTTTGCTACATTGGGATCGTCAGGACGTGCAGGGTAAAAGTCAGGTACAAGTTCCATAAGCTTATTCATACACTGGTAGATATGGGTATAGGGGATAGCAGAAGAATAGACTTGCCACATGGATATGGGATGCTGAGCTCATGCAATCAGAATGTTTGGCTGGTTAACAAGGGACAATGTGGAAGAAGGCAACAACTCAAGTCAAGGGTATAGCACGACACAATAACTCACATAACAACAGTGACAATAACACAAACAGAAAACAGGTCGGTAATTACAAAAGATTACCCATACACAGGACAGACATAAAGTGGTAGAAAATGGGACAACAGGAGAACTCCAGCTGGCAATATTAAGCGCTGGCACAGATGCATATTCGAGATTCGCAGTTCACAATGTTGCAGAAAACTGGCATCTATTTATGTTTCTGCACGACTTCGAAATGTTTTGAATGTGTGGTGTTTTTGTACGTGAAGATATAAACACGCAGAGGATAGAGGGCAAAGCTTAGTATGGATTGGCACTCGGTCACTTGTTAAAGTTTGGTGTCACTAGGAGATGTAAACACGGACAGAAGGGGTCTGCTTTATATTTGCCCTATCGGGGAATTTGACAGACATTTTAGTTGCCCGAATTTGAAGCTGCTTATGCTTACTCAAGAAAGCTGTCTAATTAAAAAAACAAAGAAAAATACTCGAAAATTGTGACTTAATTGTTCAGTTGTTCACGTTGTCCCAAACTGTACTCGTCCGATAACATACTTTACTTGCCCCAGGGAATCCCGCGACCGTTACTGTCAAAGCTGTTTGCTATATTTTAGCACCTCAATTTTGGACTTTCTATGCCAATTTTCTAACCGCAGGCCAAACATAACTTATCAACTGTTCGACTTCAGTCCACGAATAACAATGAAATCAAAACTTAGCATAAACAATAACATCAGAAACTGTTCCCCCTTATGTCTCGCTGAGAAATCTCCAGCTTTGTCGACATTCAAACGATTTTCTGTACCAGAAAATGCGAGCTCTTATCGAGCAAGATCCTGATCAGCTGAAAACACGAGGTAATTTAAGCTTTAGAAATATTATTTCGCCCATTAAGATGTTTGCAGCATTCTATCAATTACATAACTATACGTGTTTCTTAAATTTGCACTCTAGGGAGAGATGCAGTTGAGAAAACTAGACCAGGGCTGGCATCCAGATAGCATACCTCAGCTCTTGTAAAGGAAGCTTATCGGTTGGTCGGAGGGTCAGTTCGATTCCATGCCAGAACTGCACAAACGCGCAGATTGTCAAACGGAGCCAGAGAGTCGGAAATGACGGAGAGAGGCCATGCACCTTGCTGAACCGAAAGCTGAGTGATTCCACTGTATTAATTCAGTGAAGAGACTATTTGGCGATGAGGAGCATAGGAAATTCTCGCTACCGGAGGGGCCACCGAGCCCTGGGAGAATCCCCGAGCTGCTGTCAATACAATTAGCAGTCGCTGGCCGAAATAACAATCTACTGATAGCCCGAGGCCAGGCTTGCTGTCCGCGTGCACTTACTAATTCTGTTCGAAAAACGCCGGGAGCCATGTTTGTAAAGATAGTGTGATTGTTTTCTGCTAGTATGTGAAGCCACATAAGTTTGGTTGGTTGGTTGGTTGGTTGGTTGGTTGGTTGGTTGGTTGGTTGGTTGGTTGGTTGGTTGGTTGGTTGGTTGGTTGGTTGGTTGGTTGGTTGGTTGGTTGGTTGGTTGGTTGGTTGGTTGGTTGGTTGGTTGGTTGGTTGGTTGGTTGGTTGGTTGGTTGGCTGTTAGGATACATTCATTGTTGTACCTGAGGACCAAAGAAGATTTTTTCCGCTCTTTTTCTGTCCCAGTTAAAACCAAAAGGGTATACTGAAAATCAAAAGATAACCAGCCTGAGGGAGTTGGTAGTTTTATTTGAATTTTTTTCATTTCATTCAAACGGGTTTGAATCGATCAATTTTCGAGGAAATAGGTACAGTGAGTCTTTGCACAATGTGTGTTCATCTGCCATGCTGAGAAGGCGTTCAGAACGTCCCAAGCGTCGACAACGCCTTGGGACCTGGCACCTGGGGGGGGGGGCATGGAGCGCACCAGATGGTTCACCACCACCATAGGCATGTTTGCGCTGATCGTCCTGAGGGTCTGCTCCAGCTGGCGAGGTGCTGTCAGTCTCGGCTGGACAGCGTTCAGCTCTCGCTGCAGATGGTCCCATAGGTCCTCGACTGTGTTGAGGGCCAAGGCATCACCTGAACGTTGTTCTGCTGCAGGCGAGGAAGGCCGTAGTGAGCCTTGCTGTGTGTGGGCGGGCATTGCCATGCTGAAAGGTGAGGCTGCAGTGCTGCTGGAAGTATGGCACAACGTGGGGCCTCAGCACTTGGTTCACACAGCCTTGTGCTGTCACGCCGTTTCCTCGCCCAGGGCCGATGTTCTGGAAGACGACAGGGCCCACGAGTCGGCTGAGGTCAAATCATGATGTTGGGCCTCCTCAACAGTCGTGCTGCAGGATGTTGCTGTTGGCGTACCTTTCGTTCTGCCTCCTCCATACTCTGACGCGGTCGTCGAGGTGGCTGATGCAAAAACGGCTTTCATCGGAGAAGAGATGCCAAAAGAGTGGAGGAAAGGGCATCTGGTGAAACTTCCCAAGAAAGGCGACCTCTCCAACTGCAACAACTGGCGAGGCATCATGCTCCTATCTGTACCTAGCAAGGTACTCACACGAATCATGCTGCTGAGACTGAGGGAGGCTCTAGACAAACGACTGCGAGATGAGCAAGCAGGCTTCAGGCAGGACAAATCTTGCACGGACCACATTGCAACATTGCGCATCATCATAGAACAGTCACTGGAATGACTCCACTTTACACAATCTTTGTAGACTTTGAGAAGGCCTTTGACAGTGTAGATAGAGAGGTCGTCTGGAAAGTTATGGCACATTATGGGATACCACCAAAGTTCATCTCCATTATCAAACAACTTTACAACAACTCGACATGCCAGGTTGTGCATAAAGGAAAATGACAGAGCCTTTTGAAGTGCGGACGGGGGTGAGACAGGGCTGCATGTTGTCACAAACCATCTTCCTGCTGGTAGTAGACTGGATTATGAAGAGCTCTACACAAAATGCCAACACAGGAATCCGCTGGTCCTTCACTAAAATCCTGGAGGACCTAGACTTTGCAGATGACGTCAGCCTCCTGTCGCACAGACAACAAGATGCACAGCAGAAACGCACACGTCTATCAGAGGAAGCAGCAAAAACTGGCCTCAAGATCAACACTAACAAAACAGAAACCATGAGAGTTAACAATCAACAGCAAGACCAAATCCAGCTGGAAGGAGTTGCCATCAAGGATGTGGACAAGTTTGTCTACCTGGGGAGCGTAGTAAGCAGGGATGGAGGAGCAGATGAGGACATCAGGAGCCGCATCAACAAAGCCAGGCATGGCTTCAACACCTTACGTCCCATCTGGAACTGCACAGCCCTTTCACAACAAACCAAAATTCGTATTTTTAACACCATCGTGAAAGCAGTCTTGCTTTATGGTTCGGAAACCTGGAGACTGACCATGACAACCACAAGTAAGCTCCAGACCTTCATCAACCACTGCCTCCGAAACATCCTGCGCATCAGATGGCCAGAGAAAACTTCCAACACCAGCCTATGGAAGAGATCAAAACAGATCCCCATCGACCGAGAAATCAGAAGAAGAACGTGGGGCTGGATAGGCCACACCCTCAGAAAGAGCCCTGATAGCATCACAAGGCAAGCCCTTGACTGGAACCCACAAGGGAAAAGAAAAGTTGGCCGGCCAAGACAGACATGGAGGAGGTTCACGGAGGATGCCTTCATTTGAAGGCAGCCGGATGGACATGGGCTCAGCTGAAGAAGACCGCCGCGAACCGAGTCCGCTGGAGGAGTGTCGTTGAGGCCCTATGTTCCCCGGTGGAGCAAACGGACTAAAGAAGAAAGAAGATCGGAGAAGAGGATGTCTCGTCATCGCCGCCATGTCCAGTTCAGGTGCTGCTGGGCTCACCGATGTCGTGCAGTCAGCTTGGACCGCCGCGCAGGACGGCGGTAGAACAGCTGTTGCAACCGCGACGCGTAGTCTGGTTGCTGATGGCAACTCCATGGCTCCCAACACTGGCTCGGGCCGTCTCTGCGGCAGGGAGGAACGGTTGGCGCAGGTGGTCGCGGTAGATCTGCCTGTTCTGTCGTGCACCCGTAATACGAGGTCGTCCGCTTCTGACTCCATCCCGAGTGCTGCCAGTGGCTTGAAAGCGAGCCCACAAACGAGGCTGTGGAAACTGCAACACCCAGTGCATGTGCGATGACACTTGGGCGGTTTCCAGCCTGCAGTTGCCCGATGGTTCTTTCCCGATATGTACCGTTCCGTTTTGGCATTCTTCTGCTGCTGACAGGGGGTCTGTCTTCGAGCGTACGAGCATCGGCTTTTAATTCTTTTGGGCGGCGCCCTCTGTTCGCAAATAAAGTTCTAGTCTTGGTGCTTTTGTTCGCGCTGCACGAGGGAAAACCACTGTCCGACTTTTGTGAGCGAAAAGGGACACTTTGTTTCGCACTAGGCACGTCATTACCAACGGCTACACTCAATAGACCATGCGATCTCACACCAACACTAATGTTTGTTTGTTATCATTGTACCAGAATGCCCGTGTGTCAATACTCGTTTCTCTTGGTTTTGAGTATAATTCATTTCAGAACATTGGCGATTTTGCCGCCACTATTTTAATTTTGGAACAGCGTTTCAGATAAATGAAACGATCGCAGTAAACTGTTGTGTCAGCACTAGGTGGTTGAAGGTGTAAACGACTGCCTTTTGCTATCTTGTGCGTATGGCGGTGGTGCTGGGTATGTGGACGCGTTTGGACTCTTGAGCATGATGTAGACACGTCACAGGATAAATAACGAACATAATTTTTTGTGCCTGGTTAGCAGGAACTCGCAGTTCACTGCAATTACAAAATAAATAGTAATCGTCTGTGATGTTTATTCCTTTTTTTGTTACTTTGTGTTAATTCTTTAATCCTGTACCTATATATAACTGTTCGACCTTTCTCCCTTTTTACAAGTGTTCTCATTTCTCCTGACGCCTGGGCACAGAATCTTCGATGGCCATCGGGAAAGATGGCTAGGGGTATTTTAATGTACTTCTTAAACAGCGAAGGACAGACAATTAAAAAAATGATTTAAAAGACATTGTAAAGTATAACACAACAAAACAGCTCCTGTGAATGAATTTCACCGTACGGAAATTGTCATAGCGCGAAAGAGGTGTCCATCAATGATTATACGACCTTTATTTGGCTAGCCTGTTCAGAACTTCATCTTTGTCTCAAATTGCAGCGATTTCTGCAGCAAACCTTCAAAAGCACTGACCTGTACTGCAGCATAGCGGACCTGCTTGCCTTCGTGTGGCAGGAAGAACTTCAGGTCTGAGCGTCTGCACAACCACAGGATGGCTCGCCAGATGTTCCTGGGGCTCGGGAGGACGTTGAAGGGGGGAGGAACTGGAGTGCCTGGCTCAATGAAGGTCAGCCATAACTCTGTTCGCGCAAACTTCCACTCCACGTCCCGCTCGCACTGTCAATAGACATATCACACGAGAACTGAAATGAGCATGCAGTTCGTTAATAAAAACTTTCTGCGAACGTAAAGGTACAAAAAGCGTATTTTAAATTTAAACCTCAGTATGAACTGATACTAGCGTACAGTTCTTCAATGCTAACTTTTAAATAGAATTAATACACACACTTCTTTACAAGAAATTCACGAAGCTTACCGCAGCCTTCGCCAAAAGAATGACAATGCTCTTGCGCAAATACAGAAAATGGGAAGGACTTTTGTGTGAGAGAGGTAGAAGAGAGGTCCAGAAAAGGAGAGAAAGGTGAGGGGGGAGGGAGAGCTGTGCACCCAAACACGTATGGACAGAAAGATGGTGTTACAGAAATGTCTGAATATGAAAACTCTAAACACTTGGGAAAATTGGAAGAACCGTATATGCAGTATATCAGAGGCAGGTTATATTAGTAATAGCAATACGAGTAGTTATATTCAATCTACTGTAAAGGTAAAACAACGGAAAAGGTAGCGTGTTTTGGCGTGGTTAGCTTATGCTTATCAAGGGATACGACAGTAGTTTTACTGAGAAATCCAAACGTGCATTGACTAGTCGAGCATTGTTGAAGTATACAGGGAGTACACCGAAACAAACAAACAAAACTGGAAGGTGTACTGAGGTCATCTGTATTGACCTCAATGCAGATACGGCGCGGTTCGTGTGCCATGATTACTGAGTTGCATCCACAAATACATGCAGTTGTTGTTGTGTTGTTGTTGCTGCTGCTTCTGCTACTGTTGTCGTCGTGGATTTGTTTTGGTGTTTTGGAGGGCTGTTCCTGCGCGTACTTGCATTGAAGTTCTGAGTGGGAGGTGGGTGCGTCTCCACCCAAAATGTGTTCAAAGCCTCTCGCCTTGTCAGTTCTGTTCTCGCTGCGAACGATCACGTAATGGGCCCATTGATCACTCAGTGGCGCCTATTTTAGACATTCTTGGTTGCCAGCCAGCAAGCAGTAAACAATTTTTCCCATTCCGACAACAGTTTACAGTCATTTTTATGCAGTGTTGCATGCGTAGTAGTTAGAATTCCCTCTGTTCTGGCTAGGGTTCCCAGGTTTTTTTTTATATTGAAAGTCTGGTGAGATTTCTGCCTACGATGACGTATGGTTTTAAAATTGACGTCTGCTTTCAGACACGAGAAATATTGCTCTTTACACCTAACTGCAGCGTGTAGAAGTCTGATGTTAATGACAATTTTATCACTGAAATTCAATGAAATCTTCAGTAGAGCAACCAGACTGCGCTGTTGTTGAAGTGGATCTTGGGGGCTGGATTGGAGGATTTGTGTTCACATGTTAGTATCATTTCTATCGTGAATAGCGCGCCTGCCAACTGATCAAATGCAAACGACAGAATCATAGATTTGCTGAAAAGTTTGAAAGACGAACTTTGCATTATGGAAATTTAACTTTCTCTCGCTTAAATTTCTCCCCAAAACGGTTATTATGCAAAGAGAAAACGTGTGTGCATGTCCGCTTGTCTTCGAGAAAACTTACGTTGTCACATTAATAACTTCGTCATTACGATCTACTCAGGCAGCGCAGACGATAAGCGTGTCGAAAATGCATTTCGTCACCTTCGTAAATTTTATTAGCTTTGTTCCTCAGTCGATGCGCAGACACCTTGCTGAATGCTGACTAGGTAGTCTGCGCGCCATGCTGCACAATGGCTGAACGGGCCGATCCAAATGAGTTTCGACCACGGTTTCCTTTTTAGCGATGTGGAATTCGTGTAGCGGGAGCGGCGTACCAGTTCGTGTCTGGCTCCTTTGACAGCGGACAACAGTGTGGTTTCACTGCTCAGCTTGTCTCGGGAGAGAACGATTAATCTGTTGTAGTGCTCGCAGCAACCATCTCTCTCTACTCTCTCTCTCTCTCTCGCTCTCCCCCCCCCCCACCACCATCCCGTTTGTATCCTTCTTTCTATCTTTTTAACTGTTTGCCTACTTGCGAGCGTCTTCGACCCTCGATCTCCCCTCTTGCTTCACGCTAACTTAGCCAACCACTCTTCCTCTCTTTTTCTTTCTTTCTTTCCTTCCTAGCTGAGGACTCGAATACATTTACACAGAATGCAGAACACAGCATAGGGCATAAATGGAGTATTCAGAATACAGAATACGGAAGGCAAATCGAAATTATTACTGATAAAGGCACCGATTTTTTCTCACCTGCACTTCGTTAAAGCTGTTGGACATGACGGCGATCAGCAGGTTGAGCAGGACTATCATGGAGGCGAAGACGTACACCCCGTACAGGTATTGTCCGACAGTGGCGACACCTGTAAACCGGGTCGGATTGTTGGTCAGCCAGGCCACAGAATTGTTGTCGGAGAGGGCCGGAGCTTCGACACTGCCCATGCCGAACACTGACCAGGTTAGCGTGGACAGGGTACTGGTGAAGCTGGAACACAGACAGGTATTACTGGTGGTGATCTGATCAGTGAACACAGGGTACTGGTGAAGCCGAAGCAGTCAGGTGTCGCTGTTGGTGGTCACTCATAGCACACAGTCCTGTACAAAACCACACTACAGGCTCTTCGGAACGGAAGAACGAAATGCCTCTACCACTGTGTTCTGCGAAACGTTTGTTTAAAAAAAGTGAAGGAACCCTTTTTCCTCGAGAACTCAGTCAGCTGCACACTCTATAGTTAAACATTGTGCAGATTCCAGTCGGCTGTCCTTCGAACATCAACTCAGCACTAGCCATCTTACTACATCTAGGCTTCAGTGCAGAGTTCACTACAAAGACCCAATCTCCCGTCCCCACCGTCATGTGGACGGAGTTTGTGCCCCCCACCAGATCCCAGATAGTTCTGCACTAATAGGACTTTAACCAGACGGACATCGGATTTTTATTTTTATTTTCAAAGTGGGAGGTTTTATTTCATAAATGTTTTTTTTTAAATTTCAGGAGTGGTTTCTTTTGGGGAGTTCTGAAAACTTGTTTGTTTTTCTACGAGGCGATGGTTCACACACCCTGCCACCAAGAAATTTCCGATAAAATCCAGGTGAAGCTGCTGGTCGATCTACGATTGATCAAATGAAAAATGAACGTAATGTTCTAGCTTAAAAAGCAGTCTCCCAGCTTGTTTACCTGCCAAATTTGTCGCTTCGGCACTTGCTGGGCGCGTACAGCGTGGCCATGCCGCACGCGAAGGCGAAAAGGACGAGCAGAAACATGCCGGTGATTTTGAGGAGGTCGGCGATGGTGCGTTTGAAGGACACCAGCATCGTGCCCAGCGCCTCGTTAGCCGGCATGATGAAGGAGAAGCGACCGATGCTCAGGATGGTGCCGAGCGTAAACAGGACGTCCGATAGCAACTCTGGGTCCGGCACCCACGTGGGGGTCCACACAACTGAAATCACGAAACACGTCACGATTACGTCACTGCCCCCCCAAAACCCGTGCTTACTCTCAAGACAGTAATTGGTAACTTAAAGGTAGCGCCAGAACGATTTGGGGACAGTTGGAAATTTTGCTTGAGCAAACTTGTCCAGCTACGATATTGTCGCGTATTGTCTTGCAAGCAAACTGGGCCTTGTATATAGGGCAGGCCCTACTAGCAGTTTCACTCGCACGTTTCATGCTTTCGGAAGTTCGAATACTGGGGGTTCATTGGCTAGGGAACAGGTCTGGTCCATTCTGAATACAGACAGCATGTGATGATGAGCGTGCGGCGTAGAAACACACCCTATAGTGGAGCCAGAAACACAACGTTTGCTACACATGCATTGCCCAGTCTATGACAATTTTCGCTTTTTGTTAAACTGACAGACGATGAAAACTCGATCGTTACCTTACACTCTTTACAGGACCCAGTCTATGACAATTTCCATTTTTTTAATCGAAGTACAGCGGAAACCTTATCGTTAGCCTGCATTATTTAACACGATCAATAATTTTAAATAATACGAAAATAGAAGCCTAGCTGCTCATTGAACGAATATTATGAATACAACAGTCTCCCATCTCTGCAAAAAGGCCTAACTGTGTATCATTTATTCGCTTGCTCTGTGCTGTACCTACACTTCTTAGTAGTCATCTGTCTGTCCATTTGTCCAGTGCATTTTAGCTTTCTAGTTTTCTGTCTTTGGGCGGTGGGGCTGTTTGTATACGGAGCAGGATGTGTGTGTGGATGCACGTGGAGTGTTGTTTGTGTGTGTGTGAGAGAGAGAGAGAGAGAGATGTAGACTTCTTTAGTAGTATGGTGCTTTTTCCACGTAATACTCTCTTCCACACTTTATCTTCTAAACTCTCCATTTCATTTTGTTTTCAATTTAAGGTCGTGGACAACAAAGGAATGTTTCTTCTACGTGCGTTACGAAACACACCCTCCGCCACCCATCCCAGTCTAAAGGGCCGTCTTAATCTGCCTCAGTGGCACAGAGACACATTGCCACAGAGGCATAGTCATGTCGGCACACCGTCGTATACCATAGCTTCGCAAAGTGTTTCTAAAGTGTTTTATGTCTTAACTGCGCATGTCATAGTAATCTTTGTCCAGCTGAGCTAGTCTACAAAGATGGCGTCGTATTATCAGTTGGAGAGAGAAACGGTTTACCTGCTACGATTGTACCACTGTTGATCACCGAACAAAAGCATGAGAAAACTACAGGCAATCCTACCGTACGTCTGGGCAAGAAAGCATACTTAATTGGTGGTCCGTATTAAAAAATAGTAGTGTAATTAATAATAGTAAAACACCAACTATGTTCTATTGAGGATACAATACACTGACATCTTTGTCTTTGAAAACCAGTTTTAAATGTTACTTTTTTCCTATTTTAACCATTTGGTTTTGTAGAACCCCCCCCCCCCAGAAAAGATTATTGTACAATACTTTTCAGGGAGTTGTACAAAGAAATATTTTTGTGTAGTAAAATAGTATAATTAAAATTGTAAGTCTCGCGAGACCGCGACCGGAAGTCTCGTGAGACCGCGACCGGGAACATTTTCCGATTGCGCGGGAGACATGTGTTCGGGGTCATTTTCATTGACGTCGTGTAACCATTGACATCGTGGCTTCACTGCCACTCTGGTGGTCTTGCTTGTGCAGGCAAGTACATTGTACTTTGTTCTTAGTTGTTACGATGCCAATGATAGTTGTAACCGGTTTTGATACATTGAATTGTTGTGCTGAGCTTGACACGCAAGCGTGATCTTTTGGTCTATGAATACTTCGGTTTGATTTGTGATCTAACAGTCAGCTTTGTGTAAAAGTAACTGGCTAGGTCGAGAATTAGTAGATCGTGAGGCATATAGTCATGAGAATTATGTGGAATCTTGCATTTGATTGCAGCGCCACGTCTTTTTTCGCTTTCGTCATACGGTTCTTCACTTTTCTTTACGTTCGCCACGTTTGTTCGCTCGTTCCCTTCATGTTTTCGTCTCTCGGTTTTCTACGTCTTCTTCCCTTTCGTCATACGGTTCTTCATCTTTTTTCCTTCGTCATTCGGTTTATTTCCTTTCCCTTTTTCGTCATCCTACGTTCGTTACACGTACGTTAGTTTCCCTCTCTAGAGGTTCTTTTCTTAGTTCTCCATTTTGGTTTTACCACGTGCGCGGGGCCTGTGTAGTAGGAGTAGTGTATCGAACATATAGTTGTGAGGACAGCGTTAGCTAGGGTGATTTGTTGCTGTCGCTTTTGCGAGAATTCTTGTTCATTTATTTAATCTGTCCATGTCTGTTGTTAGTATTATGTTAATAAATGTCATGTTTGTTACTATCACGCGTCTGTAGTTGAGTAGGTTGCAATTTGGACGCCTGTGTGAGTGCCTAAACCGGGATTTAGCCCACGTAAAATAAATTGTTTTGTAACTCCCAACGGCGCACACTGGTAAATTTGGTTTTGCCATCTGGGCCACGTGTGTGCCGGTTACAGTTAATTTATTTATAGTTTGTAACTAATATATTTATAAATTAAGCTCATGACAGTGTCAGTTGTTTGGCATCGAAAATGAAACCCATCGCATTTCTTCCGACTGGTTCGAATTAATACACACTGTTCACGTGAGCAAACTCACATGGATAGCTGCGTTATTTCATGGATCTCTGAATTTATTTCCTGATAAATTATTAGGTATATTTAAGAATGCATGTTTCAGTTGTTTGACAGAAACGCGTTCGTATTTACTGTGCCCCCCTCCCCGACCTCGTCCTTGACTATCTGTCCTTACATAATTCTCTGGGTCAGCCAATCGGATCGAAGCAATGACAGGAGCCTGGGACGTGGGTGCGCGAATTGAGTCCAGTACCACAGGGTCCAAGGTGTACCCGGAACAGCTACACTGCGGCCTACATAGCAACGACCGCCCAGCGTGCTAAGACCATCATAGCATCGAAGGGTCATAGCGGCAAATATTCCACAGATTAAGACGACCCTTTAAGCACGTACTTCTCTTATCGCCTAAGCACTAGATTTCTTCCCAACAGTGTTTTATCAAAGCTTAGTCGTAACGACTTCAGCAACAAACAGCAATTAAAACGTCAGTGACTGATAAAAACACCCGCGAGAACAATTCACGAAGTGTGTTTGCACGGGCGTTTCCGACACACAGCTTCCTCTCTTACTGTTTCCTTATATTCAAAAGGAAAACTCTTTGGAAAGGCGGAAAAACAATTCGAATCATTTCCCCTGTTACGAAAATACCCCTAGTGGACATGTATACATACAGATGCTGAGCGCGTGAGTGATCGAGCGAGCGTGAGCGTGCTTGGGATCGCGCGCTCATGCGTACGTGACTGGCTAGAAATGTGGGTTCGTGTGGAGAGATGGGTTCTCATATTTTACTCCTCTTGAGCCACCACGTGAAAGCTCTAAATCACTGGAGCCAATCTAATGGCGAGTTCTATTTGGGAGGTCTCTCCGGGGGCAGAAGGAGGGAGGAAGAGAGGGATGTTTTGGGAGAAGGGGGGTTAGAGGAAGAGTAAGGGGTGGGGTGGGTGTGAGGGGAGGGGGTTATACGCAGTATGATCTTCCAAGAACTTCGAACGTTTTCAGTGGTGACCCTAAAAATTTAGCATATTTTATATAATACTGTATTTGATTGGCTCCAGTAAATTCGAGCTTTTTCAAGCTCTGGGCCAGAGTCAGTTTTGATGGAATGTTTTCCAGAATGAAATTAGGTTCAGCCTGCTGTGTTGAGGTGACTGAAATATTCTAACATCAAAATGTAGAGTGAACTGTCCCCCCTCCCGCCACTTTAACAGACTCGGAGGTTCAAATCAGGATTCACTGAAGAACAATGAATAAGCTTAATTGACAATGCTACCAGTTCTGTGATTGACTTCAACGATGCTACCAGCTCTGTGAATGGCTGCAGACCTGACAGGTCTAATGTATTCAAATGGCACCTCACTCTGCGGCAAGCGGTCGACGTTTTTGGTCGTGCAGTATTCCATGTCCGACAGTGCTTCGTGGGTGAGCATGTCGCACAGGGACGGCACCACGGTGGGGACGGATTCGTTGGACAGAAGGAAGGTCACAGGCTCCCGGATGACTTTGTTGATCCTGAGCGGTGTGACCAGTTCCAGCGTGAAGGAGGCCAGTAGAAGGCTCAGCATTGTGGAGTCTATGACGTTCCACAGCGAGCTGAAGTAGTCCTTAGCTCCGGCTTGCCAGATCTGCTTCACTTCCTCCCAGATCAGACCTGCCCACAAGATATGACAGATCAGAACTGCCCACAAGATATGACAGATCAGACCTCCCCACAAGCAACGACAAATCAGACCTCCCCACAAGCAACGACAGATCAGACCTCCCCACAAGCAACGACAAATCAGACCTCCCCACAAGCAACGACAGATCAGAACTGCCTACAAGCAACGACAGATCAGACCTCCCCACAAGCAACGACAAATCAGACCTCCCCACAAGCAACGACAGATCAGAACTGCCCACAAGATATGACAGATCAGACCTCCCCACAAGCAATGACAGATCAGACCTCCCCACAAGCAACGACAAATCAGACCTCCCCACAAGCAACGACAGATCAGACCTCCCCACAAGCAACGACAGATCAGAACTGCCTACAAGCAACGACAGATCAGACCTCCCCACAAGCAACGACAGATCACACCTTCGCACAAGGAGCGAGCAGCCATGCAGCTTCCGATGTCGTGTTCTGACGTCACTGCATGAGTTACCTTATATAAAACGATAACTTGAAAGTTGCAGTTTAAATTGAATATTCGTGTTGCCATTGTTGTGTAGCATAGTGGGAGGTCGGTATCCGGGTCGCTAGAATTGGCATCCGTGGAAAAGCGAGCGTGTTTACTAAGGAGGGAAAGCGCGTTGCAGCGGTGTTGGCAAATCCCTTGCCCCCTCCTGTGGAAAGATCCTGACCCTTTGCAGGGTTCGGGAGGGAAAGACGGAGAGGGAGAAAGGGAAATGGGCACCTCCCCAACCAAAAACAAATCCCCACCCTGTGTTCTCTAGGCATTAGAGACAGTCAATATTCCGAATTCCAGAATTAACCCTGACCTATGAATACTTCCGTAAGAGAGGGAAGGAGGGGAGAAAGAAAAGTATTTACACATGTAAGTATTACAGATACATTATAAATTAATAGAAGACTGACTGACTGACTGACTGACTGACTGAC
>SMGT01014457.1:83569-109308 GCA_004794575.1 Lanistes nyassanus
CTCACTCACTCACTCACTCACTCACTCACTCACTCACTCACTCACTCACTCACTCACTCACACTCACTGACTGACTGACTGACTGACTGACTGACAGTAATGTTTTTCTGAAGTCGGCAATGGTTCTTAACATGCCAGTGTCGTTTTGACTGCTAAGTCAGCTAATAAGTCATCTGTCACACACTCTGTTGCAGATCGCGTTATATATATATATCTGTATATCTATATATATCTATATATATATCTGTATATCTATATATATCTATATATATATCTATCTGTATATCTATATATATCTGTATATCTATATATATCTGTATATCTATATCTATCTGTATATCTATATATAAATGGCCCACAATCATCTCCTGCAGCATACGCGCAGATTACGTCCTTACGTTTTGCTATTGTGTTCAGTAGTGGGCTGACCTGGATGATGCACGACGCATTTGTCACGAAATCATTCATATCAATACAGTGATTTATAGGCGCTTAAGGACAGGTTTCTGCACAACGGTATAAAGGCAAAGAAAAGCCTACTTTCGCAAGCAACCAAACAAGCAAGTTTAGAAGTCACAGCATGACCAGAACTCTTACGAAAACTCAATATTTCAACATTGCTCTAAACAAATTGTATACAAATCGGGACATTATGTACTTATGCAGATGTTCACGCACTCACGCACGCGCGTGCACGCGAACGCATACACATACGCACACACATACGCACCACACACTTTACTGCATGTGTGAAAGTATATCATGTGTGTTTAACGGCTGTCTTTGACTAGACGATAAATCCAAATCGGACCAGTCAACCTGGTCTGCTTTGTCAGCCGACCATCCAGGGAAGGACGCTGATGTTTAAAAATGCACTACATCCCAGACAAACTGTCTTGCAAAACATGCCCCGAGACCTGACGAATGGCAACACGGGTTGCCAGACTGTGCACACAGCCGACGCCAGGATCATAAAAAAAAGAAAAAAGCGAAGGCACACACTTTCAGGGGCTACTCTGGGGAGACCGCTATTCTCTCTGCCTAATGGGTACTTCATTGCACTAAACACGGTCATCGGGTCAGTCGCGTGCGTGGGTTTTTTTTTTGTTTGGGCTATTTTGGTTTTTTTTTTGTTGTTGTTAGGACGGGGGATGGGGAAAACCGGACGGCAAGCGATGCGTGGAAAAATAGCATGTGGGCTGATGGCTGTGCGTGAGATGAAAGCAAGAGAGGGAGAGAGACGGAGAGAGGGGGATGGAGAAAGAGTGAGGGGAGACAGTGGAGAGACAGAACGAGCGAGCAGAGATGGGAGAGAGAGAGAGGGCAGAGAGAGTCCTTCCTCCAGCTGACATTACCCCCCCCCCCCAGTGATGTAGGACGCAAATCAAGCGCAATTAATATTAAAAGCTTTATGAAAGTATTTTTTAAATTTACTCTCGGCCACATTAGCAGGTGCAGACAAACTGTTTTCCCACGGTCCTCTGAATTTCCTGGACTGAACACGGAACAAATGTCTATGCAACAAAGTAGACTGACTGGCTGGTCCCCAGGAGCCTCTCCTCGCCACCATCAAGAAAAGGAAGCTGGCATGGTTCGGCCACACAGCATGTCATAACGCACTTGCCAAGACAAACTTGCAAGGCTTACTGGAAGGGGGAGAGGAGGGCAAAGGAAATGCTGACTTGACAACATCAAGGAATCGACAACACTTGGTAGCCAAGCTCTGGTAGGTATAGCAGAAGACAGACCAGGGTTGTACAGATCGTCGGAAACAGCTTCTAGCATGTCTCCCCCTACAACTCCGTAGGTCAGGGGACTGAGATAACACGATGAGAATACATCACATAAGACGAGGGAATTAAAACATCTTGATTTCTTAGTAGACGCCTTTTCGATGGAAACGAATAGCTTTAATTAGTTCTACGGTTCTTTCCGACTCAGATCCATTCCTTTCAAAGTTGTAATTCTAAGACAAATTCATATTGCTTTATGTTTGTGTCATACTTTTGAAAGTAAAATATGTATATATGCAGCTTAGGTGCTCACCAGCAGAGATCTGCTATGCTGACACTTTAATGCAGGGTAATTATTGATGTGGGAGTGATCGTATAATGTACGTAATGACAGTCGTCATACAGCGCCCAGTCGCGCAGTGGGCACTGAGGCATGCACAGCAGGACAAGCTTTAACTTCCGTATTAATAAATTATTCTCATAATTGTAGCCTAATCGACATAATAACCCCATTAGTCCGCATGTCTTCTATAGGAAGCAAACTGATTTATGGCCTTTCAACATTAACCGGTACGTGGATATGCGGTTCTTCAAGACCTGGCGGCGTCCAAAGAAAATCTGATCACGTGATCTTCGCTTAGTTTACCAGAGTGTCCTTTTCAGTGGGCACTTTGCGCTGGTAAAGTTTTGAAGACTTGTATCTCACAAATTATAAACTATTTTACAAAATAATCACTTAAATTTTTAAACATGTAGGTCTGTAATGAAAAACAATAAGATTGCGCATATGGTATGATCTTAAAGATTTATCGTGGACAAGAAATAATGAATAGTAATCACACCGACCTTTAGATCACCCTACAAAACTCCGCCGTCCTCAAACATGTGACTTACACATGAACTTATAATTAAAAAAGATAATAGGATTTTGTTTGACATTTCCATCGTGTTTAAAAATCATCATCATCGTCGTCGTCGTCGTCGTCGTCGTCATCATCATCATCATCATCATCATCATCATCATCATCATCGCCATTATCCTTGGAACTGACGAACATGTACAGATGTAGACATTACATGGAACTACAGAAATGGAATGGTCCATTCGAGAAACAGAGCAAAGCTGACCAAAAGCTGGTGAATGAAAGCAAAATCTTTTTGTCTCTCTGTCCACTTAGCTCGATAGCGGGCAAAAGGTTGCACACGATGTAAAAAGACAGACAGACAGACAGACAGGAGGGAGGACAGACAGACAGACAGACAAAGAAGGCAGGCAGGCAGATAAGATGAAAGACCGGATTTTAAGTTTGTGAGAAAGGCCAGGGCTTACCAATGATCCACACGAGGATAATGCCGACCAGAGCGTACGCATAATTGGCAGGCTCGTCACACACCAGATTGTTGAAAGCAAACCTCAGGTACAGCTTGGACGTGATGATTAGCACCAGAAAGGTCAGGTACGAGCAGGTGTAACTGAGGAACTTCATCAGAGGTGTGTTGACTATCTTTCCCACCTGTGGCACACAGCACCATCACACAGATGCCGTGAAACGAACTTCGGCAATATGGAATATCTTCAGTACAATTTTCTAACTTTCGCAGAGCATAAAAGTACAACATTAAAAACAGTCAAATAAATATATAATCAAAAATAATGAGTCTGTTCTGGGATTCAAAATTGTTTTGTGTATTTTCTTACGTATCACTGTAGGTAGCTTGTGAGATGCTAGATAAACTATGTCGTTAGAGATCACGGATCACCTAACGTCAGTTACATGCTCTCTAATTTAGGGGAAACTTTTTTTTAAATATTAATTTCACATTTCGACTACATTTGTACTAATATCGGGTTCCGTACAAGCAAAAAGCTTATGAACTGGTCACCACATAAAATCTAAAGCATATCGCATGCAGCCGTCACACAAGAGTAGCAGACAATAGAGTGGAGGGGAAACATTCACTGCTTCCTGACACAGGTGTCTTACCTTGCTCCAAGGTGCCACCAGGTAAATGATGGAAAACAAAGGGCAGACCACCATTCCTACAGGAATGGCGAGGGTAAGGTACAGGAAGCGATTCAGGTACCTCAGGAAGGGAACGCCACTAAACCACAATTCTCCGATCTGGGCTTGGCACTGAGAATGCGCGACGAACTGAAACGAAATTGCTTTCGAGGCTAGATGTTAGCTATTTACAAACGAGAGATATACAATATAGCTAATTAAGGGGTTACATCTGACTAAACGAATTGGTAAACACTAATTAAGTGTAAAACTTAAGTGTAAAACTTAGTGAAATTTCTGGCGCCAAATAGACTATACTGACTGATCACCTCAACTACCAAATTATCTTTCTGGCTTTGGATGGTTATCTTAAAGCAAGACTGTTTTCTGCCCAGAGATGTCGGTAAACCTTCAGCCGTGCCTTTCTCTGGACAGGTCATCGATGCACACTAGGGCATGGGCTTTGTCATATTATAGATATGATATAGATACAGATGTGACATCCAGGCACACAGTTTTTCTGACCGTGTCTTGCGACACAAACCAGGACTTACCCTTTTAATTCTGGTTAGGTGTACACCAGAACGAGGCTACTGGGAAATGCCAGAGCAATGTTTACCTTCTTCTGTTCCATGCGCAGTGCCGTGTGCACCATGGGCAGGATGTCGCTGCTGTTCTCCTCCACCACGTCCTCACCATTGTCACGTCTGCTCCTGGGCTTGCCGCTCAGCACGGTCTTGACCTCGTCTGAACTTTGACACTGATCTAACAAGGCCAAGGTGAAGTTCTGCACTTGGTGGTCTAGCTCCTGGTAAACTTGCTGCAAGAAACATTGCGCTGTCATGGACATCAGCTATGTTGGCAATCATTATGACCTTACCATTTGCTACCACAAGGAATATGTCAGCGTGCGTGTAATTCTGTTTTACCATGGACGCTACTGCATGCAGCTTTAAAATACTTACAAATATAATGATTTACCGGCAGCATAAAGCTAGCATTTTTTTAAATTACGCTGTATCCACATCAGTCTATTAAGCCCGCTACAGGAAGGTCAAGTCGTTGTCACTTGTACACAGTTCATTTCCACATCACCTTTATCCTTCCACTAGTCGGGTAGCTTAAGCTTAAGGGGCCCTATTTATTTACTTACTTACTTATTAATAAAGAACAAATAAGGACAGAGCGCTATAAATCATCAAATGATAACCCCAACAAAGTACTGTCAGCGCTAGACACAACCGTATGCTGACGTATGTGACCAAGGGAGCTTACCGTACCCAAACACGCTGCCAGTACTTTGTTGGGGTTATCATTTACTTACTTATTGTTTGTTTGTTTTTTTTTTCCTTTTTTCTTTTTCCTCTTTTGGTACCAAACGTTGAAATCTGTTTAGACTGAACATGGCGACCTTAATCGTTTGCACGCCTTCCGCTTTAAGAGGGATGCGAAAACCAATTCTCAATGCTCTTGATTTTTTTACTTGTGAAAGTGTATTTCAACAAACTGTCACGACTGTTTAAAATTAATTTCAATTTGTGTATAAAAGTTGTAGCTCAGTTTTTAGTTTCATATTTTAAACTGTAATGTCACTACAGAATGTCATGTTATTCAGTGACATTCATCTCAACATCTCGACATATGAAGTTTGTTTGCTTGTTTGTTGGTTGGTTTATCTGTTCTGTAAACCAAAAGTTCGGTTTGAAGGTGATCTGACTCTAAAAAGTTTACCTTGTATTCGCCCTCGATTTCGGACAAACTGCGGAACTTCTGGGACAGGTGAAAAGCCGCCATGATTGGGTCTTCTTCTGTGAGAGCAATGTAAGCAGGACTGGCCATAGCCCTGAAGGTGTCCAAACGTCGGGTCGTGAACACCTTGACGGAAACAAAACAGTCTACCTGAGTCTTTTAGAATCCACTGTTAATAAGCCGATCAACCAAAAGTCAGAGTAAAGGAAAAAGCGTGTAAACATTTATATATTATATATAGGGGCGCCTTTGTGTTTTCTCCTTTATATAAATTTATAAATAACACGTTATCATACCCCTTTAGGTACACGTTTCATCTATTTTCAAACACATGCATACTACGCAATGCACAGATCGGTTTCCTCTCTTCCTACTAGTCCTGTCCTCGTTCCCTTCTCTCCCTCCCTCCCTCCCTCCCTCCGCTCCCCTTCCCCTTCCCCTTTTTGCTCTCTTCGCCATTCCCAACAATTTTGTAAACTGACATGATTGTGCAATATAATGTTGTCTAGTTGATTGTACTGATCATCACATCTCCCCCCGCAATTTCTCGAAATCTCTCTTCCCCCCCCCCCCCCCCAATAGTACGCTACTTTCTTTTTAATTACGTCATGGCCCTTATTTGCAGACATACAACAGAAGACAGAAAACATCGTGTGCGGAAGGTTTTAGGACAGCTTTCAGTTGCGTTTTCCGAGCCTACGACCGGCCGGCACTGACCTTGAAGTCCTCGCGTCTCCACAGCGTGCACTCGTGGCACGAGCAGAAGTAGTCATGCGGTTCCTCCAGGAAGACCCCGTGCATCATGATCTTCTTGACGATCTGGAAGTTGTTCCTCTTGGCCGCCCGCAGCAGCACCTCGCGCAGCAGCCTGCTGACGTTTGCTGCAAACCGCTCAGATATTTTCAGGCAAAGTATGCACCAAACATATGCACTCAGCACATGCACTCAACAAATGCACTCAACAAATGCACTCAACACATGCACTCAACACATGCACTAAACATATGCACTAAACATATGCACCGATTGCATCCCAAACTATTAATTTTCTATATTGTAGCCACATTAAGTCAAACTGGTTTATAATATTTTTTCTTTTTAACATAAAGGTTTCTCTCAAGTCTATATCTATGCTGCAATAACTGTACGAAAGGTCGGGTGTCTGGAATAATTCTGGTCCATTTACATTTACATTTTTTTTTAATTGCTATTCCAATAATCATATCTAGAGCACCATCTGTCTGCACATTATTTCTAACTCCAAGAAGCACCAGCTCTTCTGAGAAGTCAAAGTGTTTCACCATCGTACATTTTGTGAGCAGCAGCTGCTTTAGTTCTTCCCAAAATGGAGCAACATATTTACACGGACAGTTCCGAACCAGATGTTGAATAGTTTATTCCTCCGTATTACATATTGAACAGTTGACATTATCAACAATGTTTATTAAAAACAATAGGCACCGTGTAGGCAGAATCCTGTGCAGCAGCCTATACTGAAACCATTTTAATTGACAGTCCATGGTTGTGTAAAAACATTTGTCAAAGGCATGTTTCCACTCAATACATGTATTGATAGAAATGTCATTCCACCTTTTTATCCCTGGGAGTGGCAAGGAAGATTGAGTTAACACTGTTTGTACAGACTTGTTGCCTTTTCGATGACTCTCCAGGTCATAGGTTCCTCCCCCCTGTTTTCTCCTCCATGTTGACATTTAATCTACCTTGATAGTTCTTTGTGGCCTCTACTAAACTCCAAAACTCATAAACTCCAAAAAGTTGGTATGAATGTTGGAAAGCGTCTCTGGAATCCTTGAAATTTAATAAAGTGCCCAGTTTCATTCAGCATGTGACAAATTTTGAAGACTCCCTCCTTAAACCATTGCTTACTGAATATAACATGCCCCCCTCTGGTAAATTTTCTGTTATAGAAGATGCATTCCGCATTAAAATCCCTCACTCCATCAATTTCACATTTGTTATACAATTTTCTGAGAGTATTGTTATACATGTGGTGAGTTCCGCATTTCTCGTTCCTTTCTCGTTTATCTGCGCGCACGTGAGGGCTACTTGCTTGGGACAAAAAAAATTGTGTCAGCAAGGAAAAACCCAAGCTATTGCCGGACAAAACAAACATTCCTGGCCTTCGCCCCTTCAACGATAACAAGACACAACACATGACAAAGACAGGTGACTATAGTAAAATACAATATGAAACATACAGAAGGAGGATGGAACTGCAGATAAAGGAAACAATGGTATCAGAGGTTCACAGCCGACAGTATGTTTTCTAAATATTTTGACCAAGTTGATTCCTAGTAAACCTGCAACGCAGTCCGTCAATCAAGTCTGATCCATAACTTGCGCTTCTTAGAAACATAACTTACATTTCAATTTGAAGTATCGTCCATCACAGATGACAACAAACATCTTCACCAGCTACTCAATCCTGAACCACGCTTTCTGATTTCGAAAAAGGCTAGCGTTGTGTTTTAACTTACAATGCGTTCCATCGCTGATGACAACTGAAGTCGCACACGCCCACTATACAGACATTCAAATTAGATCGACTTACTGAAATCGACCGAGGCCTCTGGCATGCACTTTATCTTAAGCTTACCCTCACCGCAACCCCTCCACTCCCCTACATCAACGACGTGCACTCTTTATCACGTTTATCATCAGCAAGTTCGTCTGACTGTCCGACTGGTCCCTTAGCCGACCTTTGTCAAGCCTCGGCCATTAAGTCGGGTTTGCTCAATCATGCGTCAGTACTGTCGGTGTTGGGATCAAAGGGGAAACAGTCTTTGTTCTTCAATATTGAATCTAGTTACTTCACGGTCAGCAAGATCAGACCCCGTTTTCTCTTTAAACTGCTCTCTGCATGACTTGACCTTGTCAAGACTTCCTGGAGACGCATGTAAGAACAAAGAATGTTTATTTGTGGACACAAAACTCATGTACTGCTACACTTCTTTCTCCAGATATGTAGACCTGGAAACTATTCGAGGACTAGTCTAATCCAAATATATTTTTTAATTATTTGAAGATCCTTTTTTAAGCAAAAGCCATCACGAAAACCAGAGCTGATCACTGCACAGGAAAACACCACAGAGCCATCTGTGAAACCCAAGCCCTGGAATGATATCGTCGAGTGTTTCTCGGAAAGCGTTTTGACTCACCCTGAGAGAACATGCCATCTTCGTCCTCGTACGGGAGTTGCTGTGAAGTGCCGCTTGTCCTGAATGGCACGTCCGCAGGCCCCTGGTCGGAGTCTGCATTATACATGGCCTCGTACGTTGCTTCCATGTAGCGCTGTAGGCTTTGGCGGTAGATAGGATGGTCAAGGAGCATTTCGGAGATTCTGGAAATGGCAGGTGGTGATTAGCTAAACCGCTGTGTGTGTGTGTGTTTACAGCATCACTGATTTAATCAGTTTTATGCCAACATGTTTAATCCTTTGGCGTGATACAATCGAGACAATGGAAACATGAAAGTTAAGGTACTTCAGCTTGTTAAATTTAATAATTGTGATAAAGGTTTTCACAGTGCAGGTGTAATCGTTATGGTGAGAAAGAGAACGGAAGGCAAGCGTGATTTTGTGGCAAAGAAATATTGATGACGACGATGAAGATGAATGTTTTCTGATTATGATTACACTGCTGCTGCTGCTGTTGTTGTTGTTGTTGTTGTTGTTGTTGAGCAGGAGGAGGAGGAAAGTGATAAAATAACGAAGACAAGGGAAGGCTGACCTCTCCATGTCGTTATCTGCTGCACACAGCAGGGCCTTGTGGATGATGCGCGGGTTAGAACGCTCCAGCAGGTACACCACAACGTCCACGTCATTTCCGGACACTGCCAGCTCCAGCGCCGTCCTCCCTTGCTGATCCGCGCAGTCAACTTTCACGCGCTCAGACTCCAGAAGGTCTAGGAGGGAAAACGTCATTTAAATTGGTCCAACAGTAGCAGTGTTGCAGAAATATAGACCATGGATCCACCCACCCACACACTTAATCAACCCAGCCAGCCAACCAGACATTCCCACCCACCCACCCCCACTCACTCACTCACTCACTCACTCACTCACTCACTCACTCACTCACTCACTCACTCACTCACTCACTCACTCACTCACTCACTCACTCACTCACTCACTCACTCACTCACCTTTCACTGTGTCCAGGTTTCCTATCTCAGCAGCCTCCAGAAAGCACCTCTCGTCTTCCGTGAGTCCAGCCTGCAGACGATCTTTCAGCAGCTTGAAGCGCCTCTTCTCGTGAAAGTAGCTCATCATTATCTGATACATTTTCGACTTGTTGTATGCAGTACTTTCTTTTATTGAAAAAAAAACTTTGATATTGTTTAATTGATCTTCTGGTAGAAGCAAGACTGATGATTCCAAATTATGTCAGCTCTCGAGAACGAGATGTTCAGCTAACAGATGTGGAATCATTTGATCTCAGGTCCATCCTGAATACAGTTCCCGACATGCATGTCACGTCTGCAAGAAGATATTCAGACACGAAACACACTGAATCAGTAAGCGAAATGCACCGTGTTAAAATAGCGTTTCAGACAAATGCACGCACTTCAGAGGTTCACTGCTGTACAGGAAAACTTAAATTTCGTGAATCTATATTTCTAGAAACAGATGTTTTGTTTATCATCGTGTATCAAAACTGTTACCAGCCACGTCATCGTAACAACAAAACAATCGTTAATCGCGCTGTGAACACTCCCACCACTTAGAGCAGCTATTGACAGACAGCGGCAGTGTCACTTTGACTACACTGCTGTAGGAATCCGAATACCGCTTCTGTGGTACAGCTATGAAGTCTAATCCTTCTGGTTACCAAGCTACGGTTTCTGATTTCATTTTGTCTCTACATCCCTCATACTGAATGCTCCGCCTGCCACCAGTGCTTGTTTTTGTGTCGTCATTGTAGACACGATAAACTTGTAGAAACACAGCCCGGGGTGCAGGTGGATAATAAACTGAACTTTATTCTCTCTGCTGTAAGCAGAGCTTTCACAGTCTAACACTCAAAGCAATTTCCGGTGAATGACAACAAGATATTGTTTCTTGTGGTGAAAAATTAAACGCTGCTCAGCCTGGCCATGACCTGAGTAACAGACGAACAAGCAGCCAGACAGGTGTCCAGAGAGCTAGGCGGGGTGAAGGAAGGGAGGACAGACAGACAGACAGACAGACAGACAGACAGACAGACAGACAGACAGACAGACAGACAGACAGACAGACAGAGGCAGAAGTACACATTTACATACTGATCATAGTACACGAGGCATCTTCATCAGAATTATCTAGGCCACGAAACAGGTTTCCTAAAAAAGACAGGGCACAGTTTATTTTTAGCTGCTGGTGTTTAGCAGACATTTCGTGGTAAGAGCTATTCACTCACGCACGCAAGCGGTCTTGCTTGAAAATTTTAATAAACAATACACTTCTGATGAAGCTCTGACACGTGTGTGTGTGTGGACAAATCTTATTTGTTTGCGCATCTTTATTCCATTTATTCAAACTATGCATCTTCTGTGAGATATTCATATCAATTGGAAAGCTAAAAGATCTGTATCTGGTTGAACACTAAACCTAAATTTGATGAGGCGATTTCAGCAATGGCCGAAACAAACGACCGTGATAACTGATTTTCTGAGACTCGTTTAGACAAACGGGCGTCAGATGGATGCTGTCAAACTATTTTATTCTTCGGGGTCACCATTCGTCTGTGATCCCACCAGTCGGACACCATTTTACCGAGCTTTTGACTGTTTAGCATAACGACTACGACATATTTATCACAGCAAAGTGTCCATTCTTCCTTTGCCGTTCTGAAGAGAGCATTGAAAACTTGCACGCAAGGAAAACAGCGATATTAGTCTTTCAAGACCCCAGTCAGACCAGCTCCAAGCACCGGAAGCGATCTTATGCTTCAAAAAAGTCCTATTTCGAAAAGTTCATAACACTCACCCTTAATACCGTTTGTGTCCCTCCGCAGTTCGGGTCCCAGGGATTGCTTTCCCAGTTTTACTGCTGCAGCACGCTCGATACTAATTGAATGTAATTGTGCGAGGAGTGGGTAGTGGTGGGGGAAGCGGGTGGGAAAGGAGCTGTCAATGCACAACTACGCCTTGCTACCCGCGCGCGGCACGTTTGCGGCTAATTTACCCACGTTGCATTCATCACCTTAATCGTCTAGGCTTGCGCCCAGTGTTTTGGACAAGCGAATGGAAAGGACAGCTAAACTTCCAGTGTATGAAATTACACTGACAAGCGGCAGCCTGTGTACTTTTCAATAGGAAAGTTTGATTGGCTACGTGAATGAACCAGATTCCTGCCTGCATCGTGTGGTAAAGGATGCGCTTTTTGTCGGGTCACATTCATTTATTCATTTGATGCTATAAATACACTAGAAAATCAAGACAGACAAGCCAGAATCAGTCCAAAGCTTCAAGTACCTTGGGTCCATCTTCACCGATGAAGGCTCATAGCCGGAAGTAACTTGCCAGAATAGCACAGACAGCTCCAGCACCTCCAAAACTGAAGCTCATCTGGAGTGGTAGCATCACCCTTGGGGCCAAGATCAGACTAAACCGCTTCTAGTCATCTCCATCTTTCTCTGTGCTCTGTGGATCCTGACAGACGATACTGCAGAGAAGGATTTAAGCCATGGACAAATGTTTCAGACAGATCCTGCATGCCTCGTACAAAGACGACACCACCAATGAGGCAACACCAGAAAGCACAGAGCAAGTCATTGGACCATAAAAGACCTGATGCCCACTGTGAAAAAGCGTAAGCTGAAGTGCTGCGGGCAGATCTCCAGAACATCGGGACTTGAAAAAAACTCCTTTAAGGGAGGAAGCTGGTTGCCGAGTCGTCAGTGGTGCCCCAGTGGTCTCCAAGGCTACGGGACAGAAGATGACTATAAATATCCACTTGGGAAAACGGATGGTGCAGTGATTAGAGCCCCGGTCTCCGTGTCCGAAGGCGATGGTTCGATTTCCGTGCTCGGCAGCAAGTTCAGCCAGTTCAGCCAGTTCAGCCAGCTGGCAATAGGTACCGGACACCATGCGTTAGGGAAGGTGAGGCAGTGAGGGAGAGGAGGTACCGCCCTCACGATGGTGGCCCACAGGAAATTGAGGGTCCCACACAACCCACTCCCCTACGACCATAAGGTCACGGGACACCCTCTAATGTATATATATATATAGCATTTTCCTTCACAAAAGGTTGCGAACTCTCTCTCACACACACACTCCCTCTCTCTCACACACACACACACTCTCTCTCAACAACAAAAACAACAACATGAACAAGGAAATACCACGCACACAAACACACACTATCTCTCAACAACAAAAACAACATGAACAAGAACAAACCACACACACACACACAGACACATACTGAGAAATGAAAAATGTTTCGATGTTTTGCCCCAAATTTTTTTAAGTACCAGCACATGGACAATGGGGGTAGGAGATTAGGATCCCTTAATAAAACGTCTCTCGCCAATTTCATATAAAACAGTCCCAGCAGCCCTAACCCTTTCACGCCAAGTCCTCTTCTACCAGTCCTTAATCCCATGCAACTAACCTTAACCTTAAAAAGACCCCGCCATCATCTCTTCCCAGAAAGCAAACCCGGAAACTGTTAAGACTTAATGAGGTAGCAAACTGCCGTTTAGTCGGTATAGCCACTGATTAATTACTGCTTGGGGTTACAGAGCAGTTGCTCGGACCTCTTTATCACGACGGTTGTAAGATTGCCTCAGGACTTTACGTGCATATGTTTGTTCTGAAAAAATAAAAAAGGTTCGGTGCTTGGAGTAAATAAAATTATGTTATCCCGTTACTCTCTCTTTCTATAGTAGTCCAAATGGCTCATTTGAAGCAGTTTCTCATTCAAATAAATAAAATAAATATACATACATATACTGCTGGCTTACCGACTGAAAACTACCTCAGTGGTGGTTTTAATTGGGATGTATGTGTGGCCATCTCTCTGTTGTCCGTAATATTGTACGTATGTATGTACCTACTTACGTCGTGCACCTTAACCCGTCGTGCAGGATCGAATCCAGGTGTAGGCAAGGATTATTTCCTGGAGTTATAGAGTTATACATTGTGCAAACTCCATTCTCCCCGTACACTAAACTGTCTCTGCGCTGTTCATCTTACTGCGCCTATCAGTCTGTTGGTTCTTTCAGAGCATAGCTTAGTAATAGGACCCAATCCCCCTATAGCGCGAAATCTCGGTGATGTGGAAGCACTGTCTCTCTAGATTGCTTCGGTGGTCTGGTGGTAAAGGCATTCCGGCCGAGTCATACCTCAGACTTAACAATTGACAATCTAGTAACTGCCCTGCCAGACGCCTGATACCACAGGGAACAGGACTAGAACTGGTTGGCCCGGTGTCAGTATAATGTGACTGGGTGGGAATGATTCCGGTGTTGCGACAGCAGTCCCACTTGTGCCAGCACTCTAACTTGTCTAACACCGTCCTGATATGCACCTAATTTGTGGCAGGACAATAAGCAACAACCAACCAACTGTCCCTCTAAAATAAAGAACCAAGTAACCTGACCTTTATGAAAACATCTGTTACCTGACCTCCGTGAAAGCCCTTCCTGTCCAGATAGACAATACCCATGTTTTTCAGCCAGCTCTCAGACCAGCTGTTGCCCAGCGAGCAGTGGTCAATAGCGCAGACCCAGCCAAAACGCACTTATGTGCAGCAGTTCGATGCCTCACCGTTCATTGAGCTCCGGCGAGGGGCTGACATGGCGTTTGAGGCATTGGATTTAACGAAATCATAAACTGTCCGCGCGAACAAGCGTGCAGCAGAACGCACCTGTTGTGCTAAAAGCGGACCCCGACGCCTGACGAATGAATATCAATTTATAGGAGGCTGCGTGGGTGTCCGGAGGGAGCAGAAAATTCGATCAAACTTCTGTTTTCCCACTCCTACCCTTTGAAATGAGTAATGCATATTTATGTCCAGGACTACATTTTGTTTTAACCTTGATACTTTATGAAAGACAACAATACATTCGTGCTGAATAGTTACCTTCAAATTATGAAACTATTTTCTGTTAAAGATCAGGAACACGTATTTGCCAAACCACTTGCCAAACCTGCCCACCCCGCAACAAGAAGTTTACTGACGCTGAAAACCTGGGTTAGTCTAAATCTGCATAACTGAGGAAATAGGCTTAATATTCTTTTCTTAAACAATAAATTAGGGAGCATGTTTTCTACAGATGTTAGATGTCTTTGAAGCAATAAATTGTATTCAAGAATATTTAGGTGAAGTGCAGTTCCCTATTACTATGCTCATGAACTGCTCTGTGAATGGCTGTCATAGCTGCGATTTCCTTTGAGACATCCTGGAGACAGTTATAGAGCAGTCAGAAAGTTACCCAGAAATGCCAAGGAATATTGAGAACAAGCAACAGTTATACGATCCACGTAGACCTATATAAATAAATTAGCAGTAGAATACATCTGATTAAAGCTTAAAGCGTTCTGAACTAAGACTGCCTTGAGTGAACAAGTTCGAAAAACGACACGTTTTATTGTCAATTTTCTCAACTCCCGCTTGCATCGACGGACACCACCACGCACTGCATAAATATAGATAAATTAATCTTATCAAATGGCAATTCTCCTGTAACATAAATAGCGTGAGAATGTCGTGCGGTGGTGGTGGTGGTTGTTCGAGGGAAGAGAGAGGGTAATGAGAGGAAAATAAATTGATGATTCCAGCTATGGTTTCAACAGCAAAAAATCTGCATCCATCATCCTATAACACGAAACACAAAGGGACTGATGCAGACAGACGTGTGCAAGCTCCCGATGGGTGAATTATCTATGGATACAAAGGTCACCCTACTGTTGAGACAACTGATGCGTGCATAACTGATGAAGGGGCTGGATTGATCAGCAGTACCAGGAATTGGCATGATAGTCTCACTCGGTGAATACACAAGCGTGCGCGGTCTTCGGGGTGTTCCTAACACCTAAATGCACCCTGAAGTTTATATCTAACAAACAGGAACAGTCAACGCTCTCTAACTTGGTTGTAAGTGTGAAGTACAGTGTAAAATATACAAGAGGGTTGTCACATCTGCAATTTATATAACGAATAGCATTAGCAAGGTTTTGTTATTGTATAGTATTGGTAGCAAGATGCTTGTTTGATAAAAACTGTGAGCTTTCTTTCTTTCCTCCTCTTTCTATTCCCCTTGCAATTAGTACACTTGACTGGCGAATGAATGTCCAGAAATCAAGCCTTGTTATGACACAATTATTCATTGAATATATAGTTCATGATCTAAGGTTCTGTATTACCGAAGTCTTTTAGGCATCCCATTATGAGCCACACTTAGGCCCACAATGAACGACAAATGTTCGCTGTGTTCGTGGATTTCCAATAAAAGTTCAGGCTTTTTTCACAGTCAGGTTTCCACGAAGGTTACAACGTTCTGATGCAAAGTGGCACTCAAACGTGTGCAGACATCATATATTCCAGAGATGTTTAGTCCGTCTAGAGTGCTGTAAATCTTTAGGTCTAATTAGTCCTTTAATTCTAATTAGTCCTGTAAATCTTTAGGTCTGATTAGTCCTGTAAATCTTTAGGTCTACTTAGTCCTGTAAATCTTTAGGTCTAATTAGTCCTGTAAATCTTTAGGTCGGATTAGTCCTCACAGAGCAGTTGTTCTTTCAATAGTTTAGTGAGTCCTTCTACTGTGCACATAAACCATCTCCAATGAGTACATGCAGAGCGCAATTAGGTCCAATTAGACTTTCAGGAGACTTGCAGTGCGTTCAGGCCCTGCACACCTACTCTGTTTACATCATGGTATGTTCTTTTGCACGCAGCTGCTTCACGCTGCGGGCATGTCAGTCTTGCCTCGAGCTCTCACAGTTCGATTTTTCTTTTCAACTGGCTCCGTCACCGCTTGTTTCCCTCCCGCAGTTTCAGCAACCGAGGGTTGCGCGTAAGGCCAGCTCGCGACCACTCCAGTTCCCTCCCGCTGCCCCAGTTTCTGCACACAACTACCCCGTTTCTGGTCATTGCAAAGTAATGAGATGCCTTAAAAAGAGAAAACCTGCAAGCTGATCATGCTGGCACAATGAAAAAAGAAGTGGAACTCGTGAGCAGTCAGGAACGGAGCTGCCGACATGCAGACTCCATTCGTTACTAATTGCCTGCTGTTGATGTTTCAGCTGGTCGAGGTTGGGCCCAACATGTCCTCTGTGAAAGATCAGTATTCAAACGAACCTTTTCTGTCAGTAACGGATGGACAGCTTTGTTGCTCGACAGACATCTGAAAGGTCTTAAAAGGATGTTTACTTTTATTAATTATAATTTTTCGCCAGATTTCAATGAGACGTTCTGTCCTCATATATATATATATATCTTTTGTACTCCCTCAGCTTCATGCCAGCAGGTTAGATTACGTGACGGTACAATACTGGGGGGTAGACTAACATCCGTCACCTCAGCCCTTCTGCACTCCGCTAGCTGCAAGCTATTAAGAGGGAAAACAATTTCATTTTATTCAGAAACCACAAGTCTCCTAAATTTTACTTACAACAGACAGCTGTAGAACTCCAAAGTAATTTAAGGAGTTTAACATCCTTAGGTTTAGGCGAAGAGTCCAAACCCTCTGTAACCTTGCGTTCGTCTTAAACTCTGCCTCTTATTTTTTGTCACTTTTTATTTTTCTCTCACGCAAAAAAGAAAATTGTGTGTGGTAACGAGACATTAACTCTCCACCCTACACCAAGGAAGAATTAAATAGAAAAACCGTACCTCTTACCTGTATCTTGTACCTTAAATGTATCTGGATTTCGTGTCCTACAAAAGTCTTCCCTATATGTGGTGTCGTAAGTATGTCCTACGAGGATCTTAAGTCCGAAATAATCTTACCTCCTTCTAGAAACGGAATCCTTCGGAGACGTCCAATGTCCTTCTTTTAGACAAAGATATATCCTTGGATGATATCCTCAGGTGCGAAGATGTAAGTCATTTGCACAAAGTTTCCTTGCTTGAAATCTGTTCCCTGCACTTATGACTTCAGAACAAACAGTTTCTTCCAGTACCTCGAGGTGGCAGAGTTACAATGCTTTGAAATAAAACTGTGTTCGGTCTGATAAGGAAGATTTTTTTCCTGCAAAACAATGCTCATAGTACCACACCATAAGCAGAGAGTCTGAACATTTTTACAAGTTTTCAGCCGATTATTTTCTTGGGCATTTTACCGCCTGTGTTCAAAGTGTCAGAAAAGACAGCTTGGTGTCACGTGTGCGTGATCAGTGCTGTGTCTTCATAGACCCCTCCAAGCGACAACTTGATGCCTGCAGCCTGACGGAACGGGAGGCGACCTGGCAGGCTGTTGGTCGGGTGCCACATCTGCGTGACGTTCGCGTGAGCAGCAAAGATAAGCGTCCAACTGGAACGTCAGGCAGCTGCTGCGTGTCTCGTTTGGGACCTCGGGGTCCATAGAAACAGCTGGTAATTGTGTCATCGGCACGTATCGACTTCGCGCATGAAATTCGTGGTTGTTGGTAGAAATAATTTCCTTGCAGGCACAGCTAAGGGTCCAAGCCCACGTCAAAAGCCAAGATCTTTAGGAGTCCCTACAAAAGACCCCAAATACTTCCAGTCTCCGATATCTGTAAACATCGGGCGTTTTATGTCGGGCGTTTAGTCACGTGACTATCTCAGATTTTGACGCCAATGTGCCATGGTCACTCTTGACAAGAACTCATTATGCCATGCAGTATGCACGCCGTGGACTGTGTGAAAAGAAACCTAGCATGTTACTGCTCGTTCAGTCTTTATTTTTATCTCCCATTTTCCTGAAAATGGGAGAATGTTTATAAAATGATTGAAATTATTTATGTTTGCATTGGCTCCCGTTGCAAGTGTCGCTCTATTATTAACAGATTCAATTTTCCACCTTGTTATAACAGCGGGTTGAAAACAGTGAATGGGTGGAGGCACGCTGTCAGCATGTCAGGACAATGAGTGGGTGATCGATAGTGATGTCAGAGTTTGAGCTATATTTCCTAGAAGAAAATCTACTCGTGTGAGCCAAAAGACAGTCCTTTAACTGGACGGAGCCCCAAATGACCTTCACCCTTTCTTATAGGACGGTGCCCAACCCCCAGCTCCCGCCCCATTCACGAACCTGACGATACGCCATAATAATTATGTCAAAAACCTGCAAATTGTCATAAATGCTTTCACGCAGTGTGCAGACAATCCTCTGCGCTTGTTGGTCAGGCGCTGTTCCAGCCACTCAGCTCTAGTCCCCGGCGTTTGGTCCCTTGACAAGCTGTTCCATGCTCCACCGTGTCCTATGGTGTTTTAGGTTCTGTTCCTTTTCCTTTGGAGTATCATGTTGTTGCTCACTGATGCGAATAGGACAAATCCAATTCCCTTAAAAACTGAATAAAACATTACAGACTATTTTAATTATTATTTTAATACTTTTATTGGGAAGTAATTTCTAACCATAAAGGATTATTCCTTGGACTTCTTATAAATAACACACAGTTCTCTGTTCACGTGTCCGCTGTGAGCATGTGTTACGCAGTGCGAGTTGCCTTTAGTTTGCTTTCTGTTGTTTCCGCGTTGCAGTCGATATAACTTTCAGGCTGTTTCACACACGTGCATTTGGAGTCATGCTAAGTTGGCTTATTAATTAATGTAAATATGGTTGTATGGACATGTATACGTGCATTCGCATGTATAAATATATATGTGCATGCGTCTGTCCATACAAGTGGCGCAGAACGCTCAAGTCATCTGCATGCACAGCAATATGTTCTTGTTTTTATTGTCACCACTGCCGTCACCTGTTATCCAGCAGACAGCGTGATCTGATTTTCAGCCGTCGTTGTTTTATTAGCTTCGACGCGTGCGCGAGAACCGCACTGTTTATTTTGTCATTGTTTTGTTTCTTGTGTTTAATTCTGCCAATTATGCTTCAGGCTATTTTATACATGCTTATTTGTCTCTTACATATCTCATTTTAAAACCATCAGTGGAAATGTCCTGAGAACAAAACACCTGAACTAATTCTATAACTATTTTCGACGACCAGTGACCAGTTATTTTCTCCTCACTGCATGCCATAAGCAAATCCAAAAGTTCTTCCTTGTTTTTCTAGCATGAATCACTTTGCACTCACAGTTCATCTTTGTTTACGACAACATTCTCCAATCCGCCAAATCCGTCAAAAAGCGGTTTTGACACTTTTATTTGCTCTTAAACCGCTTTACTCTGTACTTTCAGACGTCATCAGAAGCAAAACTGTCTGGCTAAATCTCCCAACACCGTAACATCTGGTTTGAAGGAAAAAAATCTTTTACAAGTGCTATGCGTGAAAATGTGAGCAACTAGTTCATAATCACTTGTTTCACAGTGAACCTGACTTCTGTTGTCACTCTTTCCCTGTCGTCTCACAGGAAAAGGTTTGCGCAGGCTGTGGAGAACCGATTATAACCAGCCCTAGAATGTCAGTTCTTCATGACTCCACATCATCAAACGCAGAACTTTCAGAAGCTATAAACGTGGCCCTTTTGCTCACAATGATGAAGAAAGAAGGATATGATTCACGGCAAATTAATTTATTCAGTGCTGACTAATGAATTCCTTTACTATAAAATTCAGTGACCTACAAATGAGTCAATGAACATGCACTTTGCTCTCTCTCTCTCTCTCTCTCATTCACACACACACAGTTATCCTACTTAATTTTCTGGTGCACATGAACCCAAGAATAGGAAAGGAAGATATGGGAGAAGAAAGAAAAGAGAGAAAGAAAGAGAGAAAGAACAGAGTGAAAGAACAGAGAGAACCCCCGGACATTTCCCGATAAAATAAGCTCTTGACTTACAACTAGACCTCCACATGCAATTAAATTAATGTGAGGACAATTGCTCGAAGCTGTCAGCCCTGATGAGCTCAAATACCAGGGAGACTCAACTGAGCATTTCTGACATATTGCACAAAGTGCTCGGACTGCATGCCGGTAGTACACGCTGCTACACTACACACTTTACAGTGCAGACGGTTTGTTGTGCTAGGGCTGTTGTTTTGAAGATGTTTGCAGGAGACACCTCTAGTCGAGAACGATTTGTCAGTAAAGAAACCATTGTATATGTATGTATTTTGTTCGAACTTTGATCATCCTAAGGAAAAGAACGCTTTTAAACTAGGTGTTGCTACCTCTTATTGCCCGATTCTTCGCCTGCCTGCCTGCCTGCCTGCCTGCTTGTCTGTCTGCATGACTACTTGGCTGTGTACATTTTCCAGCAAAAATACTGCTTACTGCACTAATCCAAAAGTACAGTTCTATAAAATGTCGAGAAACACGCTGTCGAACAGTGTCCACGCAGGAATTAGTCAACGACACAGGATACAGGGTTGCCCATGTAATAACAAGTCAGTGACCCATGACTCTCAACGCGGTCTTATATGTGCAAGGCAATCTTATCTGCTGATGAAGTCACAGTCGCTGCTTTGGAAACACTTCCTTGACGTCGAAGAAGGACCTGTTTCCGGTTTCGGTCCATGTCGAACAATGTGTTCCTTATATGTACACTCATCATCTGATTCTTGTCTCATTCTAAAAAAAACCCACAGTCATCAACATCGTTCTTACGCTCGTTTGCGCGTGCTGGAGTTCGATTTCGCGAACAAGGAAATCTTGCAGTCCTCCTCAAAGTATAGAACATCGGTTCAGTGCAGGAACAAGTCCGAGCTGGCTGTCAGCTCACCCACTAGCGTTGGTCGCAGACCAGCAACGGCCTGGCTGTAAGTTTGTTTCTGGTCTATTTTTTATTTCTATAGTGAAGACAGAATGAGAAGATTATCAATTGCACAAGAAATTTACTCTCTTATGTGCATCTTTGAACATGTTGTGACGTGGCGGGCCGTACCTTAACTTACTGGACTCGACTTCTCCAGAATTAGAGAACAAACTTTTATGGTGATCTTGTAAATGTAGATTTAATTGAGCAATCGTCACCAAAACCTTTACTGCAACAGGTCAATGGTTTCTACACCAGAGGATGACGACGCTATGAAATAATGTGAATAACTAGAGAAATCTAGCGAGGGAAAAGATTCTCATACTCTGACACGTTCGCTCAGTCTCACAGGCAAAACACTACTAGCTCAAGAGCCCCCACCCTCGTAAAACACACAACTGCAGCGAACCGTTATTCAACATATATTTCAAACACTAACTGACTCGACAACATCAAATATATCTACAGATTATTTACAAAGAATCACCGTGCTCGTGTCTAGGGTAAGACGCTGCCTAATTACGTCATATCACGCGGTATCAAAGAAGATAATCAAACTCCACAGGGGGAATCAAATTGCAAACCGGCCTATGATCCCGCTCTATACACAAATACAGTAAGTGACCGACAACAGAGCTCCTACTCTCGTCACTACTGAAACAACTACTTCTGCAATACACAGTTCTAAAGCTATTCAACTCTACACACCAATACAGTAAGTGACCGACAACAGAGCTCCTACTCTCGTCACTACTGAAACAACTATTTCTGCGATACACAATTCTCAAGCTATTCAATGACCAACAATGAAGCTAGGACCCTTCCACGACCAGCACTTCACTCTTACCTCCTCTTTTGACATACGTCCAGCCACTAGCTTATGACGTCTCCTGTCTCCAGCAGGATAAAACCACCTATCTTAAATCAACCCGAGTCCCAGACTCTAAGATAAGTTTATGGCAAGAGCAGTATTACAACGCGCAACAGCAGTCACTTACTAGTTTGTCTCGTAGTCGGCAAATACACCCCGTGTACCTGCGTGAAATGCTGGAGCCCTTTGCTCTTCCAACGTCTTGGCTAAGATGGCGAGGGGTAGAGGTCCGTGGGTCTACACGTGTCCCCTTCTTGTGGTCCTCCTACATTAACTCTCTCTCCATATCCTGTGCTCTCGTCTCTGTGTGTCCCGATTACGTTTTTTTTGCCTGCTTAAGTACCCTGCCCACCACGCTCAGTGTCCATGGGTACCTCCTTATTCTAGTTCTAGCCAGCCTAGGTTGGGGCGGAGCTATCAGCCTGTCATGGCTAATGACGTAGCGTTCCCTACCGAGGTGTCGGGAGGGGGAGGAGCTAACAGGCTAAACTACGAGTGACAGATGATAACCTAGAAGTGACATGTGACATATGTTTTTGTTCGTCCGTTCGTCCGTCTTTTTGTTATTTCGTTCGTTCATTTCTTCGCCCGTCTTGAGACACCCAGTAGCACTGCAGTGATGTGAACCAGTTACTAAGGTAGCAAGATTCGTGGGTTCGGATCTCGTGCCCGGCACACATATTTTCTTTTTGGATACATGACCTGTTCTCAAGGCTGGGCGTCAAGGATTCTCGGGGTTACCCCGGAGTTTCTTTTCTTTTTCTTTTTATTTTTGACTTTGCCAATTGAAAATTGAAACACTGACTCTTCAGTCGGTATTTTCAATTATGATATCTGGATCCTGGTTGTATTGAGAGAATAACAGCAATTTTTAACAAAACAAACAGTTAAAAACCTAAAGAGAGAACTCTTTTAGGGAAAAGCCAAATATGCCGATAACAAAAGTGACAATTAAAAGTACTGTATTATATCAACCAAGTGTGACGCGTTTTGTATTAAATATTTTAGGCTTTTGCGACAAACACTCGAGTACACCACAAGGTCTTAAAATTTCTTTCAGAAAGAATGACCCCCTGGGGGTTTTTTTCGCAGGACAAAATTTCCCTGTTTTAATGTGAAATTTGTATGATTTGTATGATGTCTGTTGAAGCATGGATGCGTCAGCAAGGACTTAAGTGCTTCAAGAATCTTCCTCTATTGTAAGCTGAGCCACGAAATTAAAATTATTTGCTGATACAGTTGCTGCTTCATGAACCTAGGAAATGAAAGATGTAGGTTTAATTCTACTCAAAATATGTATATTTCTGTTTCGATTACACGAGCGCCACCAGAAAGAATTTGGGATTTTTGATACTTTCAAAGACCGAGAGATATTAAAATCATAGTTAACCTTGTTCATACCTGTGTTAAATAAATCAGAACATTTTAATTCTACGATTTTATCATCGACAGAGCACAACGTCTGCCTAAAAATGTTGAGAGATTATTTCAGCAAGTTGTAGTACTTAATTGTCCTGTCACGCACATGTGCCCACGCAAAAATCTCAGTAATAACAAGCACTAAGAATATGTGATACGGTGTTGTCATCTTTGTCCAAAGCTGAACCACTGAACCATTATGGAGTCTAGCACCACAGAGCCGCAGTCCACGTCCAAGATGCATGACTACCTCTTGTATGGAACAGCCGCTCTGGCGACGCTAGACTGTGTCGTCTGCGTTATCCTTGCTGTCTGTCTCTGCAGACTATCAAGAGATCAACGTAAAAGCAGACGTGCAAGGAAAGAACAAGAGAGGGCATCTGCAAGTAAGAATTTTCATGTTTTTGCCTGAAAGTCTTGCTGACTGAAGTCGTTCGTTTCTTTACGTAACTTTTAACGCAAAAGAGTTTTATTGCGTGTATTCAGGAACCAAAATCTGGCATCCCATTTACTTATTTACTTTTGTGTCTGGTTTTGTTTGTTTGCTTGAACAGCATGTCAGCCTATGACGGCCGAACGACATGTCCAAAGCTACATCACCCGGTGCACTCACGAAAGCGACCCCACTTCGCTCCTGCGCTCAATGCCAAGCCCAGCCCTCCTGACTTCCCCCATTGTGCACTTCCCCCCTAGCGGCGACCTCCCTCCTTGCGCCTGTGGGGTGGCCCCCGCCTCGCACGATCGCACCGGCTACATCAGCATGCGCAACGGCTTCCAGTACTCTCACGAGGCTGACGTGACCATGCTGTCGGCCACCCTGAACCGCGTGCTACCCGACATCCCCGCCCGGGCGCTGGCCAGAAGCCGCCGTCTGAGCATGTCCGTGCCCAACATGACCTCGCCCCCGGCCAGCCCCCTCGGGACCATCTTCGCGACCCGCGCTTCCAGGTCAAGGCCGATGCTGGCTGCCTCCATCAATCCGGACCGCAGGAGAGCGCGGCGCGAGGAGTACGGAAAGAGCGTCTTTCTGGAAGAGTCCGATGTGGAGAACATCAGTGATGTGGCTTGCCACTTGGACGCCTCGGAAAACTTCTCCCACTTTGTTCGCGACACCAGCGTCCACATTCACGAGGGCGAGGTTTTCTTCAACTCCGCCGGAAGTGACGTCAGGATGAGCCGGCACAACATTCGGGGCAGCTTTCTGAGTGACGACTACACTCCCATGACGGACTCCTCCGCCCACCCCCTACAGCCCCGCCAACAGCAGGAATACAAACACCAGCGGCAGCCCTCCAATCAGCACGTGCACCAAGCACATCCGCTCCAGCAGCAGCAACCGCAGAAGCAGCAGCCTGCGCGCGTGGCCTTGACGCCGCCTAAACTTCCGCAAGCGCCACCAGCCTGCAGGCCGAGGCAGTCGAGTCATCAGTACGAGAATGTGTTGCTGACCAACTTCAAAAGCCGTACTCCCCAGGAGCCGGACTCGCTGGCGCGTCAGAAGGCTAATGGCGGCAGGATGTCAGCCGAAACACCCGGCGCTGTTTCCAGGACGTCAGGAGCGTCCAAGACAGGAACCATCTGCAGGATGAATATGATCGGAGTGTAGCGACTAGCGTCCAGAAAGCGAGGGGAATCAGGATAGCATGTCCGTGATTTCACCACACTCTCAAGTGGAAATGCGAAACTAAAGCAATAGACCACTTGATTCCAGGCAGTCCAAGCGCGAATGCGCAGACCTACCAAGGCGCTGCTCATGCGCATCTTTGTTGCTAGCCACAACAACATAGGTCAAGCCATGACCCCAGCCAAGCCACAGCATCACTTCTTATAATTGCAATGAACAGACCAATCCGTGGTATTTTAATAATTAAACTAAAGCATAAAATACACCAAGTAAACTATAGGACAAGCATAAACTGTACAACACTAAAAAGAAAAAGGCGAACACCAAGGTAGAGATAAACAGAATGTAGGAACAGGGCGACAGTAGGGTCGACCAGCAAGCGCTCCACCACTCAAGCCACAGGCAGCCACCTTCTTCCAGCCGCGCCAGGAAAGCGACTACATAGCCACCACCAGTCCAGAGCACCAAGCCACAGCACTCTTCCCTCCCCC
>SMGT01014457.1:109315-122210 GCA_004794575.1 Lanistes nyassanus
CCCAAGCCCCCCCCCCCCCCCGTGCGAAATCACCGAGAGGTGGAAGCACTTTCCCTCCCAAATCATCATCATCATCATCATCATCATCAACATCAACATCAACATCAACAACAACAACAACAACAACAACAACAACAACAACAACAACAACTCCGTGGTGATCGGTAGCAAAGTGGTAAAGACGTGGCGTTTTTTAGTTCACAGTCGCAAGTTCAATACCAATATTAGCTTATGATCTTTTTAAAGGGAAGAGCGTTAAGGGCAGGGTTAGGGTTGGATGTTAGGACTTCTGTTTTGGTTTTTTTTTTTAAAGTTTTACCTTTAAATTACACCAAACTTCGTATCCTGTAGATTGGCATAGTAGTTTTGTGCGTTCGATGATAACTCCCCCCTCCCCCACAAATTTCGCTCTTCCCTCTGATTTTCCGTCAGATTTGACCCCAGGTGGCAGTGCGTGTTTCCTTTCCTGAATTTTGGGGGTAAAAAAAACGTATCTTTTGCATATACTCTGAACAAAAATGGCCTTTCGTGCCTGACCTCTAGAAGACAACGAGATTGCTCATCAGCTGTATGGTGTCAGTGGCGACAGCGAGAACGATGGGAACAGAGACGATGATATCTGACTAAGTGTTTCGGAAGATGAAGATGCTGTAGGGGGAGATGGTGATGATGACACCGACTCTGTATGTGATGTTGCTGATACTGCTGACGATAGAGAGCTGGAAGACACAGATGGTCTGCAGTCAGAAAGAGGAGAAGACACGGAGGCAGAGAAGCTTTTCATGTCTGCAACGGCGTGGAAAGCACACCTCCAAACACCATGTACATGACTATGGCCTGCACCTGTCAGACTTGCTGGAATAAGGACGAAACTGAGAAATCTGATTAGTTGTGTTGTATTTTCAATTCTTCAACCCATTTTATCACCTTTGCATCAGCTTGATCGCCAGCAGTGTCCGCCGGCTTAACTGAAATGATACACGGATAACATAAAAATATTGAAAGTAACCGGAAGCACTACACCGTATAGGGTAAAATACAATAATGTCATTGTTAAATGTGTGCTACATGTGGTCTCCATTTTCGTCCCCCAAAGCTATTGTTCTTATGTAAATAAGACATGTATTTTTATTTTACAATAAAATACCTTATAACCTTATAACCGCTAGTTATAGCGATTTTCGTGGAGGGGTTACATTTGACCCCAGATGGCCCTCTATGTCCCAACACCTAGGGTGACCTTCTGAGGGTCATACCATGATGCGGATGGGATATTTACCTTTGCGGTTTGAACTAGTCTGGTGATACATGAACATGTTATTCTGTTTTGTAAATTTTATTCCTGTTAGCACTTTATACATGGGAGCTTTGCTGTGCATATCTTTAGACGAAGATGGAGTGCTTATTTATCTGGGACGATAACAAAGACTCTTCAGGACGCAATCAGAAAACACCAACAATGTGTTACTAGCAGGCGTTGTAATATATATATATAAATAATATTTGCTTTATTCTGTATGTAACTTGTACTTCGCTATCGTCTCTATGTTAAGTATTGCTGAACGTTCTTGCTTAAAGGGACTGGTAGGGACGATAAAGACCCCCCCACCTCCATACATGTATAAGACCAAGACGGAAACAACAAAAAAAAACCCAAACCAAAATATGAAATAAAACAACCCCAGCATTGATGACCTTAGCTGTGCTGTTATCTCGGGATATGGATTTTGCATATGCATGTATTTAAAATATAGAAGAAAAACAAGTGACTGCCGCTTGGAGGATAAGCCCAAATTAAATGTAATACAAGGGTACTGTACCATTTTTAGCTTGGTACATTGCCCTTGATTTACATTTTATGCATGTATTTCTTATTTTTTCGTAGTTTGGCAGTAGTTACGCTTTTTAGAGATAGTACATTGTTACATATGCAGTTTGTTTCAGAACATGTTTTAGACCCATTGCGATTAATTTTGTGTATATATATATATATAGTGTGTGTGTGTGTGTGTGTTCGTGCCTTTTATAGATTATGCTTTGTGCGGGGGTACGACTTGTTTTTGTTTTGTATTGTACTGACCTTTGTCGCCGTAAGGGAAGGGGAGTTGCACAACTTTATCACATGACGCCTACAGTAGCCTCGTTACCGAAAAGCCAGAAGCATGGGTCATTAGTTCAGATCTCTGTCGGTCGTACGCATGGATGTTTGTTCTCGGCAAGTGGCACATGGTTTAAATGTCGTCTGCTTGAGGTGAGCCCATAGCTGCTGACGCTGCCCTGATAAGCGAACAAAGAGAAACCCCCAAAGAGGTCTGACCCTATTTGCATGAAAACTGTAGTAAAATTATAGCTGAGTAGCCACTATTCGGGAACATCTATTCTTCCTTTCTAATTCGGTATGCGCAAGGTGCAATTTAGGAAGGAATTAAATGAATTTTTTTTAGTAGAGCAGGATTTCTCTTTGAGTGCGCATGCCTTATGGTCAGCACTTCACTTCTCTGTAATCACTGCGCTGGCAGAAAAGAATCCGCAAACCAGACTGGTCCAACACAATCAGTAGTGATGTTGAAAATTCTGCTTGAAGAACTGGCAGTTCAGGGACCTGCATTGTTGGCTGCAGTCATCCTGAAAATCATGCAGTTTTGTAACAAAAGCCTTAATTTGAAGCAAAATACCACACTGTGCGTGTCAGCAGTCGGTGTGACCTTGACCTTGAGCGGTTATATCGAGCTTCATGCCGATTCACAACTTCTATACTAGCATTAACTTCATTTACAACGCCCAAAATGTCAGCCCTTCGAAACATGCATTTTTATAAATTTCTAAATCATCAAGTATGTGAACAGACCTTTTTCCTCTGAGATTGCTGTTTCGACGAACATGGAATAATCTATTAGCTCTGAATAACGAGGGAATATAGCCTGTTCGGCGTTCGTGCATGGGGAATTCAAGCTTCTTCTAGAATAGCCGCTATGACGAGAATAAGTCGGCTATTCGGTGTTCGTGCACACAGGGCCAGACTGCAGGATGGGATCAGCTGACGTCCAAGGCCTGGCAGGGTTTAGGAGTTTATTTCACTCAACATTTTCGAGGGGAAGACACTGACAATAGCATTTTATCTGGTTAAGAATAACACCCTGTTCAAAGACAGACGAAAAGAATTTGTGTCGACGTTCTGGTAATTCTGCTTGTAGCGAAATAAGTTCTAAACAAACAGTTAAGGTCTTCAGCTCAAGGAAATAGTTGTCAACAAAGTCGCTATCGGGACTATTAAAGTCACCATCATCTGTTTTAAAACGGATTTTTAACAAAAGACTTTGGGGTCATTCTTCGACTACGACTTAATAATAATTGAGAATTTATAACGGTCCGTACCCCACAGGGGCAGGCTCACCGCCCCTGACAGAATGAGTACATAAAGGCACACGTAGACACGCACACAGACACACACGCAATACAGTACTATACGCAGGGAGATTACCAGTCATGAGCAGACGAGCGGAGCAGCTAGTCGAGATCCTACACATACAGGTGTGATCTGAGGGCGCGTTTGAAGGATTGGACTGTGTTCGCGTGTCTCAGATAGTAAGGCAGTAAGTTCCTTAGCGTCGCAACGTGGAAGGAGAAAGCGCGTCTGTTATGTGTTTGTCCGTATGTGGGGTACAACCAGAGGCGATCATCAGAGGCTGAACGGAGTTGTCTGGATGGAGAGTAAACTGAGAGGAGATCGGAGAAGTATACGTTGGAGAAGAGCCAGAGAGAAATCTGTAACACAGGGTAGAACTTTAAGAGTCGATGCGTGCTTGAATTGGGACCCAGTGAAAAGTCTTTAAAACTCTTTACATTTCACCCAGATCCAGATTCTACAATAACTCAACCTGCAATAACTCAGCATATTCATATAAACATGTTTCGCTGACGTGTCGATTTTATGCAGCATAACCATGGCTTTGATACGTTTATCGCAAAAGTGAAAGTAGCACAACAACGCACTAGACAAAGAAAAGAAAATTTACCACGAAATGTGCCAAACGAAATGGAAATCTTCAACTATGTTGATGTGTGGCTGTGTCTATTGCCAAAAATACCCTGGCTTCGCATTGGTTTTAGGCAGTTAACCATTTAGGCAGATTTTGTTCACAAATGCTCAGACTAACCATCTCTAAACTGTCCAAACCACTCTTTTAGCCGCAGCTTTACCCTCTAATAACACAAGTTAGAGACCTTTTATGTCCTCAGGGTGTACTGAAACTATTTTTCTGACAGGTCAGATTAATAATAATAACTTAGATTGTCAGATTAAAGGCTGGAATAGACATTCTGAAGCACTCCGATGTTTGATTCCTTGTAAATGTCAGCAGTCACGCTGAAAACACACGAGTAACACAAATTTTCACATTTCGAAGTGGGTCAGGAATAACAAGAATGAGAGGATTTATCAAGAAGGTAAAGACTGACGGCTGCTGGGACCCTCTGTGTTTTCTACTCAAGCATGCACACGAGAACACGCGCTCGCCTGCCGAAGCAATCTTCCTCCTCCCCCATTCCCCTCCTTTTTTTTTCTTTCCTCCCATTCTTTTCTCTTACCTACTCTCCTCACTATCGAGTGCCCCATTCCCCAAATCTTCCTTCCTACTCAGAGACGGAAAGAAATTTTTTGGTAAAACAGTTTCGAAAGTTTCGTTTTAAAATAACAAAAGGAAACATGACACTATACAATTTTTTGCTCATCAGCTTCTACACAGCATTAATAGGCATAAAAATTAACATTATATTAACATGGTATGAATGCATAAAACTTTTCAACCACGAAATTGGCTTAGAACAAAGGTTTTTTATCCAAATACTCTTGATTGAACCCCCCCCCTCCCAAAAAATATAAATAGCTACAAAACACTGGGTACCCGTCTCCAAATTTTATTCACTAACTTTAAGTGTTATAAGGAATACAGAACTCAAGAAAACACGCGGGGTCGAATGTTAATGTTAAAGTTTTGTTACAACGGTTTTACCAACACTTTTTAAAGATGGCTTCCCCGAAAAGCTCTATGTCAAAGTTTGACAAGGATCTCAATAGTCTTATTTTTCATAAAAATGAGGATCTTAATAGTTTTATATATCTTTCATAAAAAGGACGATCCCAATAGTCTTATCTTTCATAAAAATGAGGATCCATAGCCATTGCTTGATTCTGACTAATAAATCTTACAACTGCTAGTCGGCAGCTCTACCCGCAGAGCTATCAACGTCCCCATAAAATGTTATGTTTGCACTGAAGCCGAGTTTACTGCATCCTGTTACTGTGTTACTAGCGGAATACAAGGCATCGGGTGTATATGTTACTACAAGAATCTGATGCTTCGGTTGCGTGCGTGCGTATCTGTATCATCTTGTGTATTCAGAGGATTCCACCATTGTGTTATTGCTGAGATCTGTGCAATTATTATTCTGGTTTATATAAACGTGTTACTATCGTACATTGTACTACCTAGGTATTCCTACCTCCAAAACAACTTGGCACCCAAGGCAGGCTGGAAATATAACGGCAACGGTTGCTTGCTACCGATACAGAGGGTCATGGGTTCGGAGCACAAGTCGTAGGGGGGTTTCCTCCGGGTACCTCTGTTACCCCCTTCTCACACACCCCCTTCACTTCCTGCGGCCCTTCCCCCCTCTTCCTCGCCCCACCCGTCATGATATAGCTTTCACCACTGACTTGATGTTAAACAATAAGCAACTAATCAGGTGAATGATCTCTTCATTTTCCAAATCACGGCTGACTTTCTTGGACATTTTTTATTCGAGTGGTGTTTGTAAAAAAAAAAAAAAAAAAAAAAAAAAAACCCACATTTCTTGTGTTCAGTTTTGACAGTTCGTTGTAAGTTATATTACACCAGCAGATTCGTAATTATCTGTTGTCTTCTTTTTAGGATTAAGATACTGCCTTCTTTTCAAATGTTTCTAACAGCAGGAGTTGATTTTGGAATGCTCATTTCACATAAGATATAAATTCTGTCTGTAATCGTTAACTCTTGCTTGAATAGGTCTGTGCCCAGTTTGTGCAACTGTTGTTCATTTAATGCATGTTGCGTGTTTTTGATTGTCTTAAAATCTGTCTTCTTATAATGGTTCATGATTCAGTACTCCCGACAGTATAGTTTGACCAGATAGTAGCGTATTAACCCCTGCATATAAACTAAAAGTATCAAGCAAAAAAATAATGTGAAACTTCTGGCAATGTATCACTACTTTTCTGACCCTTCCATTGAAACAGGCAATGTACGTACATTTTTAACAGTTACGAAATAGACGGAAATTCCAGGGAGCATCGAGAATGAAGCATGGCTGGATAATGCATACTGTTGACTCCGAAGTCTTGCAGTGTATGTTTGTACACGAGCGCCAGCAAGGAAATATTTCTCCTCTCGCCCCTCTGGCCGACCAAGTCAAGAGCACGAAATGTCGCTTTGAATCTTATGCAAGGTTAACTTAGTTTCTGCAAAAAGAACTCAATCTATTCGTAACTGAAGGTTTTCACCATGAGGGCGCACTGTTTGGGGACATCAGGAAATTAACTTAATGAACATTCGAAACTGATCCACAGTCTGGGAAACAAGTGTCAGTCCCTGAAAGGAAGATCATAGTCAATGGCGGTTTCGCAGAAAGGCTGGAGAATTCTGTAGAGGACTAAAATATGATGATTCACAAGACATCGAAAACGCACAGAGCTGGGTCTTACTGGAGTCCTCTTACGTCATCGTGACTGACGACGAATGAAGTAACAACGCCGAGGTGTCGGAGGCATAAGCTGAGGAGCTATGGATGTACTCCGAGCCTCAATCCTCCTAACTTTGCTGATGGTTCGACCGGTCGCCACTGCAAATTCTACACGAAGTCAGTAAAAACAACTGTTCTTTTTGTGGTCTACTAATTCTATTTTTCTCGTTCTTGTTTTTATGGTTTTCCTCCTCTCCCTTTCTCTCTCTCTCTCTCTCTCTCTTGTTTTTCTTCATCTTCTTAATCCTTTTTCTAGTTTTCTCTTTCTTTATTTTATTGTGCATGTAATTATTTCATGAAATTTTTTCACCTAACGAATATACAAGAGGTGGTGGTGGTGATTTAGAGGGACAGTGCTTCCACCTCACGGTGATTTCGCACTATGGGCGATGGCTCCTATTACCGAACTATGCACTGAAAGAACTACCAGACTGATGGCTGCAGTAAGATGGTCAGTGCAGAGAGGCAGTTTAATGTGCAATATACAAGTTCATATCGTTTTCATTTATGGGGGGAAACATCCCGGGTTGAGATGTTTGAACGATAGTGAACGGTCTCATAATCAGTCTGTGGCTATACTGTGAATGTTTTTATGGGGCTGTTCAACTAGTATTCAATTACTCATTTTTTTAGGAAATATTTCTTATATTTTGTATCCAGAAGTTAAGTAGCTGACCAATATTTTTCAAGGATATATAACCTAGAAGTAAAACGATTACCAAGATATCAAAGATAACCCTCAATCCAAGGGAGGCAAGAAATACCCATAATATTAATACCAACGGAGTTAGATCTGCTGTTCAGACTGTTACATCCATCAAGTGCTGTCCGCTTTTCTGTCAACATGTATTCCATCCATCTTTTCTCTTCAAAGTTCAATCGTCTAAGGATTCCCCTGATTGATTGATTGATTGATTGATTGATTGATTGATTGATTGATTGATTGATTGATTGATTGATTGATTGATTGATTGCAGCAAGTACCGACCCACCCACAACACACAAAAAATGTAAGTACAGTAAATTTCATCGCTATTCCTAATCCTAATAATGATAGAAAGGAACAGAAAGCATTTTCTCTATTCCTGCCATTAAGTCCAGGGAAAATACATGGCCAGTATTTCTTTTGACATCACAATTTTATACTTAGAATAAAGTTTCAGTCACTATTTTGAAAACAAAAATGTTATTGAGATAAACTGTAAGAACAACAAATTATCTGTACCAAGTTAGGACAAAAACATAGTCTGCGTCTGTTTTTGACCTAACTTGGTACAGATAATCTGTTAATCTTACTGTTTTCATTTCACCTCCAAGTACCAGTCATTTCTTCTGATATTTGTTACTGATATATTTATGTTCTGTATTATCATTGCATTTTATGAAAAAGTCTTAGCAACAAAGACGCAATACTGTAGTCAGCATTATTACAAGAGTGTGTCAAAACTCTCTTACTGCCACAGGATTCCACATCTATGGTCATCATCAGCATGTCATCGCTGGCCGGGGTCAGTTCTTGCGTCATCGTCATCTTCCTTGTCGTTAGCTGCTTGAAACGGATGAGGCGACAGCCCCGACAAGACCAAGTGGTGTACCTTGAAAGTGAGCCTGAAGGTCACGGGTAAAGACTGATGAAAATCGGGGGAGTTTTCAACGCAATGGAATTTAATCGAAAGCACGGGCCAGTCTTTGCTAGCTATAGTCGCATGATTTTAAACGGATTAAAAATAGAATAATAAGTGATAACAACAAGCAATTGCTTCATTCACACATCATTTAAAACACCAATTCCAAATTTAATTTTTTTACCCGAATGTTACATAAATTTAGTTTGTAAGTTTGCTGATCCTTAAAAATAATAAAGTCTAACTGAAGAGTCTTGACCAGCCAAGGTCCATCACAAAAATTAATCAGTGGCATAATTCAGTGCTAACCACAAGACGAAATAGCTGAAACAAGCAGCATTTATCCTTTGAACTAGAATTTAGTCGTCTGGTATTAACTTCTGATTTATACAACTCTTTTCTATACGGTGAAAATCTCCGTTTGCGGGCAATACCCTCGCGGTTTCAGCGGAAATATTTCTTCGATTGACAGCCGAGAAGGCTGCCATTTGCATACTAGAGCCAGTCAAAAAGGGACATCACTGTGGATAGAATACACTATTTTAGATTATTGGCTACTTCCCTTAGACCACTAAGTTTTTCTGTACACTATCCAAAATGTGAAAATGATCGCATCGGTTTATTGCTTACTGATAGAATTATGATTGCACAAACTTTTTTCCATATGATGCTTTAAAAAGGGAAAGGAACGTAAGAGACAGGAACAGAATTTTTAGGACCTTTTTTTGAGAGATAAAGCAATGATGCTTAGGACTTCCCACCAAAAAAATGTATTGTGGATACTGATACCCGACCGAACCTACTTTTGCTTGCCGAGCCTAAACTTTTTTTTAAAACAACTGTTTAAAAAAACCAGAACCTGCAGTGGGGCCCACAAGGGACAGAATTTCAAACTAGGCATACAGGGAAAGTTTCCCTTTCTTTCTATAAGGGCAAAAAAAATCTACAAGGCTACCGACTGTTTGTTTTGGTTTTGTAGCCTTAACCCCAATACTTTTTCGGCTTTATCCAAACAATGCCAAGGAATGGATATTACTTGAAGATTGTGCTGATAAAACCCGTTTTAGACAAACAGCGTGATTTGTTTAAAATTATTACGTTTTAAATACTTGAGACGATAGAATGACTTTGTTTTTTATCGACAAAGTTAATGCCAGAATTTTTCTGTTCCGCAGGGCCACAGCCCTCGAATATGCAACAGTTGAGTACTCAGGATGAAAGCATGACGCCAGAGCCCCACCCACGCCTGCACCCATCAGTGCCGCTGCCACATGTTGCCTGCATCTTACGAGGACATCGGCCGAAGCCACTTGTGGCGTGGCTACCACTATTCACGGGAAGATATGGCAGCCGTAGGTCTCACTTCCACCATGAGCAGCGCATGCGCCAAACAGCTGAAGGCTTCCCGCAGGCTGAGCCGGTCAGTGCCGGACCTTTCACTGCCGCGCAAGCAGCCGCACCCCTACTTCCCGCGCATGCCGGAACTTCCGGATGAGACGACTCCCATATCGCCGCCAGGGGGGTCTTCTAAAAGATTCCGGAACCTGGCACGTGAGAGAGACCCGCGCTCAGAGCGACGCCGCCTGGCGGATGACGTCACGACCAACACGGTGGGGCAGTGCACGTACAAAAAGAAGCGATTCCGCTACAGCCACGAGCGGGAGACGAACATCAGTCAATGGGCGGCCACCCGCAATTCCAACATCAGTGACACCACTGTCGCAGAACGCAAAACGTCGGGTGCCGACGACCAGGATGTGGACTACGTCGCTATGTCCAGCACGCAGTCTCTGTCCCAGTCGCCCAGCCAGAAGAAAGCGGACACGGTACAGACAAGGGTCGGACCGCAGCGGACTCCAGAGAGAAAAACTTCCTCCCACATTTGCCAGAATTTGCCATGCCTCTCAAGTAAAACTCACTAGGATCAGTTAGCTGCAGCAAAAGGACTTCGACCCACACTTCACAGATTTCTTTCTTCTGTAGCAAAAACTGCACAGATAAGCTTGATATTAAGGAAGAACTCCATATTTACTTAACCTTACGACAATGTTCTCTAGTGTCCGCAGTCTACTTTCAGCTTTAGAATCTTGAAGGGACTTTACCATGTGAAATAAAACCATTTAGGATCAGCTTTGCTGTCTTGGATGAATTCGGAAGAACCAAATTTGTCGTCTTTTGATCCTTATTCCTTCACCCATCTCTGAAAAAAATTAGGTTTACCATTAATATTTGGGAAGAATTTCATCCTACATCAACCCCCACTTGTTCATGTTCTTATTTAGTCAAAACCCAAACGATCGCAGTTAGTTACGCTGGAAGAGAATCTTCTTCCGTCATGAAGAGGTGGGGGAACAGAGAAGAAGAAAAGATGCTAAGCCAAGACACTAACCGGCAACGAAGGAAGAATTTTACCGCTGTATGAAAACAGTTTTGATTTATATGGGGCAAAGAGATTTTGTATTGCGATCAACATCAGACGACTGTTTGAGGTGGGTGTTGATAAAGAGAGACGATGTGGTCCGCCCTGATTCAAACCCATCGACTGTTGCACCCTGGTTTAACAGCTGTGCGAAGCCGTAAATGTGACAAAAAACATTTCTTGAATTTGAAGCGGGTGAATTATTTATTTTCGCTCTGACAAGGTCCTGTCAGTTGTTTAAAAGCTGTGTCTGTTCTGGTTAAGTCTGACAATATCTGGTGGAAAGCTGTTATGAGATAGTTCTTACTATTCACTTATGCCTGGTGAATCATAGTACTTAATTCTGTGGGTAGTGTCTTATGCCTGAAAACTTGACAACGCTTGTAGCTTGTGGCAACAACAAGAAAAATTAAATCAAGCCAAATGAAAATGCTATCATAGTGGTGGCCATTTTGAGCCCGATAAGGGCTTTATTCTTCTCGCCTTTCTCTTCTGCTATTTTATATCTTGTACTTTATTTTACAAAAATTACTCGTTTGTGTTTTATGCTGTGTTTTGATGAAGGGTTGATGCCCCGAAGAGTTGACCCTTTAAGTCCTAATATTTTGCTTGGAGGAGTTTCCTTGTAGTTACCACGTTATAAACTCCAAGAAGCAGTCATTTGTTTGATTTCATTGGTAGCATGACAACACTAGTAACTTGACAACATGTGTAGCTTGACAGCATTTGTAACTTAAAACCGGCTTTGTAATATTTAAGATTGACCTTAGCGAAGAACGCACAGCTTTTCATACTGTCTGCGGTACTTACTAAGCTTTAAAAAAAAGTAAGAACTTGAAAAACGTGCAACAAAACTTTAATGGTTACAGTATTGAAACTGACTGAGGTATTTTAAGTCTTGCGAAGGCTGTTTAGGTGCGGTATTCAAAACTTTGTGCTATGTTGTTATGTGTTGTCGTGCTTGCAATGAAGCTTTAAAAGGTGAAGGTTGCATGGTGACCTGTGTCAAGTCGTAGGGTAGTAGGGGTGTATAGGGCCCCTACTTACCCGTGGGCCAGCATCGTGAAAGTGGTGCCCATATCCTCTACCTCGCTGGCTTACCTTCCCTGACCCCTGGGTCAGCTGGTGGAAGTGTGGTGGGAGCACGGACATTGAACCAGGGGCTTCGGGTTCAGAGACCAGCGCTCTAACCACTCGGACATCCTGTTTCCCTTCCAATCGCCACTTCTTTCGCCGTGTTAAGTTATTTGCTGATATCAGAGATGGAGACAGCAAAACAAACTCACCTTGCACGACTCGTGCGCTGTAGCTTGTGAATAAGTCGGACAGGGTTATGGCAACAAGGTGATAACTTTTCTTAGGAAATCGCTCTTTAAAGATTTAATAAATTGAAAAATGTTGTGACATGCGTTCTTCGAACTTCAAAGTTCATGTGTCATCGGGAAAATCGCAGAAAAAGTCTAGTGGCTTTCTCAAGCTTCTGGACAACCCTTTGAATTTTCCCCACATCTACTATCTGTGTCACGACTCCCACCCCCGTCCATGTCAGACGACCTAGTGGGAGCACGTGCTTCGTGTTCTTTCACTTTCCTGTCACTCAAACAAAACACAACTCCGGTAACATAAATAGGACCCACCACTATTTATTATCACCCAGGAGCACTGGACGTAACTAGAGTACCTTTCAAGTCTCACCTCAGACTCACACACAAAAAAATCACTCTTCAGCTACTTCACTCTACTTCCTCAAGGTTTCACACACACTCACTTAAAGAACAATATAAAACAATCAGACCTCAATTTCAGTTCACCGGTCATCTACCACTACTTCTCCCTGTAACGCCTCTCATGCGTCATACGCGTTCGTACGACAACACTCTTCGACGTCAACGACAAAGTTTATTAAATGAAGTAAAATGAGTAATGGGCGGAGGCACGGCGGTTCGTCTAACATGCTACTTCTCTAATCTTGATAGTCTAGTGGTTTTCTCTTGGACCTGTCTCTCTAATCTTGATAGTCTAGTGGTTTTCTATCTTGGACCTGTCTCTCTAATCTTGATAGTCTAGTGGTTTT
>SMGT01014457.1:130138-142249 GCA_004794575.1 Lanistes nyassanus
ACTTTTCTCTTTTTCAAATCAAAATCGTTACGTCCAACAGAACTGCAAGTTTACCGAGCGCGACTGGTTGGTTGGTTGTTTGGCTTACTGCTTGCTGTCCAGTCGCAAACTAGATCAGGGGGAGGCGCCAAAATTCTTGCAAAGAAATTAGTTACAGGACGCTATGTTCTGCTTCCAGAAGTAAGGTTGCAGAGCAGATGAGTACCGAAAATCAAAATAGCGTCTACGCTAAAGTTTTGTGTGTAATACCACCTGCCGAATTGTGTGTCTTTGCGTCAGCTGATCCCGTACGCATTAACAAATATAATACAGGCAGTTCCTTGACACTGAACTCAAGCCCTCCTAAAAAAAACTAGGGAACAGTGCTCTATCAGGGTTGGGAACCCACGAAAATGGCCGCCGTTCTCTTGAAGATTATGACGTCTTGCCGGAAAGTATTGCGAATGTCAGAGGAGTATTCCTTTATGAAACTGATGGATTGTTACAGCCAGATGAGACTGATTTCTCGACACAAGAAATACAGGACTGCTTTCTGCTTAAGATGGCGCCCGCACAAGCAGTAAGTGAAGGTCACAGTCGTTTTCTCGGCAGGTTCTGTAGGTTCGGGCAAAAGAAACGTCATCACCACTGCGTTACGTACGAAGACGTTAGAGGACGAAGCGAAAGAACAAGGAGAAAGTGTTGCCCTTGCACTTTCCCTGCCATAGCCTCCATGACAAAGGTACGACTCCATCTGGTGCGGGTTATTTTCTGAACTGGCCTGGCTCTGTAAGAATACCTGTCAACTGTGTTTTTTCGGACGACTTCTTTATTACTGATTGCCCCTCTCTGCTGGGATCCAAGCGCCTTTTCGGCCTCATTTATGGTCGACGACACTGACGTTCTCTGCTGACGACGTCTGATTTCATGACGGCAGGCGTTTTTCATCGTCTTGTCCGTACCAATCGTCACTAACTTCATCTGGTTTCCTCTGCTTGCTTTTTAGGTCGTCCATACTCGTTTCTGCTACCTTGCCATTGTAAAGCGGCTGCATCGGCCTAGCTTCCTGGTCAATACCCGGATGCTGCACGTCGGAGGAATGACCTCCTCGATGACTGGTCCCCCTGAAAGCAGTCGACACCATTGGCAGAGTTCTGGACACCAGGCGCAGCTCCGACCCTTACTCCGTACAGCCCTTTTTAAAACAGAAAAAATAAATAAAATTAAACGAAATGGAGGAAGCAGAAAACTGCATTCAGTCTTGTTTCGCTTCCTGGGTTTAAAACACGTCCGTTGACAATCTCCTCTCTTCTCTCTCTCTTCTTCCTCCTCTATGCCCCCCCCCCTCCATCGATTGTTTTAATTATACTTTATTTTTGTTGCAATATAACAATGCTTTTGCAATGATCAAGACTCTATTCTGAAAACACATTGCACTGCTGAAAGGAGAAAGTTTCGGAGAGAAAATAAGAATGGGAAACGAGGCGGGTCAAAAACATCTTACGACTGTTAAGACCCTCAGAACAGAAACAAGAGATGAACAAAACGGGGGAGTAACTACTGTATCATTAGCGTGTAGGAGAACCCAAGCTAACAAATCCCAGCCTGCTCGTCGTACGTTCCCAAACAAGTATACACGCACACAGACACTTGACACGAGAGAGAGGAAAGAGATAAAGAGAGAGATAACCCCAACAAAGTACTGGCAGCGCTAGACACAACCGTATGCTGACGTATGTGACCAAGGGAGCCAACCATACCCAAACACGTAGCAAAGAGAGGGTCGAAAGTAAGGAACGTGGCAGATCTTCGAAAAAGATCTGCAGCCCCTTTCTTTTAAGCGACTAAGCCAGTACTTTGTTGGGATTGTCATTTGATGATTTATAGCGCTCTGTCCTCATTTGTTCTTTATTAATTACATTGTGCACCTTGAGGATTTCGTGTATTTGTCATATGTTGTGTTTGTCTCGGATCCCAGTTGTCAGCACACGCTTAGTGAGCGGGCTGACGACATAAAATATGGATTCACTGTATGCACACGTGGTACACCGAGGGCTAGCTGTGTGAAGACTAGGGTCGCTTAAAAGAAAGGGATGGCAGATCTTTTTTGAAGATCTGCCACGTTCCTTACTTTCGACCCTCTCTTTGCTACGTGTTTGGGTACGGTTGGCTCCCTTGGTCACATACGTCAGCATACGGTTGTGTCTAGCGCTGCCAGTACTTTGTTGGGGTTGCCATTTGATGATTTATAGCGCTCTGTCCTCATTTGTTCTTTCAGTATGTAAATCATTCATAATTGGCAACAGGCAGTTGGGGAACCGACTATTCGGCATTCCGTGCGCTTATAGCTCTAGTTCTATGTAGTTTTAGCTCTATATATTTCATAGCTTTCATTTTGTAGTTATGCTCACTACTTTTTTAGCCTGAACGTAGGCCTATCACGAGAAACGTTACTGAATTGTTGCAGCAAGACACTAAGAAAATCCTTATCATTTATATCAGCCGTCAGATTATTTTTCGCGATGCTCATTCCTAGTTCTCCTAGAGCTTGAAAAATGTTTTGTTTAATGACTTTTATCAATTCTAATTGTATTGTCTAAATAAGAATTTCCATATTTATTATTTACTCCGACGTCGGACTTGTACGATCAAATACTTTAGTTCTCTCAGAGTCGTAAACCCAAGGCAAAAGCTGTCGGCTATGCTTGGAACTGGCTCATGTTTAGGTAAACACAATCGCTACCTATCAAACACCACGTTTCACAATACTTTAGTAAACAGAAGAATGTTAAACTTTGTCTTCCAGACAATTCCGATTATTCGCAGACGCAGCAAGGTCACATCAAGAGCCTGGTATGAGTGATGCTGAGTGTTGGTGAATCATGGGAAATACCAAATGGTTCTACTGTAAGAAGCTGTTTTGAAATTTAAATGTCATCAGTTTCATGTTTATATGTCTACGATTTTTACTCCTTCTATATTTGCCCAATGTTTAAACACTCTTGGTATCAATGAAATATAATTACTGTGTTCTTATTTCCCTTTCACGTGTGCATCGTTGTTTGCGCGCGGTCTAGCGCGTGCTTATCGTTCTAGATCTAATGTGATGACAGGAGTGGAAGAACTGAACACGGATGCTCTAGATAATCCATGTTACAAGTTTGGTATTGAAAATTAAATTTCTCCCAGACCTTTTGCTTCCAGACCTTGCTAAGCTTCAAAACAGCCCTTGCTTGCCCTTGTGCCTTTCCCCCAGCACCTGGATGTACGCCGTTTGCGCTGCAAACCACACTCCGCTGACAGCTGTTTTTGGGGAGGGGGGGTGTCATGAATCACTGATCCCAAGATTAGTGACAGGACGCTATTAACACGAGGAAACAGACCATTCTCAGCCGCCATTTATGATTGTGGAGAAGCTGTCATTTGCAATGGAGCAATAGACACCGTCATTTGTCAGAGAAATAGACATCGTCAGTTGCCTGAATAAACGGGTTCGCTGTTAATAAGTATAGATTATTACTGTTAGATATCAGCTGGTAAATGCAGACCTCAGTGGTTGGCACTCATAGAAATTTAGACAAGCATCGACATGTCCAGCCATAAACAGGCATCCTCATGTTGCTATTGTAACGTGGTTCTTTCGCCCACGTTCGTACTGGGGACAGCGGGGTGCTATGACTACTCTGCTTCACAGAAGTTATCACAAAGTATGATGGTTCGTTTGTCTAAAATTACTTCCAGTTCCTCTAGCTCGTGAGCCCCCAGCTCAAAGCCCGCAACTGCCTCAACAGGTCCAAGGAAAGATGGCGACTGTTATTTTACATATCATGAAAAAACATGTTTCCCTTTTCACTCCGTCATCTACACAGTCTCACACGGGCTTTCGTAAAACCCTCACACACGTATAACACTCAACTTGAAGCTAGGAGGTTTTTAATAGAACAAAACATTTCGGTTATATAACTTGATGAATGCAAGTTCAGTTTATTGACGCAAAAGACGATCTAGATTTCACCGATGTCATTTACCTTAGAGCTACTCCAGCGTCTTTTCCTGATTTTCCCTTCCGTTTTCCATCTGGCTTGTTTCAGCCACATTATGAATTTACTAACGTATCAGACACCCAGTCAAGAAAACAAAAACAGTAAACGGTATGCCTAGTAAATAAATAATTTAATAAATAAATAATTTTCAGCGAAATAACACGATTAATATTAGCAAATATCGTGCTTTGTCGGTCAGACTAAGAAAGGCAAGGCAACGATTCTTGTTCGGTTCCTCTTCTTGTTCTTTTGCTTGTTCCTTTCCTTGCTTTTGTTATTTTTGTTGTTCTTCCTTTGCTGCTGCTTTTTATCCTCCATCTGTTGTTGTTTATCCTCGTCTGCCGCAGGAAAGTCTGCAATCGGATCTGAAATCAGTATCGGGATTTACTTACACCAAAACATGACAATGAAAGCTGCTGCTTGCGCTTATGTCGAGTTAGAAATAGTATCAGACTGTAGAACCTTAGGTTACAGAGGTGTTAAAATAGTCAGCAACCACACATGGCAGATCGGAAGGGAAGCTGTTTTACAGACTGGTGTGTGTGTGTGTGGGGGGGGGGTATGTGGGGTGTGTGGGGTGTGTGTGCGGGGTGTGGGGTGTGGGGTGTGTGGGGTGTGTGTCGTATGTGTGTGTATGTGGTGGGTGTGTGTGTTGTGGCCAGAAGGGGTTACTCCATCATCCAGTACCGCGATAACACGGATTTTAATAAACGGATGCGGAATATAGAAGCCAGCAAATGCAATCCTTATGTAATCGGCCAAAAAGAACAAGAGAACTGACACAACAAAAAGAACTCTTGGTATCCAAACCAATGATGACATACCCAGACCAGTATTAATAACGAAATAAACACGTCAACCACAAGACGACGGCGACTAGGACAGCTACAACCACCACATATCCACCACCACTACAATGAGGGCTTTCAAGACAAGGCCCACAGCCAACTTACCCACAACACACTTTGGGCAGCAGGAGTCGGACATATCCTTCAGGGAAGAACCCTACAAAAGAGACAACATAAATTCAGTATCCTGGAAGCCTTGCTGCCTGTTCATCGGGTTCTGTCTAGCTACGTTACCTTTAACAAAAACTGGCGACTGCGTAAAAGCTAAAATTGGCAAAACTTTAACTATAGAACAGGTTAAAACCGTCTCACCTGTGGGCACTCTTGTCCGATGTTGCACGACTGGCGGCTACAGGACGTAAGGCCGTCTTGACAGCGGCATCGTGTGCAGGCTTCAGACATCCACTGTGATCCCGACTGTGCAGCACGTCGGGAGACATCGATATCAGCATCACAAATCCTCGTCATGAGTGCATGTAGGCGCGCGTGCGAGCACGCGTGCGTGGGTGTTTTTGCGTGTGCAAGTGCGTGCGATGTGATCTATAGCTATCTGTAGTCAATGGACATTTCTAAAATACCCGTTCTTTGTGAAGAACGTGAAGGCGTGAACGCAATCATTTGATTACAAATGAAGGAGGGCATTCGTCTTAGATTAAAAAGAAGTCGACGAGAAAACAAATTATTCAGGCTAACAGTACACAGGACGCAACATGTACCTGATACGTCTTGTCGTCAAGCACACAAGGACGCCTTTCCTTGCACGTGGGGCAGCACGAGCCTCGTCTGTAGTGGTAATCGTTGACGTCACATGGAGGCGGAGCGCAAACTTCTCTCTGGCACTGAACAGTCCCATGCTGTGACCAAGATTATATTGATAACGGAATGCTTATGTTGTGGAGGTAAGGTTCTGACGCAATTTACATCGATAAGCGGCAAAATTTATTTACTGGGCGTTTGACCTCCTTCACAGTGACTGAGACTATCACACCAAGAAACGCAGTGAATAACAGGCGTGCGACCGTCACATCAGGACCCTAAGGACGACATGCGTACGAGAGCTGGCGACAAGATGTGAACGGTCATCCAACGGTTCTGAGACGACGACAATTACTTGACTCCCTCTACCGTACTCTGTCGACCCTTTACTACCGCCTGCTTTACATCCCTTCAAAGCCGAGTACTGGTACAGTGAATCTGGAAATTCAAAAATCTAGACTGTGCGAAATTCAGCCTTCATCGGAAGCCCACATGAGAAATTGGACACCCGAACAGTCTCTGACGTCATTACCCGCCTTGCTGGCGCCTTGCGTGTGTACAGCGCGGGTAAAGCACGGGTACAGCGCGTGCGATCCAATGGCCTACTTACCCAGCACGTGCAGGACGTGCACTTGTCTGGGTGGATGACCACCCCATGCAGCATGAAGCTGTTGGAGAAAAAACAGGAATCGCGCGGACTGGAGGCTGCTGTTCTGATTCCTGAAACGTAATCGACACATCATTCTCATCTTTTTCCTCAACCTCGTCCGCGCCGCATCCACCTCCACAACCCTCCTCTTCTCATTATCGTCACTGGTTGTAATGGCGATGAAAGAAGACGGTGTAGACGATGCAGAGAGGTTCTGTGGCACGGTGCACGGAGAGTGCCATGTTTTCTTTCTTTTTTCTTTAAATTGAAACTTAATCGTCCACGGTAAATACAAGATCAGAGCAAAAAGAATAATAAAAAGAGAAAGAAGCAGGTGAATATCAAAAGTAGAGAAATTAGATGCATTGAAACTTGGTTCAAGCTAATCTCTCTGTCCAACGTCTAAATGGAAACGGAGTAATAATCCTAATAATGTATATAAATAATAACTTTTATTGGGGACAATTCCTTTATGGTCGCCCATCGGGCGGGATTCCAGCTCTGGCCTTATGGGCTTGTGACGAAAACCCCCCTGACCTATCCCGTCCGTCACTTATAAGCTATCTTGTCCTCCTGAAAAAGACAGACAGGAGAAAAAGAAATTCTTACGCTCTCATTTGTTTTCCTCATTCCTACTAATGTTTTTGGGAGATTATAAATGGGTGCGAAGCCTACAAGAAATGTAGGATCCGGTGGTATTTCGAATGTGTAAAAGCACTTTTACCCTTGCATTTTGGACACATGTCGCCGGCCGGCTTATGAATGGCTTTACCTGGACAGTTCAAGACTGGACATGCATGGTAAGCACATGTGACTTGACCTGCCTGAAACAAACCAGTTGTTCTTGTCGAATCCAAAGTACACACAGCGTGTTAAAACTATAAAACTACTATTTTACAATGGAAAATAAAATAAGCATATTTGGAAAAGATCGTCATATCATGAATTTTTCAATGACCATATGTGCGTGCCAGAAATTTCCTTAGTTCAAAAAACAGGTCTACAAAGTTTGCACTGAAGCTCTGAAAGAAAAGTACCCCCACCCCCAAAAAAATTTCTTATCTGCAGTTAGATTCTGTTGTTAGACCCCAGTAGTTTTACCTATAAGGAGGTCTGATAGAGCTTTGGAAAAATATGTTTGAAAATATGGAAGCTTACGTTGCAGCTGCATTGCACTCTGGAGATGTCGTCATGGGCCAAGCTCAGTGCATTCAGACGGTGAGTGTCGTTGGACATACAGTCTGAAAGGCAGCATGATTAACCACTTCGATCTATTACTTTTCTGCCAATCATCAATTGATTCTGTCTTTACTTTTGCTTTTGAACGGATTAAGCCAAATTTAATAGTTTCTTCACGTGACATTTTGCGAAAATATAGAATCTCGATCACTGTTTTATAGATATTTCCGATTTATGTTACTGCCTGCTTTAAGTAATCGTAGTGCTCTACATAGAACTATATATATATATATAGCTGACAACCCATTTCTATCAAGATCAACAGGAGTTCTATAAGTCTTGGATGGAATGATCGAATCAAAATGTGATGCACAACTGATGCTTCGTTGCCTTGATGTAAAACTAATGATAATGATTGAAGTGGGGAAAATGTGAAAAAACGGTCCAACCTGAACATGAGGGACAACACTGTCCTGGAATGCGAACAGGGCTGGAACAGTCCGCCAGGCATTTTTGACGCGACACCGTCAAAACACCCGCCTGAAAATTGATTTTTGTCCGGAATTGTTTGAATGTGTCCTTATATTCGGATGCTTTCAACATTTGTTCTCCTGTCTGTTTTCTTATTTATCTAAACCAAAGCCCTTCATCCCCAGGAGTTTGTCTCGTTGTAAGCAAGAAAATCAAAGGAAGACAGAAACTTGCCATGCAAGGTCGTCGACTTTGCTCAAACCAAAATACAAGCGATACACAAAATAGGTGTTGTTCTATGAGAGAAACGAGACATGGTCTATGGAAACGGACGCAGGTTTCTTAACCTTGAAAATGACCTGAAGTACGTATGTCCGAAGCTTTGACAAGAAGGTGGGTTTCAGATACTTACTTGACAGATCAGTCTCAAGCACGGGTCGTCTGGGTGCGTCCACTGCGCCCCACTCGGATAGACAGTGCCGTTGACACTGCACCCTGAAGACAGCCACAGACATCGCCATATCAGACTGACACATGCCCAGTGGGCTGATCGGACACTGCCGGCAAAAAGTGCACGCACGCACGCACGCACACACACATACACACACTTCGAGGAATGTGATTAACATGCTTGCCGTAAATGCATGCTTTCCCTCAAGGTATGCAATCGCTTTAAGTCATCGAAAATCAAACTAACCATGAATTGATCGATGACTTACGTCACAGCGCTACTTTACAGGGCCCCGGATGTTAGCCTCGGATTCAACACCTGCTAGCCAACCTCACAGGTGGCTAATGGTATGGAGCAGATTGACAACTGGAGTAATAATGCTAATAATCCTTCTGTGTACACAAACAGACCATCCATAAAGTCATGATTACAGTCCAACTGTTGCCTCTAAACTGTGCGCGCGCGTGCGCAAATATCAGAAGGAAAGCGCGCATTGCAAGAGCAATGGGCGAGCACACAATGCACTGTTTTCGTTGCGTTTGATGGCAAGGGCACAATCTAGACTTAAGATTTAGCTGAGAAGAGTCACATAGATTTACTTTTCTGCACAAACCACCCTGAGTAAGTCTCAGACGGAATACAGCAGTTGGACAAGACAGCTCGTCTTGGACAGATCATTACAGTTCTGAGAACTCTATGGTCTGTTTAATGTCTGTATGATGATAGAATCACTTCACTAACCTTCGTAATCAATCTGCAATGAAGCGACACCATCAGACAGATGGTACATTTATCTTGTCTCACCTTTGCACACCCCACAGCAGCCTTTGACGGATCGGTCAAGGATCACTGCGCGGCATCCTTCCAGCTGTGGGCACACGTTCATCTCGCACTCCACTCGCCCACCCTGACGGAATACGAGAGTAGTTAGCTGGGCACGATCCAACCTGGACTCGTGTATATTGTTGTGGGCTTTTCATGCCCTTCGGTTTTTCTTTAAGTTTAGAACGAAGAACACAACGACTGATGGATGGATGACATAACTATTTAATCTACTACATGAATTATGTGTATTAATGAAGGAAGAACATAAGTAAGAAACTTTAAAAAAGAAACTAATACCTGTATAAGCCAGTGTCTTATAGAGCAGGTAAGACAGAAGAGGGGAGGTAAGAAATAGTTACCTTGCAGAGACATGTGATACAGGGGTCGTCAGTGATGCCAGGAACGTGCACTGTCCGACCCTCGCCCGTGCACACTTCGTCAGTGCCTGGAACACAGCGCGTGACGGCTACAGCAATCGTCCCTCACTGCAATTCTCTTGGGGTCGACGTGCGCATGTGTGCGTGGGTGTGTGCGTGCGTGCGTGGACGGGTATGTTTGTGTGAGGGAAAAAGGGATAAATAACACTTTGTACTTGTTCCATATTTTTGTCACGATACTCTATGTGAGCTAAGTGGAAAAAATTGACTCATATAACTTACTATGACTATAATAATTTAATGTATTTTACTATAATGCAATTACTTCAGTATGTTTTTATAGGGTTGTTATATCTGCTATCACAAACGTCTATGGTACTATAAATCAGCGCTTGTATTTGACAGTTCACTCAACTTACCTCTTGTCAGAGAGCCGCTTTTTGCAACAGCATGAAGCAGAACAAGCATCACTAAACTGCACCGCTGCATCTAGGCCAGAAGAAAGAAAACGATTTGAGAGATCCAGTTCAATTTATTCAGAGAGAGAGAGAGAGAGAGAGAGAGAGAAAGACTTATAACCAAACATCTACACAGTGACAGAATATCGACCATTTTCTCACCGTTGTCCAAATGTTGTATCCAATTTTGTGCTGCGAGTCCGTAGAGATCCCTGGAAGAAAACTCGGCGCTAATGATGCGCACGACCTGCTCCGAAAGACGACCCTGCGCGCCCTGTTTTGGTCTGTTGGTAACAGGCCCTTGCCGTGATCAACGTACATAAGAGAGATGAGCAGTTTCTGACGTCAAGGTGAAGCTCTGGCAATACTTATACGTTCACCTGTTTCCGAAAGATCACAGCGGCTGTAACCGAATCAGGGGGTCCACCTGAGGACAGTCTAGTGCCAACCCTAGGGGTGCTAGGTGAGAGCAGGTGAGAGTCAGCATGGGCCCTAGGGGCAGACAATTAGTCGTCCCTCTTCCCTCCGCTTGAAAGTTGCTTATAAACAGTCAAAATAAGGTCTAAATCAAATAAATGAAGCCTTTGCGATTTATTTCAAAGACCATAATGAGAGCACGCCAGGTGTCCCATCAGACGCCAACGTCAATATGGCCTGTGACCTAAAGTATATCAACAGTTACTATAACATTTACTATCATTATATGACTAAAGAAAAAATTTAGTCACAGGACAATTATGGAGATACTCCATCATACATACATACATACATGTATACAGACGGTCGGGCAACCATGAAGCAGCGGGTAGGCAAAGATCGAAGGATCCTTTAGAATGACCAGAAGATCCAGGGTCAATAAAGTCCTTTTCAACACCTAACCACCCCTCTGTTTGCGTTGATGAGGGGGATTAATGCTGGCCTGATTGACTTACTTGCTTCAGTCATGAGCCCGCTGAGAGCTGAGCCCCTATTACGTCACTCTTCGCTGTGGGACTAGTAGGCAGGGGTAAGGTCGGGGGTCGTCAATGCAGTGTCAACGCCGCTGGACTCCATTCCTATTATAATTGTCACCATTCCATGTGCAAACACCTGTAACTGAAATAATTAGTTCTCTCTATGGACTGTGGGGCCATAATCACCGGCACGTGATTGGGCTGGATAGCCTCCCCCTGATCTGCATCTATTTTGCGACTTGACAGCATGCAGTAAACCAACCAACCAACCAACCAACCAACCAACCGACCGACCGACCGACCGACCGACCGACCGACCGACCGACCGACCGACCGACCGACCGACCGACCGACCGACCGACCGACCGACCAACCAACCAACCAACCAACCAACCAACCAACCAACCAACCAACCAATCGGGCTCGTTAATTAAACTTGCAATGAACACTGTCAAAAGATGCACGAATAAGGAATATAAATAACTTATATGTTTTATTATATATTTTATTCTTTTAAGTTTTGAGTTTTTAACGGTCGACTTCGATAAATCGATCGATCCCGATCGTTTATACTGGTGTCCTCAAATTATTTCCTGTATTTTTTCTGCTGATCGGGAGTGCTAATAATTAACAGGAGCAGTGCAAGGAACCTGTTTTATACATATCGTGCTTTTTATGTATGGTATATGTAATGTCACAGAAAGCCGCTGCTACACCACGCGCACTCACCCTCCAACCTTCCCACCACTCCAAACACACGGAACCTCGCCCGATCGCCGTCTTGACGCACCACCCTCACAACCTTCCTGTACCTAGGATCCTCCTCTCTAACTGGCACATACTGTCCAAATCCGAGCCCCACCTCTTCAAACAAAAACCCCTCCTAGCATCTCGCAGGGATAAGAACCTGCGAGATCTTCTAGTACATTCCAAACTTAAAGCCACCACTACCCTCCCCCCATGATGCGGCTCCACCCCATGCAATGTCCCCCGTTGTCACACTTGCCCCTACCTGAACACCAACACAAAACTCCACACACCCAACACCACTTTTGTCATCAAGCGCCACTTCACTTGCACTGACAGCAACATCATCTACGCCATCACATGCACCCTCTGTCC
>SMGT01014457.1:142600-188310 GCA_004794575.1 Lanistes nyassanus
GGCTGCCCCTCTTTTTAACCCTGTTTACTCGCTGTCCCTTAGTCATTTTCCTGCTGTCCAGCCTATGCGCCACATCTACTGAAGCTAAGTCTTTTTCTTCTGTTTTCGCTGTTGTCGTTTTTTCGTCGTTTTTGTGTCGTCCTGATGAAGGGGTAGTGCCCCGAAACATGTAGATTGTCTTTGTCTTTGTCATGTCTTAGCTTGGTCCAGTTCCCTTGTTTTAAATTTAATATGTAATGTCACCAAAATCCACTGATCAATAGACATTCAGATGCAACGTCTCTTCTACTTATAATTTCTGAAGTAAAGAGAAAAGAAACAGGTTGGTTGGTTATTTAGAGGGACAGTGCTTCCACCTGGCGGTGATTTCGGCATCCACCCAATGGAACTCACTTCCCCACAACATTCGCCACTCCCCATCACTACAGACTTTCAAACGAAACTTAAAAACTTTTCTTTTCCGCAAGTACCTTGACTGACGTCGCGACTGCCTGTCTGCATTAACTTACAACTTTCTCTGTTCATCCTCTCTTATGATACTTTTCCACCCATCTGTGAATGACGGACGATCTGTATCCTAACCTGTTGGTCAGTGTTGCGTTCATCTCTCCCTCTGTGTGTGTGTGTTTCGTTGTTTTCACTAGAGTGTCTATGTGCCTCGTCCGCGCGAAAATGTGTTCTCGCGCGTTAAAAATCCACATTTATTATTATTATTACTATTATTATTATTATTATTATTATTATTATTATTTCGCAATATGGGGGGAGTGGGTCCTGTTGCTAAACTATGCACTGAAAGAACCACCAGGCTGATAGCAACAGTAAGGTGGTCAGTGCGAACAGGCAGTTTAATGTGCGGGGAGATGGCCGAATGGAATCTGCAACATGTTTAACTCCAGGAAATAATCCTTGGCCACACGAGGATTCGAACCAGCAACCTTCCACCTGCTAGTACGCAGCTCTACCAACTGAGCTATCCAGGCCCCAGTCAAAGAAACAGGTGCCTGCTGCATGGGGTAATACAGGTACAACAAAGAGAACTTGGCGAAGCGAGACTAGGACAGACAGGAAGCTGACGTTTCGGGGAATGGCCCCTTCCTCAGGACGGCACAGATAACGAATAACAAATAAAATTCACTTAACTGACAAGAACGCTGGTCATGCACGTCGATGGACAGGAGGAAAGATAATTTCTGGAAATTAACAATACATGTAACAAGTCAGAGCTGGACCAATCAATTTGTGTGTGATCGATCGGGGGTGCTTGAAATATTTCTGGCGGAGGTCAGGGGGAATAGCGCTAATACGAAAACCCGAGAATCCACGAAAAGCCACGAGAAGCCACGAGAAACCATGGTTTCAAGTTTAAACAAAAAGTTTTAAGGTAGATCAAACATCAGAATGCACTTTCTGAATTATTTGATGCATAACATACCAAAAATCGACATTTGTGTACGTACATTTTACAGATTTGTGTCAGTACTGTTGTCGTCTGCTCGTCTGCCGTGTATCCATTATTATTTCGAAACCCCGAATAGCCACAGTTCGACTATTATAGCGTGCACTAGAAGGGATAAGCTAATATAATAATATGCTTTTATAAGTTTCTGGTGCATAATATACCAGAAAAAAATCTGTATTAAAGAATTGTAATTGGAATCTGTAAGAAAAATTTATTACAAGTGGAAAATAAACACGTATTTTGATGGAAAATATACACTAACTTGGCCTGAAATGTGATCACCTGCTCGTTTGCGGTGAATTTCTTCAATTTGGAAGCACAAAGGGGAAGAATCACGTCTATTTTGCGCAGACCGGGGTAAAAGTAATCCACAACAGAAATCCACATGCATCAGCCATTAATGCATAATATACCCGAAATCATTGTCCGCTCTTTTGCTGTGGATCTCATCTCCATTTCGCAACACTACGCAACCACGAATAATGCGACTTCTGTATAATAGGTTTTACGCACTGTGTCCCCAGACACGCCTTTATGAATATTGAAAGGTTGGTTGATGTAACCGTAAATTACTTGTAGACGTGGGAACTAGGATTTAGCTGTATGGTGTTATGCTGGTTGCTGGTGGTGTTAGTGTTACTTTAAGAATACCAAGAACAGCCTACAGTAAAAAAAAATTATTATCGCACTCATACACACACGCGCTTGCTCAAATGCTAAAACAGTGGTGGGCAAATATTTTCTGTATAGGAAACTTTAATTTTGTTACAAGGGAATTCTTACACCATTTCAAGGACATCTGTTACTTTTCTCGACATCAACACTACAATTCGCCCACCTTATATATATATATAATAACAACAGAGGAGACGACAGTACGATGATGACCATTTTTTCTTTTTTTCAAGCCAAAGCCCGTTAGGTGCAACAGAATGACAGAGCACTCCGACCTTTATACCTTGTTCAGCTGTTAATATACTTGAGTCTGTGGAAGTTATTTTTATGGGACACATCTTGCTGCACCTTAAACATGCGAAGAAAATTGTTGAAACTTGTTTGTGAGGCCGCATAAATTGCCCTTATTGCATCGTGTCCAGCACATGGTATATTAGCCTATGGTCGCCCTTGTGTGAACTTCACGCGCTTGTGTTTGTGTATTAATATTCCCCACTAAGGAATCGTGAGAAAGTGGAATCGGTTATGAAAATATAACCGACAGGAACCGTTTAAGTATTATGTGATTTTTGAAACCGCAAAGAACAAATCACATTATGCCCGAATGCAAATAAGTGACTAGAAGGATCATTGACTCTTTCAACACATCGGACCTCGCAAGCTCATTGACTGGCAAGACGATGTCGCATCCTCAAGGGAGAGAATCAGAGACTGGCCAGTCTCCAGCTCATGGATCAGGTAAGAAGATTTTCACTTCGAAACCCGATTTTGCAAATCTGCATCAGTCTTTCCTAAACTGACACTTGTATATACTTAATATGTGACAATGCGTTTTGGAATAATAAGGCATTTTAATTAATGCAATGGAAAAAATGGTCAATTCTGTGTACACGGATTTCACCTACCCTCAAATACGCCCAAAGTAGCATAAAACAGGCAACCAAATGCCTACACAAATCTGACCTACCTTTAACCGAGACATTCTGTACAAAACACTACATGAAGTTCGTTTTGAGAACTATAGATATCAGGAATGTAAAAACAACTATAATTACAAAAACATGCAAATAAACAACCACACGTGACAGACCACTCCTACTCGGAGTCTGTTTTGTGCGATGGAGGTACATGCAGGCACATACCGACGCTATGGCGTGTCAGGTGTTTTCAGCCCGCTTTCCAAACTCTCAGGTTTCCCAAAGCCTTTCAAGACTTTCTGCAACAGGATGACGTCCTGGCGGTACCGAATCCCTTTGCTGCTGCACGTCGCCTCTGCTCTGATAATAGTTCTCAGGATGAACATCTCCCTAGCGCTAGTGTGCATGATACGACAGTCAGCAAACAACGACTCAGTCTCGCCAGACGGTTTGCTGGCGTCGGGGCAAATGGTGAACTGGTCTGCTAGACAGCTCGCTGGCTGGAGCTCCTCGTCACCTGCTGTCAGTAATTATTCCCTCACTTGGGGCTTTGCTTTCAGTTATAGTTAGACGAAGTGGCTTTCTATTCATTCTTACTCTAGGGTGATTTTAATGATTTGTCCTTGCTAACTTGCCGGTTATATCAGTACGTTTACTCCTGAACATGCCATTTGAATGTTATTGACTGTAACCTGTCAAGCTTTGATGTTTATAACGATCAGTTAGCACAAGTTTGACTCCTATACGCAATAGCCATGACTTTGCTCATTAGACATTGAGTGTTGTACGTCACTTATCAACTTTCCTGAATTCGGAATGTCATTACTATTTTGACTGCTAAACGTCAGTTATTACTACCCTACTTCTAAAGCACAATACCAGACTTGATTACTTTGACTCCTGAACGTCACTGATCAAAATGAAGTGCAATTCGAAATTGAATAAGATTGCAAGTTTGTGTTGGGGTGTTATATTTGATGTGTTATTCTTTGTCACCGAAACGTTTTGCGAATGTGCAGGTTTCCCCAACAGGAGAATTTGAGTGGGAGAGCTCGATTCAAAGTCTTGTTCTATCGTCTGGAAGATTCATCGCTTTTCTTACCCCCCTGTTCGTCGATGTCCTCAGCCGTCTCATGGGGGCAAAACGTCTCATGACCGTGTCAATCCTTGTGTCAGGGGTGTTAACTGTACTAAATCCTCTAGCAGCCAGAACTTCTCCGTATTTTTTTAATCATCCTGCGAACTCTAATCGGCTCTGCTGGTGTGAGTAGTAACCAACTAGTTGTCTTCTCTCATTCTCTTTGCTTTTTCAACACGTGGTGAATCGCGATCATTCGACACAGTTTATTAACTAATACTGATGTATTCTTTGAGTTAACTGAGACCATGGCCCATCTCCGGCAGTGTTTTGATAACAAGTATTTTAACTTTATTCTTTTCATGGATTGTAATTTATCAAATAAGCTTCTCCAGAGAAATTTAAATCCTTAATTACTTCCCCATTTTAAAATACAAAAAAAGCGAGAATTGCGAAAACCCGATGCCACAAACTGTCGGTGAGTTCATTTGCACATAACGGTGTATTAAAGTCGTTATTATACACTGTTCTCCTAAATGGTGCATGTGTAAGCATTTTTCTCTGCACTTTTAAAGGGTGTAGTGATCCCACTCACGGCAGAACTGTTTTCCTGGTGGGCTCCGGACAGCGAGAAAGTCACTTTGGTGTCTTTTGCCTACGGCGGTAATCGTCTGACCTTTGGTTCCACACAGTACAAAAGCAAACAAACAAACAATACAAAATTTTTGTAAACCTTAGCCAATATTGTTCTCAAACTCTGCTAAAAACTTTCTTTAAAAATATTCTATCATCTTTCTTTCTGTCCTATTTTCAGTATTCTGTTTTAAGCTTGCAGCATGAAATATCTAAGATACCATACATGAACTTTCGCACATAATTAGACTATATGCAGTCATTAATGAAGTAAAACGTAAAGGCGATACACAATATACTACACGTTGTGTTCTTTGATTTAAAGTAAATATGTATACAAACAGAAATAATTAATTTGATAGGGATAAGCGTGGGGAACATATTAATTGGAGGGCCTTCTGGGTACATGTGCTCTATACCTGTTGACAACGGCTGGCCTTTCATCTTCTATGTGCATGGTAAGTGATGTGTGCAGCTTTCGAAAATTCGCAGATCTACGCAAATCCAAGCATTATGAACCAAAAACTGCAATTTTAAATTCCTTATCGAAAATTTGACGAACCGGACCGGACCGGTCCGGACCCGACCCGATCCGATCGACCGACAAAGCAAAATGCAGTTAGGCTGTTGTTTGATCCAGTTATGGTGTTGCCTGGAGCATGTTAGAGCTCGAGGATGCGAATGTAAGACGAGACAAAGAAGAAAATAAAGCTGGAAAATCCCACAAATTATAGGATTCGACAGAATCTACACATGTAAATATTATCTGTAGTGTTCAAAAATATACGTGTATTTTTTATGCTGTAGGAGGCTTTGCGCTTGTGTGGTGTGTTTTGTGGCACTTCTTCGCGACGGTGAGACCAGACGATCATCCTTTTATCTCTGAAGAGGAGAAGACTTACATCGTGAAGTCCAGGCTTGAAATGAATGTTGGACAGGTAAATGGATATTGGACAGGTTAAAAGATATCGGACAGGCAAATAGATATTGAACTGTTTAATGGATTTTAACGCAGGATAAACTGATACTCTGATTGTGAATGATTATTTAACTTTGGTTTGCCGCACGAACCAACCCCGCTACATAAATTATCCTGCGGCCAATGAGACTTTTATTACACCAGAAAATTGCTGTCACCTTTCTTAGGCCAAGAACAATAGCTATGGTTTGCTGTCTAATTTCGCAGTTCGTTTAGCTCTATACTTTAATATCATGAACATTCACACCCACACGCTGACGTCAACATTCGTACACGTACCTACATCATACGCTAAATAAAAAAGAAATATGACTACCGCAAATCTTTACCTCTGGCGACAATCCGACAGAATACTAGTGGACCACACTAGCATTGACACACAGTGTTTGCACGCGACTAGAGGTCCTCAATCCTTGCAAAGTATTCACAAGATGATGCACAGTCCTCGTTCTGTTCCCAACACAAGGGTGCTTATGACAACACAACGCAATCCTGGCACATCCAGGAAGAATGCGATGAATTCGGAACTTCTTGTAGTGGAAAAGCGACTATAATGTCAGCAATCACAATTCTTCGACGTTGCAACATGTAGAAATATAAAGGAATAAATATAAAGAGTGTCCTCTCTATCCCAACCGATAAATCCCCAAGTAGATTTCTCTTTTGTTCGTCTCTCTGTCTCATTTCTCTTCCTCTCACTCGCTCCAAGAAAGACAAAAAGCCCACTGTGAAAAGCTCCTTTATATTTTAACTGGAGGATAAAATTTGCAAGTTAAAAAAATCTTCACAATATTTGGTTAAGTAGACTCCGGTTCATGTAATATATATATATATATCCCTTGGGCAGTACAATGGATTCTATCTTCCTAAAACTGTTCGAGATTAATGGAAAGAAGCCAAACAATAAATGTGTTTTGAATACGGGAGTTTTTCAGTTAAAGTTTCCTTTCACTGCACTGAATAATCACATGACTACCGCGGGTTGGATTCCAACTAGAGAATATAACTAAGCAATGATTAAAATACGAGGCGGATCTAACACAATGAAAACATGAGATACTCAGTATTACGCAATCGAAACTTTTCTTTCTCACACCTTCCATTCGGGCATCAGAAGATTCATTCACTCAGTCTCTCCCGTTAAACATTCAGCAGAACATGCAAGGAAGTTTGAAATTTCTGGACATGCAGAGGGAGGGGGAATGAATCAAGCGCCAAGAAGAGTTAACTAGGTCTGATGGGCTCAATACATTTTACAATGCGTCCTAATCACCCCTTAAAGTGTAACTTCTAGATACGAAACTTCCATTCATGAAAGCACACAAATTCAAATATTTTATTAACATCTATGGTGTAAACCCTCTAATTTTCTATCAGCGAGTTCTGATATGTCGCTACTTAGATTTATTAATAAGCAGATCTTGCGTTTGCAAGTAAAATTCGAAACTATCGCCAAAAAAAATAAAATCTTCGGTAAAAGTCGGAAAACCCCGAGTGTGACGTCAACTACGGAACGGACCCGAGTGAAGCTAGAAGACGGTACATGGGTTTGTTGTAGAGGAGCTGAAGTAACATTAAAAGTGAAAATGTAGCACTTTATCTATATCCATCTATTCAATTAACTATTAAGGTTGTTGCGGTTATATTTCAGTACTTTAGTCTGTACTATTGTTGGGGTCGTTTATTGTGCTTATAGTATTTCTAAACAAGTTTTACTCGTGTTTATAGGTCCTCTGTTTTTTCTCGTTAATATTTTATGGTTGTTCTTATACGTTTTCCATCATTGTAATGTGTGTTTTGTAAAGGTTTTGTTTGTGTAGTGTTTTTATACTTTAGTTGTTTTGTTTATCCATATTGTGTAAAATGCAGGGCGCCCTGCATATTGCCGGGATATCGCGCTATATAAGCTTCCCCATTATTATGAGTTCCCCATTTCTTACACCGAAACAGTGATGCGATTGTTGTGATCACTTATACTTGGAGTGCAATTTTTGGAGACTTAGCCTTCTTTGCGTGTGCATGCATAACAATCTGTACTCCACTTACACCATTCCTGGAAGCTAATGTCTCAAACATATAATATAATGAATTTAAATCTTGTCCTCCGTCTTCTATTTCCCCATAATATGAACAACTCGATAATGAGTCGCGCGATGATTCTCATGAACTCATTGTAAAAAGCTACACTCTGGTCTAGACTAAACTACAGTACGCCTCGCTTGTCCTTCTGTGGATGACGTCACTGCGGCCGCTGTGCTCCCTGCTAAGTTTTCGGCAATCTCCGGCGCCCCGCCCATCAGAAAGCCACACTTTAACCTCGGGGGATTTACAAAAAAGTTAGACTGGACCCTTTAGCGACAGTTCCGGATGGCTGGACAAAACTCAGGTTTGTCGCTCGGCTACCAATGCAAGCTACAAACTGACTTGCAATTGCGTGCAGGGTAGTCACTTTCCCTTTCAGCTAGGCAAACTTTTTAAAACTTTCTTCTGGGTGGTGGCTAGGGAAGAGGTTGTGGTGGGAGTTAGGGGAGGGTAGTGGTGGGAGTTAGGGGAGGGGTAGTGGTGGGAGGTAGGGGAGAGGTAGTAGCGGGAGTTAGGGGAGGGGTAGTGGTGGGAGTTAGGGAGAGAAGTGGGGGTTAGGGGAGGGGTTAGAGGTAGAGTTAGGGCTAAAGATCATGACATCTTGATCTCTAACCCAGAAACATTTCCCCATGCTTTCTGATTCAGAAGGCGGGAAAAAGAAAGGTCAAGTCTTAGTGCATTCAGGAAAGCAAGATTAAGGCCACGTACGCATGATCCATTTGCACTGACTGTGCAAAGATGCAAATCCTAAATACTATTATTGAATATAGATATGTTTGGTTGTTGGTGGGGAGTTACAAAATGTCATTAAACTCTAGCGTGCAGTGAAGGTTTAAGTCCAGTCGTGTTGTTGGAATTCAGTGAATGGTATGTTGCAACATGGTATCTGTCCGGACGGTGCGTGGGTAACGTAACTTTTGCCATTTCTTGTCAGGCAGGCAGTGGAGAGAGGATTTAAAAAAAAAATCAAAGTGTGTGTGTGTGTGTGTGCGAGAGAGAGAAAGAGAAAGAAGTGCGTGGGAGTGTTCGACCTTCCAAGAATCACACAAGTTTACCCTTTTATTTTCAGGAAAAATCCTCACCACCTTATTTAGTCATCGCAAAATCAAAGCCAGTTTGGGGATACGTAATTCTGATGTCAGCTTATGCATTTGGTACACACGTACTATTTGCCTACATTCCAAAATATATGTCTTCTGTCTTCCACTACGACTCAGAAGAGGTAAGAATCTAGTATATAAACGGCTAACGTCACGCTGCTCTTTCAATCGATCTTCTCCATATGATGTTATCTAAATTTGGCACTAGAAAAATTACAAACTGTTTACCGAAAATGAATCTCAGAGCTTTACTAATCATTTAACATTAAGCCCAAGAAGAAAAAGACTCAGGTTTATTTTTAGCATTATTTTTGGTTAAGGTTGGTCTCATCACGTCTGCCACCTATGCTGTCCGCATCATTGGTGTTGTTGTATTCGGCTTCGTCTCCAACCTGCTTTTTGCACGAACACATCTGGGGAAGACGACAGTGCGGAAAATCGTCCAGTGTTCAGGTGAGCGCTGATGGCAGGCCGATCTGACAGGCCAGCGGGCGGGTGGGCAGGCGTGCAGGCAGGCAGAAAACTCAAGAAACAGCACTACGGCAACGCAGATCAATATGATAAACTGAAAACAAGCAGATATACTGTTTATGCCAGAGTTTCTAACGACGAATAAACTTTAGCATGCATGTATCACACCAAAAGTTAATCCTTGAAATGTCAGTGTTTGTCAAAAACCCTTCTTAATTGTAATTTAATGAACGTGTGATGTCAGTGCCAATGTGCGTTCAAGTTCGAATTTCTTAGACGCCAAAACGAACACAAGTGTGGATCTATTTCGACCTTTACTTCAGTAAGAAGACAAAGTTATTTTAAATGTTTTCAAAACCTCTGTCATGTAATAATCCCACAACACACTAATCAGATATATTCCTCCGTATCCTCAATCTGTGTGATTAGTCCAGAAGAACGGTTTTCTATCGACGGAAGAGTTCCTGTCCATATACAGTCCCGCTCAAAACAAGTTCATGCGACACAACTACACAACAGTCCACTCCTAACGTTTGTGCCACACATATCCCTGCCAACAAGAAGAGTTGACAACTGGAGGTCGAAGATGAAGACGGCGAGGTTACGGAAGATGGCGATGATATAGGTAGACAGGCGATGATACAGTAGACAGGCGATGACAGTAAGCAGGCGAGGAGACTGAAGACGGGCGATGATACTGAAGACGGGCGATGACAGTAGGCAGGCGAGGGGACTGAAGACGGCGGTGATACATTAGGTGATAAAACTGAAGACGGCGATGATACTGCTCTCTGGTCAAGTCGTGGGTGTCGACGATTTAACTAACGTTCTTTTCAATCATTTCTTTTAAATAAATGTACACATGGCCGAGAACTTGAACCAGAGTTAACAGAATTGGAGTTCTGTGTTGAATATACTTCCCCAAATGGAATGCATTTAGTAACTGGTGCAGAGTTGAGCTCTGGCACTTTCTTGTAGAAGACTGATTTCCCGTCCGCTAGAGCGTCTGGGCTTATGGACAGTAGTGCTGAGGAGAACACACTTAGACCACGCAGAAATCCGCGGATTTGCCGAGTTTGTCCCTGATTCCAGAGAGCCAAACGACAAAGAACACACGTTACGACAAGATTGATGTTTTTGCCTGCTGTCTACGTTAAACGTCAGCGTACGAACTGTAAGAAAAGATAGACAATTGTGAGCGTTGTCTGCATTGAACGTTCAAGTTGGAATACTGGTACACGGACTTGGATCCTATCACTACATCGATTTCGATGAATCAGCAATTTTGTAACTACGCAGTACATTTTATTCTTAAAATCGAAGAGAAACACCGGAAAACACTCGTCACTTTTGACAGATTAAACTGGCTGACCTGCTGCTCAGCTCCCCACTTCCCTTCTTTCTTTATAAATGTGTACCGTACTAGGTGTTCCTGACAGTCACACACACACTCGCGCGCGCGCGCGCGCACACACACACTTAATACTGAAATGCCAGTATTAAATATGAAAAACTACATGTATTTCAAGTGATGGTGTTCAGCTGTCATCTAAAACTCATAGAAAAGTAATCCTTGGTCAATATTTAACAGAAACATTTAGTTTGTCGAAATGCTCATGAATGTTATCTCCAAGATTTAAGTGGTCACCCATACAGTATAGAGGAAAGTGATGCCTTCTCTGGCTGTATTTAGTAATTTTTAATGAGGTCATCTTTTCAGTTTTAAAACTAGCCCTCATATTTATTTCTATATTACAGGGTTGTTCTTGAGTGCAGCTTTCCTGTTTGCACTGGGGTTCTTGACAAGTGATTTAGCAAGCTTGGTATCGCTGAACTTTATGATGCTGTGCCACAGCAGCACTCTAGCCTCTGGCTTCATCGTGCCGTTGGACATGGCTCCAAGGTAATGCGGGTTATCTCCCTCTCGGCTTCTAATTACGTGATATTTTAAAGTGAAGAATTGGAAATCTTTATGTGAGATAATCGTAACTTATTGTAGTCGAGTGAGTTAAGGGGGAAATCCAAAGCTATTTCTGTGAGACTGTTTCAAGCAAACGTCCGAGCTTTGCATTTGCTTCTCGCTGAATGCAGCAGCTGAGAATCTGAATGTGTGATTAGCCTTCATGAAAACTCAAGCGAAGCATTATTTTTCATGATTGTCTTTCTCTCAGATACTCCGGTTTTATCTCTGGGGCATACATGACTATTTCTGGTGTTGTGGCCATACCAGGACCTATAGCCGCAGGCTTCATGACGCCACAGGTTGGGAAAATAGGATTTTCTGCTGGCTCTCAATCTATCCGTCCTTTTTTGTTGTTGTTCTGTTTGTGTGCACATATGCGCATATGCAGGAGTGCGAGTGCATGTGCGCGTTTGCAATCGAAGAAGCCTGAGTCCAATCCAAATTAATCCAGCTCAACGATCGAAAAAAATGGAAGTAAAGTCTACTAGTGCAGCCTTTAGTATTCTATTTTTTATGCTTCAGAAAGACTTTTTTATTCTTCATCAAGATATTTTTATAGTGAACATCAATAATAGTTGACACATGATACATTTTGAGTATGATATCGTATCAATAATAGCTGACATGTTATACATTTTGAGTATGATATCGTATCAATAATAGCTGACACATGATACATTTTGAGTATGATATCGTATCAATAATAGCTGACATGTTATACATTTTGAGTATGATATCATATCAATAATAGCTGACATGTTATACATTTTGAGTATGATATCGTATCAATAATAGCTGACATGTTATACATTTTGAGTATAATATCGTATCAATAATAGCTGACATGTTATACATTTTGAGTGTGATATCGTATCAATAATAGCTGACATGTTATACATTTTGAGTGTGATATCGTATCAATAATAGCTGACATGTTATACAGTTTGAGTGTGATATCGCATCAATGACAACAGTAAACATACAGAAGAAAAATCTCAACGCAGTAGTTAGGGTAGATGTACGCACAAACAGAAGGGAGGAAAGAGAAGAGGGAAAGAGGAAAGACACGACAAGCAGAGTAAAGCTGAACTTTCACTTCTTATAATGTCTGGGTGGTGCATATGAAGTGTGTGAGTTGGGAGGATGTATCTCGAGGTCAGAAGGGAGACCATCAGCCAAAAATGAATTTTTTATATGGTAGCCAGGTTTGCGAAACATTTTCTATTTTACAGATAGATTTTATGAAGAGGAGAAAAAAAACCCGTAAACAGGCAACAACAGACGTACATATCATGGTGCAAATTTGCCGTTTACAAGGAAGCAAAATAACTAACGTTACACACATTTCATCCTCTTTTTAACTATACATATATATGTCAAATCAATATAGAACTACGAGAATCCATAACCCGAACAGCTACTGCAACGTACTTTTAGGCATCGTTAACTGTTTAATTATAAAGTTACAAACAGATCATGGTTGGCTGGTTGTTTCTAACTAGGTGCATATCAGGAGGGTGTTGCTTGAGACAAGTTTTCGTGCTGCTACCCAGTCAAAATATACCGACACCAGTCCAACCAGTTCTAGTAGCGTTTCTTATAGCGGCAGGCGTCCGACAGGGCAGCTACTAGACTGCCAGTTTTTAAGTGTTAGGCATGCCTCGATCAGTTGCGGTGCGAACCACCGACCTCCCGCCTCGAAAGCGGACACTTTAACCACCAATCCATCGGGGCAGTTTGGGAAGGGACATAACTGTTCCCATGCACATAAACACACACAAAAAGTAGACATGAAAAAGCTTTAAAGTTCTGTCTTATCACTACCCTACAGGGGACCCTACAGGAGTGGCGTAACGTCTTCATTCTCGTCGGAGCATGTTTTTTTGTCGGCGGGGTGAGTTTCCTGGTGTTCGGCAGCTCTGAACTTCAGCCCTGGGCCATACCACAAGACAGCTCTGAAGCTCAGGAAAAAAATCTACCTGTGACCTTTGACCTCATTAACCGCAGGATGACCATCATGTCCATAGGTCCACCCATCTCCCCCAAGATCAGACAGAACAGGTACAGCATCTCGCCTTCATCCAGTCAGTCCCAAAATTCGCGAAGAGAAAGATATACATATATAGAGAGAGAGGTGCATTTGGGTGAGCTAGGATTTAATGGCGTTTGCGAATGCGAATAATTCATTGAGAAACATAGACGCGTCGATCTGACTCGACCGAGCGCCCAGATTGAAGCGGGTTGGCTCGACAGAGTTATCACTAGCTCATTCAAGAGGAGGTGGCACGTCTGAGTGGAACTAAAACAGAAGTAAATAACTGACGCGAACTGTCTATAATACAGATTTCACTCTTTTTGATTGAAACATTATTCGCGGTGTCCGTTGAATGAGAATGTACTTCGAATATATATGTCTTAAGCACAGCAAATATTTGCCGTCCATTTCTAAAAAAGATATTTGTTTTAGGTTTTGTAACCTGCAGCGGGACTTAAAGATTTTTTTGCCGTTTTCTTTCTGCTTCGTCGATTTTCGACTTTCGTTGATTTCTTCCTGCTAACAGGTTTCGATTTGACACGACGCTTGGCTGCAACTTTCACTTTGCCACATACAGTCGCAGCGTTTCTCAAGGACCAAATACGTCAGCCGACGGAAGCCTTGTTATTTCGGACTTACAGAACAAAACCAGTTCAAGCCAAACATTTTTCACCCTACTTGAAAATCACGTTTGTGAAAACGAAACCACCGCCACTACGAAAGGCCTCTCTTGCTCAGTTAACATCACTCAAGTCGACGTCACAACTTCGGATACAAGTCAAGACTACGCCAATCTCGGATTCACACCGGATCAGGATGTCATTAGTGGGGGCAAGGACAGTCACCGCGAATCTGACATTAACGGAAAGATTGTGTGAGAGACTATTTAAAAATAGAGTGTCATAGGTTTGAATTCCATCTATTTACGAAAACGTGAATGAACTTTTGACATCTCTTTTTGGCAGCTTTGTATGATATCGGTCAGTTCTTTGTTTCCGCAATTTCCTTTGTATCTCTCTCACAAACGCGTTGGTAGAGCTCCACAATAGAGGCAAAGTGTACTTGGTTTCGGATGTTCGCAGAACGCTTTATATATATACGGATTTGGATTTGTGTGGGAAAACCAAGGTGCAGATAACGCGAATGGTTTTGTGGGTGAATTTAAGCAACGACTTATCGATTGCCATAAACAAGAATGGCTATCGTACATTTCAAGCAGTCCGAGGTTTAACGTGTATGCAGCTTTTAAGTCCTCGCTACCTTTGGAACCCTATCTAAAGTGAATTAAAAACAGCGTGCTAAGAGATATTCTAACGAGATTTCGAATGGGCATTTCAGCTATTAAAACCCATACAAACAGGTACAAAATAGTTCCAACACAAGAGTTACTGCCCTTTATGCAACACAGAAGTAGACGAAGAATTTCATTTCCTTTTCACTTCCGATCATTTAAACGATTTGAGATTGAGATATCTTCCATGCAAACATACCTTACATCCATCACATTCTACCTTGTCTCGCTTGTTACAAGATCCTCGTAACTTCATCAATTTAGCCAGATATTTTTATTAAGCGCCGAAATGAAGTGAATGCAATCATCAACAGTCCACATTAGAACTTTCGTAGATGTAAATGTTTGTTACAGTCATCATATCATTTGCCTCTATGTATGTAATTATTGGACAATACTGTGCTCATCTATTGTAAAGGCCATGTGGCCAGAGACAATAAAGTTTTTTTTTCGTTTTCTCGCACAAACGCAATCGACTGAATGTTCGCATGCACGTCGAACGATCGCATAAATAACAAATCAAATGGTTGTCCCAGAGATGCAATAGAGCTACATTTACACCAAGAATTTTGCAGTGATAATTCTTTCTTATTTTTCCCCTCCCCACCTTCTCTCTCACGCGCATGCACTTACACACCCATACACACATCCATACATAAGGACACAGACATGCATGCGGGAGAGCACACGTAACAGAACCATCGCCAGGGCAGAAGACAGCATGCGTCACACAGGGGGAAAAGAGTCTTGGGGAAAAATATATTCAAACAAAAAACTAGGGCGAGCTGACGAGTCGACCGTCTGAGAAAAGAGGAGATCCGATGAGAGGGAGAAAGCGCGCGCGCGCGCGCGTGTGTGTGTGTGTTCGGGGAGTAAGGTGCACGTCAGTAATCTCCGCTATTTTAAGCGACAAAAGCAGACGCCTTATTAACTCAGGAAAGCAAAGGCGTCACAAAAAGATCCCGTCACAGCTCCCTGTTTAGTAAGAGAAATGGTCACAGTGTTTACAAGGTAAACAATCGCAGGTATCGTTTGTTTTTTATTGTCGGAAATGAGATGCATATCTGGACAGTGCTGCTTGAGACAAATTATCGTGATGCTACACTGGGACTGCTGTCGCAACCAGTCCTACTACTGTTCCCTTTAGTGCCAATTTTTAAGTCTCTCTGTTCTTGTAAAACCAAAAGTGTTTTGACCAAAGTAGTGCATTTTGTTAGTGGAGTGCATTAATGAATAGATGAATAGGTGCCTACGTTTTTCCGTGTGGGTACGTCTGCGTGCGTGATTGAGCGTGTTATTTGTGTGTATATTAATCACTGAGTTTATTTATATCAATATAGGTATATTCTAATGTCATGTACGCTACGATTGACATGTGTTCTTTGACATTGTTTTCTGAATACCCCTGAGTGTAAAAGAATAAAGAAACTTGAAACTTGGTATGACTGGGGCGTGGCACGAATCACCAGCCTCCCGCCTCGGAAGTGGGGGGCTGAGCCGTTAGACCACAAAGGAGGCACTCAGTAGAGTCAAGACACGTAAGAACATAGCCAAACAGGATTCCATGTGCTAGCCAGACTTTTATATAAAGTCAACATTATATACAGTCAACATGCACTAACATGACAATGCTTAAACATTTGAAAGCAAAGATCAAAACTGGAATCACACACCAGATCATGACGAATGATGATGATGATGATGATGATGATGATGATGATGATGATGATGATGATGATGATGATGATGATGATGATGATGATGATGAGGATGATGATTTTCTTTTATTGCGCGATTCTCTGTGGGGCTCAACGCGCTTTACACAAACCACTAAAATGCAAATAACTAACACTCACACAACACGCAAACACACAGATACACACCATAGAGTCCACAGACCTGGCATACTCACCACTACCACTTACTCTCCTCTCTCACTCGCACACTTCTCTCTCTCTCTCTCTCTCACACACACACACACACACACACACACACACACACACACACACACACACACACACACACACACATCCTTACTAAACACTTTTGTCACCATCTTTGCGCGACCAAGCATGGAAGTCCAAAATGTCCACAGCAAAAGTCAGCAAACAAGTCTGAAAATTATACACTCCAATGGCATTATGGTAGAGAACAAGTATATGATGAAAATGGTGTATTATATAGCGAACATACAGCAAAATTATTCCATTTTTGACAGCGACCAACATTGCGTCCACGCCGTATGTGAGCACAACTCACTCCCTTCCGAGACTTAAACGAAGCATGGCTTGTTTCCTGTATAAGGCATTACAACGGAGAGAGGCAGATATACTTAAACGACCCCCTTAGGTCTATCATATATGTCTATCATAGCTATGGAGAAGGTTTCTGTGCTTCCCTAATCTTATTTTCTTGAAACTGGGTTTAAAAAAAACTACATCACTGCAAGTGCAAATGAAAAGTTCGAGTTCCCATTTTGCATTTTAAATAATAAATATTTAGCAGAGATGGTAGCAATCTACCACTCCACTTAAGAAGAATTTAATAACTTCGGCAAGGTTAGTTTTCTGACATCTTCTTCATTCTCATGCCAAGGGCTACCTCAGTGAATAGCTTCTATTTCTAAGCTTCTGCTTGATTCAGGTATCAGAGGTACTGTAACAAAATGAGCATTGTCTACTTAGTTTTAATTTAAACCAGTGGGTGACTCAGGAGCCAGAGGGTAGCTGCTCAGTTCAAGGAAGTAAATTTCGTGCTCTTCCAGGGAACAATACGTACTGGGGAGGGGGGTTAACCAACCTCCCTGGTCCAAGAGTCAGGGACATCAGGTGACAGCATGCGACAACCGATCACGAATGCATTAGTAATGTCCGGTCGGTGAATTTGGAAACTCGAAATGTCTGTCAACAGTTCATGAGTGAATAAACTCGTGATGCTGTTTACAAGAATAGACCATGTGATGTAGAGGGCGTTGGAGTAGGGAGAAATAAAAAGGCGATAACAAGAAGATATCACAGAAGAAGAAGAAGAAGAGAGAGAAAGACACAGACAGAAGAAGCTTGCTCGGGCTTACGCCCAGCCCACAGGGGTATGCTTGCAATGGCCATGGGGCTTAGAAAGTTTTGACCACGAAGGCGCAAGGCAGGAGGTAACAGGCAGAAGTCTGATGGGCCTAGTGGAAGGTGAGCCACAGGGCTACCTTCTTCGTGCACCTCTGCTGCAGCTGCAGCTGCACGACCGAGCTTTACCCTGGAAGAAGCCACTGCCTTCAGCGACCAGGCAAGGTTAGAGTAGCAGAAGGGCAGACTTCCGTCTGAGTCACCAATAGGGTAGTCAGTAGAGATAGAGAAGAGGTCCAATAATAGCCACAAGACGAGGGAGCAGGTTGGAGGGTTAAGCCGGCCACACACTGAAATGATAAGCAAATAAAGTTTGAGACGCGCACTTCTAGTTTGGCGTTTTCACGATTGGATGAGCTAGGGTGCATGTAAGTGAGAGACAGTGTCTGTTGTGTCAAGAAGCGGTACAGTACGCTAGGACTTGAAGAAAACTTTGCTGACAATAGAATAAGCATTTCAATGGTCTGGTGCTACTTTCGAAAGCACCAAGAAGGCTTACAGTTGTTAAAAGAAACGAACTAAGGTTCATTAACGATACTTATACATGCTCTGAGGTTAAATTCACACTAGGTGGCCACGTGTGTTCTTATAACCGAATAACCCAATTAACCAAATAAGCAACAGATGGACAGTACGTTTACTGTAGCGGAAGAGGGGGATGCACAGTGTGGTGGGGGCAGCCATCACGGAGACGGTTTTGCCACCACCCGCTCACAGCGGGCGGTATCGGATTACAGGCCGGGTACCGCCAGCGGCACGTGACTGTGACGCGCGGCGGCATCTTTTAAACGTGCTGTGCTAGGCTCACTCTCTTTAAACGTTTCTATATCCTTCTAGGACAGTTGCAGATACTAACCACTAACATATTCGGATTCTACTCGAATTACTCTTTCAGTAGATACTAAACTCATCAAACATCTTAATAGATTAGGTTAGTTTGTAGGCATATTTCTTATCTTTTTCTATTCACATTAGCTAGTTTAACTGCCTTTTAACCTAATTATCTTTATTTCCTTCTCACTCTACTTAACTTTCCTTAACACTAACAGGAAGAGCAGGGCGCGCTCTATTTATCGCATATTTTCATGTTCGTGTGCATATATTCTTTGTATTTTTAATCTTAAGTTTTGTGTGTGTAAGAAACACAAATTTTGGCATTCACGGCATGTACGCCGGCTTGCTGCTGTTTGCCCGGACAGTGCCCCCGTTGCGGTTCGCGTCCTACCCGATAAATGTGGGCGGCGGACCGGGCAAAGGGAGAGATGAAGGGCAGAGTGCAATGGGGAGACGAGCCATGTAGGCAGAGCACGAGAAAGCAGGGAGGGAACGGGCAGGCTCTCAGAGCGACCCTAGCCGTCGGGCAGCAGCAGCGGTAGCGGCCCCAAATAAATCTGTGTACAAAACGACCGAAAGTTGCCTTTGTTGGGAAGAGAGTGAGAGAGAGGAGAGAGGAAAACTCACGGAGCGAACCTGCTCCGCTACAACAGAAATAAGGACCGAACAACAAGTAAAATTGATCGTTTTCTGCAGCCAATCAAATGGCGAGTTTTAGTGTAGGTGTGCGTGTGCGGGGTGTGGGGCTTGGGGATACAGGAAATAGGGAAGCTACCTACACCATTTCAAGGACATCTGTCACTTTCCTCGACATCAACACTACAAACGCACAGATTCACCCCTTACCATACACAGTTTACAACAAAGCAGACGACAGTATGATGATGACTTTTCTCTTTTTCAAATCAAAATCGTTACGTGCTACAGAATGACCCAGCACTCTGACCTTTATACCTCGTTCAGCTATTAATGTGCTTGGAACTGTCGAAGTTATCGCTATGAAACACATCTTGCCCCACCTTAAATAGGCGAAGAAAATTGCTGAAACATTTTTGTGAGGGTGCATAAATTTGGGACTTTCAGAAAAAAAGCCGCGTCATAGCATCATGTATAGCGCATGGTATATAACCCTTTGATCGCCACTTGTGTGAACTAATTTACGCTTGTGTTTGTGCAAAAAGTGCCGTCTTCTTTTATATTTCCCATTTAGGACTCGTCAAAAAGAAGAAATCAGTTATGAAAATACAACCGACAGTAACCGTTTAAAGTATCGTGTGATTGCTAACACAGCAAGGAACGAATTACTTTATGTCGGAATGCAAATAAGTGACTAGACGTATCATTGACTCTTTCAACACATCGGACCTCGCAAGCTCATTGACTGGCAAGACGATGTCGCATTCTCAAGGGAGAGAATCAGAGAATGGCCAGTCTCCAGCTCATGGAAAAGGTAATATTTTCACTCCATGACCCCCTCCAGTCCCCGATTTTCCAAATTGGTATCAACCTTTTCTAAACTTACACTTGAATATATCTAATGTGATTATATATATATATATAAACGGGTTTTGTAAAACTAAGGCATTTATTCGATTCAATGGAACAAAAGGGTCTATTCTATGTACATGAATTTGAAGAAATTTCACGAACCTTCAAATACACCCACAGTAGCAATCGTGATAATTACAAAACAGCCAACATAATGCCCATAAAAATCTGAGCAACATTAGTGCAAAATTCTGTATAAAACACTACACAGTGTGTTTGGAGAAAAATAGATAAGAACATGCAAACGAATATAATGACAATAACATGCAAATACACAACCACACGTGACAGCGCACTCCTACTTGGAGTTTGAGCGATGAAGGTACAGGCACCCACATGACGACGCTATGGTGTTTCAGCTGTTTTCAGCCAGGTGTCCACAATCTCATCGACTCTCCCAACGGCTTTCAAGACTTTCTGCAGCAGGATGACGTCCTGGCGGTATCGAATCGCTTTGTTGCTGCACGTAGCCTGTGCTCTGGTGATAGTTCTCAGGATGAATATCTCCCTAGCGCTAGTGTGCATGATACGACAGTCAGCAAACAACGACTCAGTCTCGCCAGACGGTTTGCTGGCGTCGGGGCAAATGGTGAACTGGTCTACTAGACAGCTCGCTGGCTGGAACTCCTCGTCACCTGCTGTCAGTAGTTATTTACTCACTTAAATCATGTTGAGTTTTTAATCATTGTGGCTTTACTTATTGTTAGACAAACTGCTTTTTAGTATTTATTACTTTGAGGTGATTTTGGTTATCACGACTGTTTTGACTGCTGAATATGACATTGACTCTGTTGATTGGTAACTGTCAAGCTTTTGATATCTACCGGGATCAGTTAGCACGACTACTATACGGAATGTCCATGACTTTTTTCTTCAGGCATTGACTGTTGTACGTCACTTATCACTCTGAGTTCTGAATGTTATTACTACTATGACTGCTAAACATCACTAATCATGATGAAGTGTAAATGATCGCTGCGGACTAATGTAATAGCGTATGTTGGTTTGATAGGCATCGTGTATTAATCTACGGCACTGAAGTTCTTTGCGAATGTGCAGGTTTCCCCAACAGGAGAATTTGAGTGGGAGAGCTCGATTCAAGGTCTTATTCTATCGTCTGGAGGATTCATCGCTTTTCTTACCCCCCTGTTCGTCGATGTCCTCAGCCGTCTCATGGGGGCGAAACGTCTCATGACCGTGTCAATCCTTGTGTCAGCTGTGTTAACTGTACTAAATCCTCTAGCAGCCAGAATGTCTCCTTATTTTTTAATCGTCCTTCGAATTCTCATCGGAGTTTCTAGTGTACGTACTTGCTGCACAGCTGTCTTCTCTCTGCCTCTTTGCTTTTGAAATGTGGGGTCGGTCTACTACTGATGTGTTCATTGCGTTGAGACCATGGCAAATCGCGTGCAATGTTTCCCTAGCATGTTTCTCTTTACCATGAAAATAGTATGGTCGCTTGGAACCATTTTAACCTTATACCTTTCACGGATTGTAACTTTTGAAATACTTTTTTCCAGAGAATTTGAAAACCTCATTTGCTTTTCCAATTTAAATAACTTCTAAAGGAACAAAAATTGCGAAAACACGATAAGATGGACAAACCGTGGGGTAGCTTGTTTGCATATAACGGCATAACAAGGATTTTAAATGCATTGTAAAATAACATTTTCCAACTCTTTCTTAAGGGTATAGTGACCCCAGTCATGACAGAATTCTTGTCCTGGTGGACTCCGGACAGCGAGAAGGTCGCTCTAGGCTCTTTTGCCTACGCCGGTAGCCCTCCGACTTTTTGTTAACCCTTTCTTAAAACAAACAACGAAACAAGCAAAGGAAACAAACAAATAAGCAAGCAAGGAAACATACAAGCAGACAGGCAAACGAACAAACATTACAAAATCTTTGTAAGCCTTACCCAATATTTTCCCCAAAGTCGACTAAAAACTCTCTTTACAAATAATCTTCATCTTTTATCCTATCATCCCATTTTAAGTTTTCTGTTTTATAGCTCGTATCATGAAATAATTAGAAACTCTGTATGAGCTTTCGAACGTAATTTGGCTGTATAATAGTAATAACGATAAAACATTCTTGCACAGCGAAGTTTCACTAAAGGGATCAACGCCCCTTTCGTCAATTGACAGGAAGAAATAAGGCAAAAGCAAAAAAAAAAAGGAATCATAATAAACAAAGTTGTACAAATCAAAACCACCCACACAACATGCAGGGCACAAACAACACGCAGGGTACAAACAACACGCAGATCACAAACAACACGCAGGGCACAAATAACACGTATGGTACAAACAACACGCAGGGCACAAACAACACGCGTGGTACAAATAACACGCAGGGTACAAACAACACGCAGGGTACAAACAACACGCAGGGTACAAACAATACGCAGATCACAAACAACACGTATGGTACAAACAACACGCAGGGCACAAACAACACGTATGGTCCAAACAACACGCAGGGCACAAACAACACGGATGCCACAAACAACACGAGGGCACAAACAACGCGCAGGGCACAAACAACACCCAGGGCACCCAAAGATGCACCACAGGCATCCCGCCCCACGCAACCTCGGTGCATGCAGTTAGTAATGACACCAATGAAGTGAGGCCTACAACGACACGTAGTATACAATACATGGTACGGTTCTTGGATTTAAAGTAATGCGCGCATGTATACATACAGAACTGTTTACTTTGGTAGGAATAAACTTGGGGAACATATTAACTGGAGGGCCCTCTGGGTACATGTGCTCTATACCTCTTGACAACGGCTGGCCTTTCATCTTCTATGTGCATGGTAAGTATTGTGTGCAAAGCTTCCGATAATTCACAGACGTGCGCACTATCAATCGACAATTACGATTTAAAAAGCTTTCAGTTCTTTCGAGAAAAACATCCTCCGAGATTAGACTGACTGACTGACTGACTGACTGACTGACTGACTGACTGACTGACTGACTGACTGACTGACTGACTGACTGACTGACTGACTGACTGACTGACTGACTGACTGACTGACTAACTGATTCACTGACTCACTGACTAACTGATTTACTGACTCACTTAGCAAGTAACTTAATACTACGGAGATTACTTAACCTGTTCCTTTGAACAATATTGGAAGAATATTAAAATATGGTGCTTGAAAATACTAACGGAAACGAACATGACAACGAAGTAGATAAAGCTGGAAAATCCCACAAATTATAGGATTTGGCAAAGTTTACACATGCGAACATTATCTGGCGTGTTCAAAAATATACCTGTAATATTTATGTTGTAGGAGTCTTTGCGGTTCTGTGGTGTGTTTTGTGGCACTTCTTCGCGACGGTGAGACCAGACGATCATCCATTTATCTCTGAAGAGGAGAAGACGTACATCGTGAAGTCCAGGCTTGAAATGAATGTCGGACAGGTAAATAGATATTGGACAGGTAAATAGACATTGGACAGGTAAATAGACATTGGACAGGTAAATAGACATTGGACAAGTAAAAAAAGATATGGGACAGAGGAGAATTGAGTTTCATCGCGCGACAGCAAACCGAGCTGAAACCATCTCATCAATCCCTGTTCTCTTTCGCTCCAACTCTCTCTCTCTCACACAAACACACACACATACACACGCGCGCGCGAGCGCGCACTCACATCAATCCACAGAACCCACCCTTACGCATGCACGCAAGTGCACACAAAGGCAAGAAATTAGAAGGTATCCCCACCTGAGAAGTCTGGTAGTGTTGAAGAAAGGAAATATTTCTTCTCTCTCATTCTCTCTTTCTGTCTGTATGCGCGCGTGCGTGCATTAGCATGTGCTTTCACAAACCTACTACAGAGAGAGAGAGAGAGAGAGAAGCTGCGTGGGAGCGTGTGGCCTTCAAAGCATAGAGTGTATGCAGCTTTACAGGGTTTTCTTCCTTTTATTTCCAGGAAAAATCCTCACCGCCTTATTTAGCTATTGCAAAATCAAAGCCAGTATGGGGATATATTCTTTTGATGTCAGCTCATACATTTGCTTCCACGATCCTATTTTTATACATTCCAAAATATGTGTCTGCTGTCTTCCACTTCAACTCAGAAAAGGTAAGACTTTAATATAAAAACAGCTAACCTGCTACGATCGATCCATATAATATTTTCTGAATTGGTATAATTTTTCACTAGCATAATTACAAAACTTTCCCAGAGATGATACAATAACTTTACTACTGGTTTTAATTTAAACCGTACAGGAAAAATACTAAGATTGTTAGCAATTTTGTAAATTTGTCGTGAAGGTTGGTCTCATCGCGTCTGTCACCTACGCTTCTCGCATCATTGGTGTTGTTGTGTTCAACTTCGTCTCCAACCTGCTTTTTGCCCGAACACATCTGGGAAAGACGACAGTGCGGAAAACCGTCCAGTGTTCAGGTGAGCGCTGACTGGCAAGCGGATTAGGTGCAGACAGAAAGACAGACAGACGAACGGACGGACGGACGGACGGACGGACAGGGAGGGAGGAAATGTGCTGTCAAACAACATCAAATAAAATTAAAGAGAAAAACTCGAGAAAAAGCACTAAGGCAACACACATCAATGCCATAAGCTGAAAACAAATTCGATACACCGTTTATGAGGCACATAACTTTCCATATTTATATGTATCAAAACCCAAATGTTCATCCTGAAAATGTCGGTTTATTTGTAAGAAAAGATTTTTTTGTTTACGACCCCACTAATTCAAATGACTCTGTTCATCTATCATCTAAAACTCATATTAAGCCTTGGTCAGTACTTTACCGACAGTCGATCGAGGTGCTAGAAATTTATGTCCAAGAGTAGCGGTCACAACCTTGTGCATACAGCATAAGGAAAAGCAATGTCTTTTTTAAGCTGTATTTAATCATCAATTTAAGCTGACGATGTTGCTATATTTAAGCCTCCTTCTTGTTTTAAAACTAACGAAAATATACTTAGATTTATTTATATTTTGCAGGGTTTTTCTTGACTGCAGCTTTCCTGTTCGTAGTGGGGTTCTTGAAAAACGATTCAGCAAGCTTGTTGCTGCTCAACTTAATAATGATGGCCCAAAGCAGCACTCTAGCCTCTGGCTTCATTCTGCCACTGGACATGGCTCCAAGGTAACCACAGGACCATCCTCTCGGGTTCTAATAATAGTAAATTACGTAAGCGAAGTACTGGAAATCCGTTTGCTTCTCGCTGAATGCGACAGTTGCGATGTGATTGGTGTGATTAGTTTACAGAAAAAAATCAAGCTTTTCTCCAAGTGAAGAATTATCTCGGTGGTTGTCTCTTCCTCAGATATTCCGGTTTTATCTCTGGGGTATTCATGTCTATCGCTGGTGTTGTCGCCATACCAGGACCTATAATTGCGGCCTTCCTGACGCCACAGGTTGGGAAAATATTTGATCTGCTGGCTCTGTCCTTCCTCCTTTCTGTTCTATTCGTGCACGCGCAAGAGCATATGTGTGCATATGTGCGTTTACAATCGAAGAAGCAGACGAATTCAACGGATTAAATCGCGATCGAAAATATACAAATGCAGGCTCTAGTATTCGACTTTTTACACGTCAAACTGAGAACTGAACGCGCGAACAAGCGATATGAGGGTGTGAATCTGCCGTGTGCAAGGGAACAAAAGCATTCTGTGTTTGAACAAGCTATTTTTCCAGCTAACGATACACAGATTGCATCCTTCTTTTCAACTACAGGTATAGTATATATATATATAATGAAAGATCGACATTATTGTGAGGAATCTATAACCTGAAGGACTATTTCGATGTCCGGGCAGTATTAGCTGTCTACAAAATAAACAAACCATGCAAGCTAGGTAAGGGGGAATAGATCTGCCCGGTAGACATACGCACATACACATAAACACCTACAAAAAGTAGACGTATGCAGCCTTGATGGCTGTTTGTGTTTGCAGCTCTCTGTCTTGTCACTACCCTACAGGGGACCCTAGAGGAGTGGCGTAACGTCTTCATTTTCGTCGGAGCCTGGTTTGTGTTCGGCGCGGTGATTTTCCTGCTGCTGGGTAGCTCTGAACTTCAGCCCTGGGCCATACCTCAAGGTAGCTCTGAAGCTCAGGAGAAAAATCTGCCTGTGAGCCCTGATCTCATGAACCGCAGGATGACCATCATGTCCATAGGTCCTCCCCTCTCGCCCAAAATAACACAGCACAGGTACAGTCTAGGCTTTCGAACTGTCTATAACAAAAGTTTAGCCTATTTTGTTTGAAACATTATTTGGGGTGTTTGCTGAATGAAATTTTACTTTCAATATTTATCTTTAGACCAGCAAATAGTTGTCATTCATTTCTGAAAAAAAGATAATTGTAAGCAGCTGGGCTTACAGAAAACTTTATTACTTTTCTTAAATTCTTCCTGCCAACAGGTTTCGGTTTGACACAAACCTTGACGACAACTTTCACTATGCTACATACAGTCGCAGCGTTTCTCAAGGACCGAAAACGGCGGCTGACGGAGGGCTTGATGTTTCGGATTTACAGAATGAAATCAGGCCAAACCAAAAATCTTCCACTCCACTCGAAGATCCCGTTTGTGAAAACGAAACCACCGCCACTGCAAAAGGCCCGTCTTGCTCAGTTAGCATCACTCAAGTCGACGTTACAACTTCGGATACAAGTCAAGACTACGCCAATCTCGGATTCACACCGGATGAGGATGTCACAACTGCAGCGAAGCACACTGACCACGAATCTGACATTAACGGAAAGATTGTGTGAGAGACTGTGAAAAAACGTTTCAAAGGTTTGAATTCCAACCATGCACGAAAAGTAAATGAACTTTTAAGATTTCTGTTTAGCAGCTTTGTATGATAACTTCCCCTCAAAATGCTTTCTTCACCCTTCGCAATATGGAATTCTGTATATCGGATGTACTTGACTGGATGGCCAACAAAAGACTAAAACTAAACGATGATAAAACTGAGGGCGTATTGTTATGCGACTACAACCAGAAGCCTCGGCTTTATTGTATCCTCGGACACGTCACTGGGCAAGCATCTTTCAACCATTTGCAGATCAGGATATTTTGGACTACGTAACATTAGTGCTTTTCGCCAGGATCTCTCAGTCCAGGCCGCTAGTACCCTAGCCTGTGCATTCATTCTGACTAGGCTTGATTACTGTCATGCTTTTTTCGTGGGATGCTCTCAGCACCTCCTTGAAAAATTACAGAGAGTTCGGAACTCGGCTGCGCGACTTGTTCTTCGGGCAAGGAAACGTGATCACATGAAGTCATTGCTTCGTGTGGTTCACTGGCTACCGGTTCGAGCGCGTATTGAATTCGAGTTATCTACACTGTGCTTTCGCTTCTTTTCTGGCTCTGCTCCTTCATATGTCAATGATCTCCTCACTCCTTACATACCAGGCAGACAACTCCGGTCATCAGCAGACACTCGCATTCTCTCAGAGGCAAAGATGAAGACCAAGTCATACGGGGAACGTTCGTTCAACTATTCAGCAGCAACACAGTGGAATTCACTGCCTTACAACATCCGTCATGCGCAGTCACTGGACTCTTTTAAACGAGCCTTAAAAACATACCTCTTCAAGAAGCATTTATAATCTCTCATCAGATTATTCGGGAACCATGGTGTTGTGATCCCTTATGGGATAATAGATGAATATGTGTGTAGGATGTAGGTAGGCGGGGAGTTCTTTCACTCATTTTTCCTGTGTTTCTTGTACATCAATATTTCGTTCGTTGCTCAGTAATTTACTCTTCTGCTCTTGTTGTGGTTTTTTTGGTTTAGATTTTCTGTTTGTATTGCTTGTATAGTTTTTTGAACGCGGCTGTACGCTTTATAAATGTAAATAATAATAATAATAATATCTATCAGTTGTTTGCTCCGAAGTTTCCTCTGTATCTCTTCCACAAACACAAACGACTGAATGTTCGCATGCACTTCGAGCGATCGCATAAACAAAAAGTCAAATGGCTGTCCCAGAGAGGCAAATGGAGTTGTTGTTACATCAAGACGGTTGCATTCACTATTGTTTTTCTTATATTGTCTCTCACACACTCGTGCACACACGCACGCGCACGCCCTCTCGCGCACTCGTGCCGAACCACTGACCTCCCACCTCGGAGGTGGGCGCCTTGGCCCTTAGAGCACCTTTATAGGAGGCACTCAATACAGGGAAGACACATGAACATAGCCGAACATAATCACACGTTAGTCGGACTTATATAATCAGTCAAGATGAAATAAAATTTTAATGTCCAAAAATCTGAAGGTGAACATCAAAGCTAGAAACACAGAAACAAATATGATGGAGAAATTCTTTCACATGATGTAGGTACGTCACAAGACATTCAATTTTTTTCAAAAGTAATGTTATCATTATGAAGAAAAACCTTTAAAATACAAGCAAAATGACATAAAATTTATTAAAATAGGCCAAAAATTCAGGGGGCTATGAATTTTTCTTTGATTTAATTTTGTCACTTTTTTACATAAGGATCTTAAGGAAAACTGTGTCCAGCGAACTGAGTGAGCGTTAAACGTTCATAACTTCTACAGATCTTCACCAATATTTAAAAATATCAATGGAAAGGTTAAACTCAGCAATACAACGAAAGTACTGTTAATTGATTTTACTGATTTCTTTTTTTAATACCCAAAATTATAAACTTAAGTGTGCATGAAAAATAAGATCAATCGTACACAGAGTACTAGAAGACTAAATATTTAAACACATTAAACGACGTTTAAATTTAAACAATGAAATTAAGTTGCAGTTCATTCATTTATATTATTATTTGTAATTGAAACACAAATACTAATTCTATTAACTACAACAATACTTTTTCTTTAAGAATAGGCCTGCTTCAGAAAGTATGCCAAAAGTTCTAGAGGCCTATGGGGCAAAGGTTGTCATGAATAAATAAAGTTTAAACCAATAGTCCACAATCTTTTCGGTCACGTGACGAGATCTCGCGACAGGCTATGTAAATAATAAAAAATCCTCTTCAATCAGACCTGCTGGGATTTGTGAAACAGTACGGCAACGATTTTGCTAAGTGCAGACTGGACTTTTGAAGATACAATTTTTATAATTTTTCAGAAGTAGAAACCTCACAAAAATAAGAATATGCATCAAAAATGCTTAGTTGAGATATATCGATAGTTTGTGTTATGGTTACTTAGTTTCTGTAAGGTTGTTTTTGGGAGCGTCTTTGTTGGCCTGCTCCAAGTGGGCTTACAAACAAGCGCACTGGAAAGAGATGTTTTAACGATAAGAACAGTTATCGATTGTCATCATTTGGGGGATTTTTTAAAAAAGTATTTCACATATAATTAAAATCTTTGGTACCCCAACCCACTAATAAAAACATTGGCTTCAAATTCTCGCGAGATTCTCTCTGACCTAGATTGTCGCGTATCTACATGATGAATGCTGCTAACTTAATTAATGCGTCACGGGCACTGGCTCAGCCTTGTGTACGCACCTGCTCCGTGACTGGCCATATCCCTGCTTGTAATCTAAGTAAGTTTAACCTGTTTTACTGCCCATGTACCTGACCCTCTGACCCTTCATAGTCTGATATGTCCTGATGTCATGGCATATACTGATCGTCCAGCGCGACACAGTGTAAAAGCCATAAAGCCGCTAACAGCCATTCAGCTACTGGGCATATTCTCAGCGACACTACGCATGTTAAAGGGTGTATCACATCATCCTAGTTCTCAAGAGACAAACGCATTATGGTACATGAGTCCCTGCCTCACTGTACATGCACCCATAAAGTGTCCTTGGAATTCCTATACCTGTCCCAGTAAATGTATTCAGTTCTCATTAACTCTTTGCACTCACACGCAATGACGGCATAGATCTAAATTTTGACCCTGACCACGCACAGATATTGGCATGTTTCAAATTATGTTGCTAATAAACTATAACACTTTCAAAAATATACTTTATTTATTTGGAAATATGAATTCTTGGACTTTAAAATTCTTAAATAATTGTTATTGGAAAAGTTTAAATATTACTTATACCGCTTGTTGTCGATTGTGGTTACTGTATGCACGAACTAAAAAAAAGAAGATAAATTCCGCTTGTCGCTGCTTGCCAGTTTCGATGTCTCTGAACTGGATATTATAATCACTTTCTGACCTTGAATAAAATCCAAGATGTAGTACATTCTCTGAACTTTCGGCCTAAATTATATTTGAAGTATCTTTTCCTACCAAACTTGATTTCATTTGAAAGTTTCTCTTCCATCCGGCAGCCATTTCTTGTGAGTCCACGACAGTCCAGGAAAGGGTGCAAAGCAGGTGTAAAAAGAACAAAGTGTCAGCTCCGCTAGCTGCATTAGATGGACAGACTGAAGAAATTGCAACAACGAGTCTTTCAGAAAGGCTGATTTAACAGATGGGAGTGCTGACAAAATCCTTAGCTCTCTGTGCACGGGCACACATTCTTGGTGGGAGGGAAGTTGTTCGTTGCCAGAAGATGAAGAATTCCTGGAATTTAAAACATGCATTAAAACATCCCCGGGCACGCGCGCGCGCGCGCACACACACACACACACGCATGCACACACCCAAGGGGTGGACACACGTACGCACATATAATCACACATATATACATATGTACACAATGCATTCTGAGGAAATTGTCTGGATTTTATCCATACAGACTGAAAAGCATCTACTGAGCAACAAATCTACCGGTGCTGTTTTGTTCTGAAGCATATAATTTTAAGGGACCAAATTAAATCGTCTGGAAAACAACAGTACATAACAAAAATACAAAATAAAGTAATTATGAAGAGGAGACTCAGCAAGTCGGGGAACGAAGAGGACGGTGATGAAGACAGGGTGAGGGGGGAAGGATCAACGACGGCCACATGTCATACATACCTGCCAGTGCTGACTGGAACCCGGAGTTGTAGTCAATGGCAACCTCGTTCTTGACGTAGTCCTCGCGACTATCGGCGTAAGAGTCGTTGACGTCGGGTCCCCCTACCAGCGCCCCGACTAGAAGATGTGGACTGGGGCCTGCAGCATGAAGGTTGGCCTCGGAACACGGCTGTGGGATGTCTGGGCAGGATCTGAACACATACCACGATACACCGTTTGTTGCTAGGCGTACACAGTGTGTCTTGTCGGCTCTTGAACGAACGAACGAACGAACGAACGAACGAACGAACGAACGAACGAACGAACGAACCAACGAACCAACGAACCAAAGAACGAACCAACGAACGAACCAAGAGACCAACGAACGAAAAAAAGAAACAACGGAAGAAGGAATGGAAGAACCAGCCTTCAAACAAGTTTCCAGCTTTAACCCGAGCTACAACTATACAACTTCTCTCTAATTTCATTTCCATTCTAAATTTCTCACCTCTTCTCTCAGCGTCTTACAGATTTGTGGCTGTTGTTTGTATTTAATTATAAAGGCAATTTTATTACTTTCATGTGTGTCGAGAACTGTTGATGCTGATTACAATATTTGAACAGGCCAGGAGTGTTTATACCATGCTAATAGGTGTCACTGCCTAATAGAATACTATCACGCAAAAGACGACCTTGACGCAATAAAATATTTCCTTGCTAAACATAGAGCTTTTCACTTATAACCCTCATTTTGCCGACCAAGGGAGATTACACAGCTGGGGTACAACCAGAAGCCTGCCAGTTGTTCTTCGTATCATGTCCAAGCTGCGCACTCACGCCGAGCGGTGGTGGGGACTTCTGGGGAACTTGTTCCCGTAACCGATCTCGAAGCTGAAGCAGCCCCCGTCGTGGGAGTTGTCTCCCAGCAGGTAGTTGATCTGCTCCACGGCCCACGCTCTGTACTGGGCGGTGTTTATACCTGTTTCAGCAGCGGCGAGAGCAGCAAAGGCAGCACTGCCTGACATGACGAAGGAAACATCATCGAGTTTTTTCTTTTTAAAAATGCGTTAGTCAAGTGTGTGTGCATGCGTGTGTGTGTGTGTGTGTGTGTTCTTTTGTTTTTCTTTCTCTTTACCTCTTTTGTATTACAATGAATTTAATTCTTACATCACTTATGTCTTCAAGCAGTCACATAAGAACATCAGTTTTATTTCAAGGCAAGTCACTGCAAGTTTTCTGTAACTTTAAACCTTAATCTACGTTAGACTAAGAGATGTGTGACAGAAGTCGTAAGTGTATGATTTATTTCTCACTACAGACGTCTCTCAGAGACTGTCTCCGGCCAGTACACACCAGCGTATCTGTTGGCACCCCACATATCCCTCCAAGCCAGCCCGCACGGTGTGTATTTCACAGTCCCACCACCACCAGGCAACCATCCCTTGAAAAAACCCTCAATAGGGTCCTTCATTCGAGGGCTTCCTGTGTAGGTTTCATTGTACACCATTATCTGAAAGTGAAGCACGCATTTTAAAAAAACTCCCTGTTTGGTTTGACGGCAGATCATGATCACGATGTAATTCGCATGAATCCAGTAGCCTAATGCTGAGGTCTGTAGCAAACCGTAATAACAGGAAGCAAACGTAGTTTTCACAGCTTCCTTTCCTTAATATCGATAGGGCTATGTTTTCCTCTAGATGCAAGTATGTCAGTTTGTTCTGCAATCGGTCTCGGCTCATCTCGTTTCTGCTTTTACAGGCGCGTGTGGTTGCGAGATTGTGTGCTGTACGTACTGATGGGTAAGTACACATACATTTCCGTCAGTGTGCATGCACGTGTATATGTGGCCGTATGTGGCAGCATTTTAAGTTGTGTTTTCGTCTATGCCGAAATCGGACTGCATTACCAGATACTCTTTTTAAGACCCAACGACGTCTTCTATGTTTCGGATGCAGTAAAGACACGCACCTGGCATGCTATGATCTTGTCATCCCAGGACAAAGCATATCCCCAAGAAGGTGTCCATTTTTCTTTGGCATCGTTCAGGTACTGTTGGTTGCGTGTCGCGCGGTACAACCAGATCGCGCCCTCACAGATCTCATCATCCGAGCCGCTGGGTCTACCCCGGGAAGTGAAGAAGCAAACGTTATCATGAATCTCGCGTCCTCAGGTGAGCTGTCAGTCACTCTGCCCCTTGCTGTGTACCTGCTATTGCTATGTGTGTGTGTGGTTGTATGTGTGTGCTTTATTTCCTTGGGTGTGCGTGTGAGCCCGTCTAAGGGTATCTTAACTGTGACAGGATACAAATGGCTGTCGGGAGACATGGATGGTAATTTCTATTTTATCGCAAATTCCAGCAGCACACAACACAGTGCGAATAACGCTTAACTGTCCCCTCGCAATCAAAAGGTCGCTTTTAAGTATTCCCTCTGATAAACAGATCGTCCTCTGAATTATTTTCTTTACACTGCTGTACATTTGTTTCATTTGTCTGCTTTTTACTTATTTCGGCAAAAGGATTAACGCATAATATAAAACTTCAGAACAAAATTAGCTTCAGACACAAACTGTGGTTGCCCTGAAGACGCACAAGTCACTCACGCATAGAAAGCACTGGATCCTGTCCACGCTGCCGGGCTGGCCTTGGCAAATGCGTACAAGGACTCTGCCGCGGCCAGAAGCTGTGCTGCGTAGGCCGTGTCTGGTGATTGACGAAGTACGAAAAACAAAATCCCTTTTGGTTTATTTAGCGTTGCCCAACAACATAATGCTTAAAACGTATGTTTATATTGGCATTTAAATGGAAACACGGTCTCTAGGTGACAACTTGCCTAGATGTGTGAGGGCGTCTGACTGCCTAGCGTGTCTGCGTCAGCGCCTACATCAAGGATAGACGCTTTATAAATAGACGACGACGATGACGACGACGATGATGATGATGATGTGCGTTCCTTCTAGAAGATCAAGGTATTGAGTATCTTTGCCCAAGATTCGGCAGGAAATGTTGCTGGAACATCGACCTGAAACTCTTGCGTCCCTTCGTTTCCAAGATTACCTAGGCCATTGGATTCCGGTAAGCCACGCCACCCATGCCACCCTCCACACCTGGAAAGAACTGCAGCAAACACCACCTGGTTGTGGCGGTAGGCAATAGCAACAAAAAACAGACTTAGCAACCACTTTCCACACGTTTGCCCGCAGATACTGTTCAGTAATCAGTATGGAGCTCCACCTACACTCTGTACTTTAGCAACAGCTGAACGGACAGTCACTTGCCTCCCTTCTCCTTGAACAGTATGGAGCCTGCGGCCAGGCACCCCGCCCACTCCCCCGCGATGTCCCCTGCTGACTGGCCACCTCCCGCCTTGTAGCACGGTCTGTCCATCGTCATGTCCTCTGCTCGCCCCCAGAAGTGGTGGTCTGCCAGCCCTTCTCCTATCTGCAGGTCACAGGTCAAACTACAATACGCATCGCGTGCTGTAAAAGCTGCAAAATCAATGCTGACACAACAAAATTTCAAGCTTTCAACAAAACCTAACGCTTTCCTAATACCACAGACAAAGCAGGCCCCTGAGCCTTCCCTGACAATCAGGTTACAGCCCGAAAAGCATTGTGACATCCAAGTGTTCAAAATTCACAAATCCACACTGACAATTATTCTAATTTCTTTGAAAAGAGCAGAAGAGTGTCTCTTCGGATACCTGGCAGACCAGTTCTTTCGTGACAGGGTTCCAAGCCTTCAGCATGTAGTCCAGCGCCCATTTGATCATGTCGTACATTTTGTCCAGCTGGTTCGCCCGCTCATAGCCGTCCTTGAAAAGGTGAAGACCCCACAGCAGGACGTGCGCGGCCGCCCCAAACGGAAGTCCAAACTTGATATGGTCCCCCGCTAAAAGCAAAATGTATTTTTATTAGTGAGGATTCATATTTCGCCTTAGATGATTTAGTACATTTTAGTACCCAGTGCAGGAAGCTGCTTTTCGTTAAGAGTAATGGGGAAGGGTTTTCTGTAAACGTAGGTATACGACCTTGTACTAGTTATTCCTGTCCTTTTGACAGTCGAGCATCTAAGAAAATACATCGGCACGCTTTTGATTCTTCTGTTTGAGTACTCAGGCAAGTCTTATTCCAAGCAGTCAAAAACATCGTAAGAATAAAACAAGTGACTGCAGCTTGGAGAAAAACGTGGTGACGAGGGAACTAAATCAAGCTAGCTACTGAAACAGACAATGGTAACGTCTCGGGGCATTACCCTTTTATCGGGACACACATAAAAACAAATAAACAAAGTAAAATATAGCATAACAATAAAGAATGGGAGAAGGGAAAAGAAACCGTTTTCGTCAGCCAGAAAAAAAGCAAACAAGAACAATTATGAAAGAAACGAAGAAAGAGAAATAAACAAGAAAGAAAGAAATAAAGAATTTTAAAATGGTTTAGTTCCAAGGGAAAGATTGCGTTTGTTAGGAGATAGCCATGCACAGCAGTTATCTTAACCAATTTTTCTTTCAGATTTTACACACGTAAGGTGCAGTTTACAAATGTTCTGAGGAGTTTAACATAACCTACAGCTCAAGACTTAGGACGCAAAATCTCACCGTCATACCATCCACCCACTACACAGTCATTAAGCGCGGAGTCACCCCGCCAAGGGATAGGGTTATTCGCCGGAAGCTTGCCTGACCTCTGGGCGTCATAAAAGAGGATGGACTTTCCCAGGGCGTCAGCATAGTCCTTTGTTGGCGTTCCACCTCCTTCAGTTTAAACACGGTTAGTTTTGCATGGCATTAGATATTTTTCTTTTAAGATTGCTTGAAAATCAATCAAGATCAGTCTCCTTTTCAAACTATATGTAGAGAGAAAGCGACAGAAAAAAGTTTAGTACTTGACTTTGAGTTAAACTCGGCAGAACAGTAACTATTTCATATTGTATCGGCGCTGTCAAATCGTTAGTGCATCGAAAAGGCATGTAGGCCTACTCGGTTCATTGAGAGTCAGAAATGTATGAGAAAGCTGCTTAATTCTTACCCGTGCTTGCAGGACTAGTTCTGGGCATAGGGGTTCTCGTGGCACCAGGGGGTAGCGTTCCTCCATGACCGTCTCCGCAATCGGTTATGAACGCTGTAAGTGTGGGAGTAACGTCCCCTGCTGTCCGACCGATAACGCTGAGAGAGAGCCTAGTACCACTGTGTATTTCGCCGTTGTAGTCGTGACTAGACACCAGGAATCGGCGAGGGTTCTCCTGATGAACGTCTCCTGCCCAAATCTGCAGAGACGGGAGAAACATTTATTTTTCAAGCATCTGTTGTATCCTACTAAAACAAAACTCCTAAGCTACACTACTGTTTTTGATGTGCGAAACTGTGCGTTTACGCTAAAAGAAAATAAGAGTTAAAAGCACAGCTTCAGCCCATTGTTTCTCATTCTTAACAACTGGCTTCCTTTCTCTACAGTATGCATCCATTAAGAAAGGCCTCGTCTTGCATAAACAAAACCCTGAGAATTTTTCTGTTAAAGATTAAGTCATAAATTAAAGATTTTAATTGAGCTCGATGGTCGCATTGTTTCACTGCTGGGAACATGAAGCTGGCACACCTCGATAGATTCAATGTCTTTGTCAAAGTCCAGGCTGACAGTCCAGCCTTGAAGGTCACAAGTCACTGGAATGTCCACCTGAACTTGAAAACCTCCTGCCCAGTGATTCTGCACGATGACTGTCACTGACACTGCCCGCGTCACCAGCACGGATAGCGACAAGAAGAAGAACATGTCCTGGGGATAAAATGCTTATAATACATATATATATATATATAAAGTTCCTTCTCATTTAAATAGGGACCTCGACAACATTACAAAATCTGTCGATCCATCGGAATGCCTTTCCATGCATGTTTACTTATGTACATATCTACTGTTCTGCCTACCTATCTCTCATTTGATCCTCAAGTCAACATTTGACAGAAGGACTGTCAGTCGCCACACAGCCAACACTTACGAACGTCTCTAGCAAAATCAAAATCTCGCAGTTACAGCAGATCTGTTGGTTACACGTGAAGGTCGTTGTGGCTTTACTGTACAGTACAACTTGCTTTATACTTCATGTAAACAATGCAGCGTGACTTACAGGTGAAGACTTCCAACCGCTAGTGGACATTGGGTAGATCATTATCCAAATGTTTTGTATTTGCTGTTCTTTATTGTTCAAATCTGCGTTTCTTTTGTACTCTTTTCAGAGTAAGAGACCTATTGTGTACTGATCTTTGATTAGATAAGAGAAATACACAGGAATGGCCCACTGTTTGCGAACTCAGAAATAGGCCTATTCATAGACCAGTGATAAGGGAGGAGTAAGAATTTCATATCAATTTCAAAATACTTTTCAATTGTCCTCAGGCCGCTTTCTTAGACAACTTATCGTGAAGGGTCACTTCAGCCTGACCCACTGAGGATCTAAAGACCTATATATAGATATAACACAATTGTTGACAAAATATATCACATAGCGGTGCAAAACACTGGACTAGAGCCATCAGTAAAACCAACCCTCTTCAGCTGACTATAAAAAGAAAATTGCACCGGGGGATTAAATGGAGATTTCAGTTATTGTGAACTAACTACAGACCTACGTGTTTTACAAAAATTAGCAAAACGTTACGCGAAGTAATTTACCGAGGGGGTTGGGAGAAAGAACACACGAACGAACGTACGAACGTGAAGAAAGAAAAAGAAAGATAAGAAAGAAAAAATAAAAAATAAAAAATAAATTAAATAATGAATAAAAGATAAAATAACAATAATAGATTACACGATCTTTCGCATCTGTTTTATAAATAAATGCGTCGATAAAGTTTCGGAAGGTGATCGGGTCCTGTGGGTATTTTTGCGCAAAACTAATGCATGCGATTTCAGATGGGTGCCGTAAGAACACGCCCTTGTTTTTCCTCCAGTGAACTGTTCCCGCACAGTACGTGTCCTCCCGACACGCTTTAGAACGCTGGTCACAGAGACAAACGGGTGAATGCAGGCAGCAAGTACAGATGAAAAACAGACTCGATAAAGAAACAGAGGCGAAAAAAGGTAAAAGCAACGCGAAAATGCCAGGAAACAGCCAGCCAGCTCAATCTAGAATTTTCTTTGGTAATAATAATTCTTAAATAGATTAATATAAGCATTTATCTGATATCTGTTTTCTTGTTTCAAGGTGAAAATAACTGCATTTATTCAGTATAAAAGGATTTCCACACATATAGTTTTCATATTTTCATAAATTTCTTTATTGTGCTTTCTCATCCCTTTTGTCTGAATACCACGAAAGTCATATAAAGTAAAGTTTTATATAGTACACTTTTATTCTCATGCACTTTCGATTGGTATAAAATATACTCTTCTTAGACAAACAAAAAAAAAACATAACGCAAACATGCAACAAAAATGTTTCCATTCCACAGGAACGCTTGAATGCATGTCCACTATCATTTGCCGCTATGGCATGGACATTTATTGTTGGTGGCTGGCAGGTTATTTGTGGCGATCAGATGCTCAATACCTTTGGAAAAGAAAAGGTTCCTCGATCGTCAGCTCAATCAATTATTGTGCCTTTAAAAATAGTTTTTCTTTATGTACGCTTTACACTCGAACCTTAAACGTCTCCCTAACAATTTCTTAGATCATAACTTTGTTAATAAGAAACACACCTCGTCGATCGCATTAGCATTTTTCAGGACGACAAATTTCTTTTGACATAAAATATTGTCACTCCAGCAGGAAGTACTTGAAACGCTCAACATAACCGTATGCAGACGCATGTGACCAAGGGAGCTTACCGTACCCAAACACGTAGCAAAGAGAGGGCCGAAAGAAAGGGACCTGGCACATCCTCAATATGAAATATTGTGTTAGTGGATCATTTCTCAATCAAGAAGATAGATTTTTTCGGACTAATAAGCAGTTGTTAAAAAAACTTTAACTGACAAAGGAAGTTCGTTGGTGACTTACCAGCCAAGGCTGATTGAAAGCCAGAGTTGTAGTCAATAGCAACTTCATTCATGACGTAATCCTGACGGCTGTCATTATACGTTCCTGACCAGTCGGGACCACCCACAAGCGCTCCATATAGGGTCTGGGGGCTGGGACCAGGGGCACTTAGATTGTCCCATCCACATGCAGCGGGCTTGTCGGGACATGAGCTGTCGGAAACGAAATGAATGGTTGCATGAACTTCTCTCAATAAAGCTAATTGGTTTTAGATTTCTTATTAAATTAAGACGGCACACTTCTGGCGAAAAAAAAACAACAGTACACGATGCTGCTTGTGCACGCACAGGCTCAGACCTATTATACGTGTTCAGATTTAGAAATGGCGTGTAAACAGAAAAGCTTTAAAGTAAAATGCAATGCTGATCTAAACATTCAAAGGAAGTGCAAAATCATCTCCGATTAGGTTAGCTGTTATCTATCTAAACTTTTAAACTCGATGGTACACTATGGGAGTTCCGCGTGAAACTGATCGCAAGCGTAATTCCTATGAAAAATGACTCAAGTTACACTTTCTACGAAATGAGTCATACATTTTAACTGCCACATCATCAAATATGTGTGTTATTATTACTTATAGAAAATACAAATATATGATATTAGTGGACTGTGAAGAATTATATAATAATATTTTTTGAACGAGACTCTTCCTTTGAGTTTATGAATTGTTTGCACAGGCAACACATGCGCGAAAATTTGATGTTACTCTAAAAGTAAACGATTTTCTATCAGGTGGTGTGAATAGTACTCACGCCCCTCGGTGGTGGGGCTGGAGGGGGTACTTGGTGCCATAGCCGATCTCGAAGCTGAAGCAGCCGCCGTACTGGTTATTGTCTCCCAGCAGGTAGTTGATCTGCTCCACGGCCCACTTCCGGTACTCGGCGGGATGGATGCCTAACTCGGCAGCGACAAGAGCCACGAAAGCTGAGTTTGCTGAACGAGAGAAGACGAAAACTTTTCAGTCAACAATCAACATCGATTTGCTTATTTGTCGCAATATGCATACAGATACACGGAAACATAACTAATAAATAAATGATAGATGTATCATGCACCTTTATATTTTTTATATACGCACATAGAAAAGCTTGATTTATCAGTAGTAATGTAACAGACAGATTTACCGTCTCAAGTGGCAGTTTTACACAATGCAGTAAGATACGCAACCCGTTCCCACAAGACGCTCTTGTTCAATTCAGTGCCACTCACTGCGAAAACGCACATTATCGCAATGTATTACATTGAAGGGAAAATTGTCTACAATGACTGGAATACTTGGGCAGGTCAGCTTAAGCATCCGCACATCAAACGAAAAGTGCTTAAACCACTTGCCAGCGTATCTGTTAGCGCCCCAGGTGTCCCTCCAAGCGAGTCCGCATGGGGTGTATTGCACCTGTAGTTCGGGATCTGGGTACCAGCCCTGCATGAAACCTAGTATGGTCTTTCTGTAGACTTCTTCACGAGTGGACTCATAAAGCAGCAGCTGGAAACAAGAGAAAAAGGAGAACGCTACAAAGATCTTTGATGGACATTTTTGTTCTTGTTGCCTGGATTTTTTTTAACTTGTCCCAAGGAATGTTTACCGCTGTGGTTCGGACAGATACGTCACAGCGCGAAAAACGCATAAATATCTGACGGAAATTAGGTTTCGGCATCTACCCGAGATATACGCAAGTTTCATTTTTGCGTAAACGCAAATTTTCATTCTGTACCTTACCTAATAAATATTTCTGTCTGTAAAATACGGGAGTTTTTTTTAATGTTTTGGATAACTAGTCTCCCGCATTAGTGTGATAGCTCACGAAATACCTGGCATGCGATCTTTTTGTCTCATATTTCAGTGTGATGGCTCACGAAATACCTGAAATGCGATCTTGTCTCCATGTTTCAGTGTGATGGCTCACGAAATCCCTGACATGCGATCTTCTTGTCTCCGTGTTTCAGTGTGATGGCTCACAAAGTACCTGGCATATGATTTTCTTGTCTTGTGTCTCAGTGTCATGGCTCACTAAATACCTGAGATGCGATCTTCTATTCCTCTCGTGTTTCAGTGTGATGGCTCACGAAATACCTGGCATGAGATCTTCTTGTCGTCCCAAGACAGGGCCCAAGCCCACATGTCCTGGAAGTTAGGTTTAGCGTCTTCCAAGTACTGGACGTTGTTTGTGGCCCGGTACAGCCACATGGCGCCCTCGCAGATCTCGTCTTTGTAGCCGCTGGACCTGTCATGTTGACACGACTGACACTGAATCCCACTTACGTTACTTTTTTCCTAGAACGCCAAAGGAATAATCAAAACTAAACAAATAAATGTGTGCTGCTCATGACATGAATACCAAGAATGCCCAACGCAGATAACATTGTATGTAGAATGCTAAGTCATCGCAACTGATGAATCGTAAATACTCCAATCTGTTATAATTATTTGTAGAGTCGTTCCCCATACAGTACCCGTAGTAAGGACCCGAGCCAGTGAAGCTGCCTATCAAGGTCTTTGAGAAAGCATACAGAGACTCGGCGGCGGTCAGCAGCTGAGTGGCATAAGCGGCATCTGTAAGAGGGAGACATTTTCGGAATAACAGCTCTGGAGAAAAATTATCCTTCAGGAAAAGATAAACGTGCAGGTGTGCAATACCCTTCGCCTCTTTCCTTTGCCATTAGATATGCTTTGTTGCTAACGTGGTTTTAAACATGCATGCATACATACATACATACATACATACATACATACATACATACATACATACATACATACATACATACACACATACATACACACATACATACATACATACATACATACATACATAGCATTGCGTCGTGTCAAAACCCACGGCTCACCTCCCTTGTCTTTAAAGACGAGGTAGCCTGCAGCCAAAGCTGCTGCCCATTCGCCCGCAATGTCCTGTCCTCCGTCACCAACCTTGACCTTGTGGCAAGGTCTGTCCATGGTCATGTCCTCCGGGCGACCCCAGTATGAATGGTCAGCTCGACCGTCGCCAATCTGGTCAGTGCAGGAATCATTCTTAGATGTTTGGATGAGCATGGTGCCAAGAAAAGAAAGAAACGAGAAGAAGAGAAAGGAAAGAAAGAAAAGAGAAAGCAAGGAAGGAAAGGAAGAAAGAAAAAATTTCTAGCAATACGGCTTTACCCTCAAATGACTCTAAATATATTTTTTTAAATAATCGGAAGCATCGAAAATATTGAAACTTCATTGGGGACTTCCTTTGCTCACAATTCCCTAACACAGAGTTTACAATGCTCGACTGAGTGGGATGAAAACAGTTTTACAACTAATCCACTTGAGTGCAGTAAACATTTCGAAGAGTAATTTCTCTCTACTAACCCTTCTCCTCTTCGACTTTTTAGTACAAACATGTGTCTGTGAAGAATATTCCCTCTAGTAAAAGAATCAGTTTTTTGCTGCAGTCGAATTGACTAGATTCTTATATTTGTTTTCGTCAAACTGAGTCTAACCGCGTAAACCCCGCATTAAGGCGAAATCCCATGCTTTGAGTTTCTCATAAGACTAGCATCGCACTCACGAGCAGTTGTTTTTTATTTGAGGGCAGCTACTTAATGGAAAGAGGTGAATTTTGGATCCAGAAAATAAACATGCCTGTGCGACCAGTTCCTTTGTAATGGGGTTCCAAGCCTTCAGCATGTAGTCCAATGCCCACTTGACCGTGTCATACATTTCGTCCAGCTGGTCTGCTCTTTGATAGCCATCCTTAAAGAGGTAGAGGCCCCAGAGTAACAAGTGAGTGGTGGATCCGAAAGGAAGGCCGAACTTTATGTGGTCTCCGGCTGACAAAAAGCCCCGAACAAAACTTATTTATTTAACCCACAAACTTATTGTAAAACTGCACCTCTGCTGAAAAGGCATTTGCCAAGGTTTTTGTTAAAATTAGAAAATTTGTGTCTATTACTCATGGTTCAGTTTCATTGGGTATGTGCCTTCCCAGTAACAATGAAAGATTTTGCATGGAGATGATGTTGACAAGGCATTTAATATGCCTTCATTAAACGTTGCTTCCTTGCTTTCAGCTCTTCTAGCTACGTTTACAACTAAACTCCTCGTCAGCATGATGCAGTACCTGGTTTGGGTGAATATACTGGATTGTACCATGGTGAACAAGCAAGTCTTGTGTTACATAACGACCTTCGGGTTATAGCACTGTGCTACACTCACCGTCATACCAGCCACCCACAACACAGTCGTTGAGAGCTGAGTCGCCTCGCCATGGGATGGGGTTGTCAGCAGGGAGCTTGCCTGACCGCTGAGCGTAGTAGAACAAGATGGACTTCTTCAAGGCCTCGCCATAGTCCTTGGTAGGAGAACTTCCGCCTGCCCAGGCAAACCAATACATTTAAAAAAATAAATCTCGTCTTCCGTTTAAGAAAAAACTTATTCTCTGTCTTGTCTCTCGTTTCGCACGGTTTTGGAGCAGCAACAAGTTTTTCGTTACTTGAAATACGTGTACCCACGCTCATTACGTAAGTTGCAGTTGCAGTTCGGTTTGGAGAAAGTGCTTCCACCTGTCGGTGATTTCGTCGGTAAAGGGGTGAGGGGAAGGTGGTGACTGGGGGCTGGGGGCGTGTTCTGATTGCGGCGGCTGAGCTGGTGGTGGTGGAGGCTGTTGTTCTGTGGTGTCCTGGCTTGTGTGGTTTGCTGTTTTCGCTGTGGCTGTTTCCTGTTGATCTACCCCTAAGTGCTAGACGTGCATCCTCCTTATATTCTACTTTTTGGTTGGGGTTATATTCCCTTCCCTTTTTTAATGACACTTTGATTTTGGATTTAAAAAAATATTATGAGATATGTCTTGCTTCGGGATGGCTATTTACTACCTGGACTGTAAGCTCAAGAATGTGCTGCCAAAATCTTTGGGTGGGTTAAGGGCTGATTTCAAATTTAAGTACGTAAAGATCTTTACTTTATTATATACAACTCTCTTTGTGGTTAAGAAAATCTTTGCCGTGCCTTGCGAAAGGGGATGGCCGAATTGTTAGAGCGCAGGTCTCCGCACCATGTAAACGCGCAGAACAACTGGAACCAATCAAATGACGAGCTCTATTTAGGATGTGTAACAAGCGGAGCCAATCAAATGGCGAGCTATATTTCGAAGATCTTTCAAGGGGCGGGGGGAAGGGAGGGAGAGGGGGATTTTCCCAGAGGAGGGGGATTTAGGGGAAGGGGAAGGGGTGGGGTTAGGGTGGGGGCTAGGAGTAGGGGATAGGTGGGGGTTGGGGGAGGGGTGGGGTGGGGTATAGGCAGTAAAGATCTTCCAGGAAAGTGCAAGGTTTTCAGTGGTGACCCTACGAGATTAGCATATTTTACGTGATACTGTATTTTGATTGGCTCCAGTTATTCTGCGCTTTTTCATGCTCTCCGAACCCTTAAGTGCTGATTTCCATTGAGTTTCAGTACGCTTCGCTTCCCACAGTTGCCAATGGGAACCTGACCCATGGGTCATGGAAGGTAAGGCAGCGCCGGAGAGAGTACCTCCCACACGACTATGGCCCACAAAAAAGGGGTGGGTCTCATCCCACTCCAAAAAAAAAAAACAGACCACGGGACAAACTTTACCTTTGCCATTGTCTTGCCTTACCTAAGGTGCTTCAGGTAAACGCAGATGGAATAAGCCTGAGAGAAAAGGTCAAGGCTTCACTCCAAGACTTTCACATCAGCCAAGGGAAAAATTTGTAATCGTCTCTCTTTGGGTGCACAGTGTTTAACTGCATCGTGGTGATTATTTATCTCTCTGTAGCTCATGAACATGGTTGTAATATCCATCTATCTTTAACTTTTCTTCTCATGAAACTGGACTAGATGCTCCGAAACTTCAAAGTTTTTTTACACTTGTTTCTACAGACTGGGAAAGTTATTGTGCACGAGCCGAATTTCACTGACCTGAGACTATTTGTACCATGACCACAAGAGGTAAGAGACGATGCAGTTGTTTGCACGGCTGAGCAACTTTGGCGTAATCAGAATTATTGTGGAGAATGACTAAATGTCTCTCTTTATCTCGTGAATCGACTCTGCGAGACTATGGGGACAGCGTTGACTGTGGTCAGACCATAGGCTGACTGCGGTCGGTAGACTCCCATGATTACAAGAACGCAACCACTATGCTGGTAAACTTGCAGCACCAGGTCTGTGGTCCTAACGGGAGTTGAAAAATACAACCTACCAAGTGCTCTTTGTCGCTGCAAACATTTTATACTTTAAGAATAAGTCTTATTTTACTATTTAGTGGTAGGGGTTTGTAAAATGTAAGGAAAACAAGCTGTTTTTCAAAACAGTGCATGGCATTTTCAAATACCAAGTCACATAAGCTGCGTGTTCCTACCATAGAGATCGTATTACTTCCCCTAGAGTGGCAACGCGGAACTCTTTAATGCGGAAACTGTCCGCCTCAACGACGTCGCATTGTACACTGTAAGAGTACGGTTTGACACTTCTTGCAGTAGTGTACATGTGTGCTAACCGTAATAGTTTTGCCTATTTTAGTATCATGAAATGGTAAAACAGGTATTTAAATATATGACAGATTTTTAAGCGAAATCTATGGCAAAGGGTATTTTT
>SMGT01014457.1:189007-206571 GCA_004794575.1 Lanistes nyassanus
ATCATCATCATCATCATCATCATCATCATCATCATCATCATCATCATCATCATCATCATCATCTCAATGACATAATTTTCCCTGTTGCTGCTCCTAATACTGCTGATAAAATATGAACAAACGCTGGATCAGCAGGAGAGGGAGGTAAAAAAGATAGAGCAGACAGAAAGAAGGCACGCAGACAGACAGGCACGCAGACAGACAGGCACGCAGACGGACAGATACGCAAACAGACGGGAGTTGGGGAAGTTAGTGATGATATCGACTAGGCCGGTTTCCCATTCTGTGAGAAATGTGCTGTTTATGACAAATCTCACCTCCACCGTGTTCACATCCTCACTGAACAGAAGGTGCACTTTCCAGCTGGTGAGCTCACATGTCACGGGGATGTCCACTTGCATCTGAAAGCCGCCTGCCCAGTGGTTCTGTGTGTGGACCGTCAGCGACGCCGCTCCGGCAATCAGCAGCGTCAGCTGCAGCAGCAGCAGCATGCTGCACACCCAGTCGCATTGTGTCATATACAAATCCTCCCTTGTTTTGTTCCTTCATTCCCTCCTTTCGCTCTTGCCCTCCTACCTTTCTTCTGTCGTTCCATCCAAACTTACAGTTTATAACCATGTTTGTTCACCTCGTACCTAACATTTGAATTTTCTCTAAAGGTAGAAGCAGTGAGATTCCAGTTCCGACAGATTGTTTTTACAGTCAACAACTGGCACCCAGGGCAGTAATCACCATTTTGCTTCTTCTCTAAGTTTCCTTCTCCGCAGAAATCTGTTTTCTCATTAAATGGCATAACTGTTTTAATAACCCCAATCAGAGTACACGCAAAACATTCTAAATCATACACACCTGAACGATTGTTCGGAACACAACTGACAATGAATGAACCACAAATGTCAGATCTCTTTATATAATGTAGATACATCATTATGATATATGATGCATATTTGTCTAATATCTGAGATAAGGCAACAAAAGATTTGCCCAGCCCTTTGTCTAAACTTATCCTTGTCGAGATTATACCGCTGAAAATAAACTAAGGCCCATTTAGGAAGAGGCACTTTTGCATCGGAAATGGAAATGAATGACAGCTAAATATTTTTCAGCTATTGGTCCTTCAAAGATTTCGTTGAATAGCAATTTCGGTTTTTAAACTTTAAAAGGGATTAGGTATATACGATTCTTGGTTAAGGATCCAAAAGCATGGAGTTTTAACACTGACTACTTCACAAAGAAGCAATGACGTCTGAACAAAATATGTTAACAATGGTCATTTCTATTGGGTCCACTACTTTAAATACTACTTCCTCAAATATTGTTCTAACTGTTCTTCATCTCTCTCCATCCATTCCCATCTCCAAGCGTTCTTGACACCTATGTCGTCTATTGCATCTCCACGCTGGCTGATGCGCCTTGCGTCCATGATGTCGACTGGGAAAACGACCAATTTCTGGCATGCGCAATTCTGTGCTTCCGTTATGTTTTGACAGAAGAACGCGCAGACTAGGGCGATAGGTTTGTTTCCTTGTAGAGGTTTTTTTTTCCTCAGCCGAAATATTTTCTCCAACTGCGAAAATCCGCTGAACTTGGGAGAATTACAAGCCCTGTACCTCCTCTCCGGTTTCTTCTGTAAAAGTTGCTAAAGGTTGAGAATCACGTGTTACCCCAGAAGAAGATTTTAGTCACACCCCTTTCTGAGAGTCTCCTTGTATGCAGAGGGAGGCAAAAATTTCAGCTGTCTGCATTAGTTTCGAGGCATCTAGCAAACACTGCTGAGTCCTTTTAAGTAAAAGCACGCGAACTGTAACTGTTTTGAGTAGTATATATGACCTCATAGAGCTGTGCAAGACTATTACAACACAAGATGATTTGTGTTGTGTTTTATATTTCTTCGCGCTTTGCTGAGTTTTTCTGTAGTCCGAACACATAATATCCTTTGTCATTATTGTTTTTAAACAAATCGTCTTCTGTTATCTACACGATGATGATGAATCAATGGGTCTTAGAATGATCTTTACTGACGCCGTATGTCTTATCTGCTGACTCGCTCGCTCGCACGCACCCACCCACTCACTCTCAACCCCCCCCCACCCCACCCACCCGCCGCCCATTCAGGGTAATATTTTGACAGATGGAAAATTAGTATTTTTTATAACCGTTATTTTTACTTATGGTAGAGCTTTCAAACCATCAAAGTTTTCTTGAACCCATACTGGCTTTTATTTTTGAAACACAGTAAAGGCGGGCATTTGACACAAAAGCTCCTGTTTCGTTTCGAACACAATGTTACTTTGTGTGCATCCCAGACTACCAAAAGATAAATATAGACTTTATAATTTTACTTCAGTAGAGTTTCTGTGAATGGCAAGATGTAGAAAACGTTCACGAACGAAGGTACTCTAAGATAAAAACTTTATCTTTTTGACGACGGTACCCTAGCGGCAGAAGGCTGGCCTACTGAGTAGGGGTCATTAACTACATACATTGCCAGCGCCACAAAGCACAGTTTTAATGTCTTTACTGTCTATGGCACAGAAGTAATAATATTTAAGCCTACATTTTTCTCCACATTCAAAACTAAATATTTTCGACAGCATATCAGACATATCGACACAAAAAGGACCTATCATGTCGGTTTAGTGTTTAAATTTCCACAGATTTTGGAGAGTTTCGAACATGGGATGGTATTAATTTTTAACCAAAGGTTGCAACCAGTGTAGCAACCATTGGAGTACTGAACCTTCACGCTACAAGACTTCATATTACATCGTGTAAACATATCTTGATACAGAAAACAAACAGGTGTAAACTGCACATATATTTTCATATTTATTACTTTTCTGTGTATATCTTACATGCTGTTTGTAGTCAAACACCAGGAGATAAAGATCAGCGTGGTCTGTTTTGCTACCAACTGTACAGATAAATAAAAATGTAGTATCCACGTGATGACAAGGTATTTGTTACTATGTTCACAGTTCACGGATACATAAAAATACATAATGTCCAGGGGATGATGTTACTTCCAATCTATCAACAACTCATCTTCATCACGCGTTACTTGTGGCCGCCACAGGGGCATCTGTTGTTGGTGGCCGGCAGGTTGCTGGTGGCGATCAGATGCTCAATGCCTGTGGAGAAAAAATCCAGTACATTAAAGTCAACATTAAAGTCAACAGACTGTAAAACAGTCAGTCGGGTAAATCTCACAATCGTCAGATAACTCCAACAAGAGGTACTGGCAGCGCTCAAACGTAACCGTATGCAGACGCATGTGACCAAGGGAGCTTACCGTACCGAAACACGTAGCAAAGAGAGGGCCGAAAGAAAGGAACTCGGCAGATCCTCAGAAAGATCTGCCATCCCTTTCTTTATAACGGCGCTATTCTTCACACAGATAACCCTCGGTATACAACGTGTGCATACAGAGAATCCACGTAATGAAGTCAGCCCGCTCACTAAGCGTGTGTTGACTACTAGGATTCACAATCGTCAGTCATGTCTAGCAGATCGCTGCAAGGTCACGCGAATTGTCCAGCTGATTTAAGAGTTTCCTGAAAGGACTTCCTGGCCACACTAAATAGGATATTTGTGCAATACCACATAAACGGTCCAATCATATTTGCTGATTTAAACAGAAGAACCTTTCGATAAACCTTTCCCCTGTTCAGAAGGACCTTTAAATGGACGCTCTGATTAGTCGAACCTGCTCATGTGCACACATGTTCTCAGATATCCATTCATGGCCGGATTTGGGAAAGAATGGTGACATTCTTCTGATTCAGAAGGAGGCTAGGTAGTGACAATATGTTACCATTGAAAGATTGAGCCTAACACCTGACGGAATCAGATTTCCTGGGTCACGACTGACTTTTCATAGTCATAGCGGTGGTCGGAAAAAATGCTAAGAGTATTTTAATCTCTAATGAATGATCGCAGACCCCAGACCATGCATTAATGAAACGAATGTAATATGGCGATACGTTTTTGTCACTCACCAGCCAGGGCGGACTGGAAACCCGCGTTGTAATCAATGGCGACCTCATTCATGACGTAATCCTCACGGTCATCGACGTAGTTATCGGACTGATCCGGGCCGCCCACAAGACCTCCGTACAGAATCTGGGGGCTGGGGCCTGGGGCAGTAAGTCTATCACTTCCGCAAGCTGCGGGCATGTCGGGACACGAGCTGTCGGAAAACAAATGCAGAAAAAAAGGTTCTTCTAGGAAATAAGATTTTAATTTCTTCCTGTAATGTCACATTTAAGTAAAAGGGCAACGATTGGTGTCCCGTGATTACAGGTTTTTGTCTCGCCTTTACCCAGATACAAACGATCACGGAAACTGACACAGGATAGTAACTTTGTGAGAAACCACAGAAACCCCAACAAAATCTGTATTGGTTTGACAGTCTGTTTAGTTTGTATTGGGTTAGAAAATGACTTACGCCCCTCGGTGATGGGGTTGGAGGGGATACTTGTTGCCGTAGCCAATCTCGAAGCTGAAGCAGCCCCCGTCATGGTTGTTGTCGCCCAAAATGTAGTTTATCTGCTCCACGGCCCACTTTCGGTAAGCGGCAGTGTTTATGCCCAGCTCGGCGGCAGCCAGGGCAATGAAAGCCGTGTTTGCTGTGTCACGCACGCACGCAGGCAGGCAAGCACGCACGCACAATCACCTATCGTAAGTCACACACTGACAAAAATTGCTCGTTTCTGATCGTAGAGTGAAGCATGACTGACTTTGATTATTTCTCGCATGGGCGCTGTCAGAGAGGAAGGAGGGTTTTCTCTTTATAGGAATTTGATCTATGGAAATACTAGATTAATTAACATCACAGCGACAGACGATAAGCCTCTCCATACAGGTCTCTAAATAAATGGTAGTTAATGACAAAGAAGGAAGAGTAGGGGAGCGGACAGAGTGAGAATAGGGGATATAAAGACCACTACAGGGTATGTCCAAACAGAAGCAATAAGTGCACGCCAGCACTTGAGAAAAAGTCCCCCATACCAGCGTATCTTGTAGCTCCCCATTTGTCTCTCCACGCGAGTCCACACGGGGTGTAGGAGACCTGTCCGTTTGGCAGCCAGCCCTGCATGAAGCCTACAACACCGGATCTGTAGTTGTTATCTCTAGTGGCTTCAAACAGCAACAACTGAAACGCACAGAAAAAAGCGTTTGCCTTGGAAAACGGTGCAGTCTGAAGAAACAAAAAGCAAGAGCTGAAACGCACAGACAGAACCTATGCCGTGGAAATCGCTGCAGTCTGTTTGAAGCAAGAGTACTTTTCTATCTGGCTGGTGGAGCGGCTTTATAATTTGTAATAATCTTTGGTGACTGTGACAGGCTGCAGGTACCTGACACGCGACTTTCTTGTCGTCCCAGGAGAAAGCCCAGGCCCACGCGCTGTCGTAGTTGGAGGTGGCGTCAGTGAGATACTGAACGTTGTTAGTCGCCTTGTACAGCCACACGGCCCCTTCACACATTTCATCCCTGTGGCCACTGGACCTGTCGTGTCCAACGACATCAATAGCATTCATTTCCTTCATCTTCTTTACGCACATCTCAGAAATATGAACACTGTATGAAGGCTTTTGAAATCATTACCTTTACCACTAGTGTTCTACCTCTGCCAAAAATTAAAGCACAGGAGAATTAAAATGGAATTGAAGTCCCATGGCTACTACAATATTGCCGGATCACTGCCACGCTGACTCAACAGTTAAACGAATTTTTACAAAATACATTACGTGATAAAGTGTAGAAAAATCACAATATTACAACTAAGCATAAAATCTAAGACCACATGAAAACACCACCCTAGATACACGAATCTTTTATTTATTGATCAAGCACAACAAGTGTTATTTGTCCTGCCAGCAGGCTAGCAGTCGGTTTCTTTAAAAGGACTAGGTTTGTCAAAACTGTTGTCTATGGTCAGTTTTGTAGTCTTCACGTCTGCCCATTATAATGCCCATCCCATGATGATGATGATGATGATAATTTGATTCAGGTATCGATCTCCATACTTACAATATACTCAGCGAATCCATTTTTTAAAAACAGGAATATGGCTTTATAACTATGTGCTTACTTTGAAGCATTGATCACTGTAAGCATTTTTATGTAATCTGTAAGAATCAAATACGTAAAGTGCATGCGGGTTCGTATTCCCCAATTAATACGTAATGGTCAACATAAAATGCACAGGGAAAATAGAATTTACAACCTTTTTACCAGAAGGGCAGTTAATAACCCTCATGCAACCCAACCCTGGACTGGACTGCATGAGCGATCGAATCTGCTGTTCAAGTGTTCATAAATAAAGACACAGGTAAAATATAAAGGGCTAACGGACTTTACGATAGATTTTATGATCGGAAGTGGCTAAGCGAACACTCCTGCAAGCCAGAGCTGTTTTGCATGAGCATTTGTACCCGCTCTTCCGGTCATACGGGTGGTCCCAGGGCCCATTCGCCCTGTGTATTTTACGTCCACTGCTACGTGATAATAACGCTCATGCAAGTCAACCAAGGGTTAGGGTTCAAGATGTCCGTAATGACGTACGCGTAGAAAGGCGCAGCACCGCCGAAGGCGCCATTGAGTGTCTTGGCGAAGGCAAATAAAGACTCGGCGGCTGTCAACAGCTGGGTGGCGTAGGCGGTCTCTGTGAGACGCGAACAGTTTAGGAACGTAATCTTTTGGGAAACAAACGATGTCAAAACAGTTCCATATCTCAGATTTTATGCTTAGCTCCTCTTTACTCCCGTATCATAATGTTAAAACACATACTTAATATACTGCAACTCCTTTTGTGCAATTACTTTGTTGTTGATACACTTATATAGGGCTGAGTTCAGTGTTTTCAGACCTTTCACAGATGATGTAAGCGAGCACTTTTAAGGTGGGCTTGAGGTATCGGTCGCAAAAGCGAGAATCAATCTTAAGCAAACACTACGTCATACCTTACGCAAGGACCAGCAGTTACCTCCTCTTTCTTTGAAGACAATGGATCCGAGGGCAAGAGCTGCAGCCCACTCGCCCGCAATGTCTGCTCCACTCCCGCCGGCCCTCGCCTTCTGGCAAGGTCTGCTCATGGTCATGTCTTCAGGCCGCCCCCAGAAGTCGTGGTCAGCGTTGGCATCACCGACCTGATGGGGTTCGTGCATCGTAACAAGACGTCGCAAGTACACTACAGTTCTTCCCCATATACCAACAACAGCATGTATTTTACTGGTTGTTTTTCCTGATTATTGATTTTTAATATTAACTTCAGGGTTAGGAAATAAAATGGTCCGTTGGTACTAGACCAATACAAAGCTCGTCGGGTCATTGAAAATCGTAACTTACTAGGCCATAGGACTATCGATTATTATTATTATTATTATTATTATTATTATTATTATTATTATTATTAAACTACTGTTGCCATAAAAGAGAGAGGGAGAGAGAGCGCAGCCTGGACTAGTAGACACATCAGTGGGCTAGTGAATATTTCGAAAGTCCCATTCCTAAACTTTTATGTGTTATGATGACAAAAGTTTCTCACAATTTATCCATATTTCCCATAGATTGCGAGTTTCAGCTACCATAATTATACGATTCCTCTAGTACCTGTATCAGCTTCGCTGTTTTCAACGAAATCGACTCATTAAACGTGTAGCAAATAATCAGCAAGAAAGTCCGCAAGAAAACTGGGTTTGGATTTCCTTCAAACGTGAATGCTTTCTTTTACATTTTCACGCGTCTTAACCCGACTTAGAAGAAAAGCAGATAACTAAATGTCAATGAATCTGACGATTGAGTGGCTTCATTTGATGTTGTGACTTCCTTATTTCAGTAAAATATATTAAGCCTTCTTTATTTCAATGAAAGATTTAAGACTTGTTTATTTCAGTGAAACATACGAGCCTTCTTTGTGTCAACGAAACATGTAGGACTTTTTGTGTAAAGAAAACGTGTGACCATTATGAATCCTGCCTATGTCGCTAGAATGTGTAAAGCTGCTGTTTGTCGTAAGAACACAGTAAAACTACCTGCAACACGAGCTCCTTAGTCACCGGGTTCCACGCGTTGTGCATGTAGTCTAGCGCCCACTTGACCGTGTGGTACATATTGTCCAGCTGGCCTGCCCTCTCGTAACCGTTCTTGAAAAGACGAAGACCCCAGAGTAACAAGTGCGTAGTAGATCCGAAAGGAAGGCTGAACTTGACGTGGTCTCCGGCTAAACCAAAAGATAAAGGTAGACTTGAACTGGTAGTTCAAATGGTGTGGTTTTTAGATAGACTGTTAGATATTTCAAAATTTTTCTAGCTTCAAGCTGTAAATCTGTATCATTAATTAATTATTGGCTTATTCTTAAAATTGCTTCAAGGGCACACTATGAATCACATCTCTGAGCAAGGGCTGCACTTTCTGCTGTCAAAAAATTCATAAATAGACTGTGTTTTCCTAAATTTCCTGATTTTCAGGGCTACCCTGTCGTAGACTGCGCTTTGCCGACACTCACCGTCATACCACCCGCCCACGACACAGTCGTTGAGACCTGAGTTCCCTCGCCAAGGGATGGGGTTGTCGGCAGGGAGCCTGCCTGACCGCTGAGCGTAGTAGAACAAGATGGACTTCTTCAAGGCCTCGCCATAGTCCTTCCCCGAAGAGCCTCCTCCTGCTATGTGACGTCATGCATAAGCCTTCGTTTGATGGAAAAATCCATTCATTTGTTTATCGCTGGGGAAGCTATGGGAATGATAGAAGTTACCCAACAGCGACGACTTCACTTGTGCACTATAGTACTGAGCGGAGAGAAGGCGCTGTTTTTTCAATATGTAAGATTCCGACTACCTCACCTGTACTGGGAGCCGTGGTCCATGGAGCCTGTGTGTTACCACTGCCGCCTGAGTTGCCGTCGCAGCCTTCGATGGTGGCCGCAGCGTAGGGAGCAATGTCACCGTGGCCGTGGCCCAGCAAAGTAAAGGACAGCGTTTCTCCCACGTGCATCACACCGTTGTAGGACTTGTTGATTATGATAAACTCACGTGCATGCGCTCCCTTCTGTGCGTCACCAGCCCATACCTGTTGCATTGCAACACTTTTCAATTATTTTGTCTTTGTGATCTTTATTACAAACCAAAAAGACGATCGGAGCGCTGCTGCCCAAGGTAACTGAAGACACAGTGTTTTACCCATAATGCTTGTCACACTTAAACTCCTGACTTGCGAGTTGACTTCCCGGCGAGACGCATGACCGACAGATAAAGCGAAAAACAGATGAAGAAAGAATCTGCTTAAATAAAAAAGACTTACTGTATCCTTCATATAATAAGCAAATTGGATACGACATGCATAAAGGTTTATAAATTCCAGAAAATATGGAGATTGATGAAAAAGACGTTCTCATGCAATGGTTGCTAATGAAACAATAAAAAATTAAGAAGATGAAATGCTATATTTCACTTGATGAAAATCTCACCTCAATAGTGTTCACATCCTCACTAAACTCAAGGTGCACTCGCCAGCCATTTAACTCACATGTCACAGGTATTTCCACCTGCATCTGAAATCCACCTGCCCAGTGGCTCTGGGTCTCAATGATAACAGAGGACGTCCCAGTGACGAGCAGTGTCAAACACAGAAAAATCATTCTGCACAGAGTCAAGTTTGCTTGCGCCAATGAAAAATGTAAAAACATAAAGCTTTTTTTCAAAAAGAGAGAATATCTATATAGTAACTTCCAAAAAAGAAGCTTTCTATGCCACTTATTGCTTTTTAATTAACTACGGTATTTGACATAAAATATCCCGCGACACAAACCTGGATGCCCGCCGAATTGCCTGAAATGCTACTTAAGCTGCCTAAAAGGCCAGACATCCAAGGTGATTTATATAGGATTGATATGTCATTTTGTTGCGCAGTGTATATTATCTATCTGCAGAGATAAGGAAACAAAGGACTTGCCAAACCCTTTTCACTAAAATTATCTTCGCACGAAAATAGGTACGTCCGAACAGTGTAGAAAGGCTCTGTGTATGTGTGTGTTTAAGGGAAGTTACGATGGCGTTTGCTGATTGCACGAGGGAAAGACAATGACGACTGAAGATTTACGACCTTAGACGACTTTAGCATTTGGCACCTACGTGTCATTTTCGTTGTCGCGAACATTGTGTTTTTGATTACTGCACATAATATGTCTCAGATTTTCTTTACGTGCCTTACCTTGTCTCAGATGATGTTCAACTTCAGAGTTACAGCATCAGATCCCAGCTGTTGTAACTTCGTATCGTGACCGTGCTGTGTAGTCAAGTACATGTATATGCGGGAGGAAATGAACTGCCTTCGGGTGATGGGTCACACAAGGTTCCTTTACTATGTACTCGCATAGACATGTCGCTTCTGCACAAGCAGACCCCTTGCCTATCATCTTAACCCCACAACCCCCAGCCGGCACACATGCGCATGCGCGTAGACAATAGTGCTCAGAAAAGCAGATTCATGATAACGAGATGGACTTGTTAACTAAATGTGATCGATCCTAGCTCATGGTTTGTGTTTTTATCCTTTTCTCATTTGTCCAGATTGTTTACTGCCTAGCTAATCTAGACTTAAAACACACACATTTTGAATAAGCTCACATTTCCGGGCGAAATAATGATCTTAGTCAATTAGCCCTACGTGCATCGTGCGAAGTATGCTTAGAGTTATCGGGACCTTTCGAGTGATCTTTAAATTTCTAATTTGGATATTTTAGACTGTTCCGTTGGATTCCGCACATTGTGTTATCTCTTTGTGAACGTGAATCTTGCATTTTGCATGTTAACTGTGGTACGTGTGGTGGTTGTGGTGATGGCGGGAACATTTTCGATCGGAATGATGCACTCCACATGTAAAGACGTGTTCTTCAAAGAGTTTTTTTTTAAAGAGCACGAAACTGCCATGAGATATAGAATGGAGCTCTTTGTACTTGACTTCTCTGGAGCCGGCAACAATGCCCGAAGTCGTTCGGTGAAAAGAAATGTGCAGACCGTGACAGTAACCTCGAAAGGTTTAGTAAGTGATATAATACGACATAAATAAGCCACTCTTTCTGGGAGAAAATATTTCTTAGCATCTGAACAGCAACAAAACTTCTGTGAGACACGGGCTATATCCACTTTCAGGACATTCTGGGGCAAAATAGCTCCATCTAACTCAGATGTCTGTTCCATCTGGTTGATTTGATTCGTTACCGCTGGTTTCACGGAACTCAGTCGAAACATGCAAGAGTAGCATTACATCAAAAGTCTTTGATTGCATCTGCACCTGACATCTCGCACCCCCTCCCCCAAACAATCCTTACGCACAGGATCGGAAAGGCTAACGAAGATTGTGTAGTGTTGAAAGGGCTTCTTGCTCCGCTCCTTGTTTACACGTGGAAATGTCATGCTCACAGCGCCAGCTAGTTATTGACAGTACCAACGTCCTCAACCCGTTTTCGTGTCTGTGTGTACCCTATGCTGAGCCAGCTTTGGAAAGGCAGGCCATTTCGGTGTTTTTTGTAGGTCCTTCTTTTCCCTCTTTACCTTTTTTCGCCCTCTTTAACACAACTGCGAAAGCTTGTGGCAACAAAGTTTTCTTTACCAGACTCAGCAGATTTCCGCGCGCTCAGGTAACTGAATCCATTATTTATCTATGTATTTAGCGTGAGTGAAGTTTATACGCAAGACAGGAGATAACGATTAAAGTGGATAATGCACTGGTACTTCTAGATTATTGTTACCCCACGCGCATTCTCTTCCCCCCCCCCCTCTTCCTCCCTCTCTCCTCGTACTAAATTTATCAACAACTGACCGCAAGTGGTGGGTGTTATCTGCCCCGGCTCTAAACACATAACAGCATGAATTCTTAGCCCGTGGGGCGTCGCGTGTCTCCAATTAAATCATAAAAGGGTTTTTGTTTTGGCACCCACATATAGGTTCTATAATAGCTCTCTAACACAGAACCACCAGTAATTGCCTTCGTCGCTACACATGTTTAACAACAAACAGTTCATGAAGCCTACCGATTCCTTCTGTGTAACAGCCGTTTTAAGCTATCTCTAAAGATCTTCCTACACTTGCAATGCTCTCAACGTTGAGCGAAAACATTTTCCGAGCATTCTCCGTACACGGCGCAAGACACCTGCAATATTTTACCCGCCAGATCGTCACATGATCATCACGTGCTCGCTCTAGGGGCTGACAATAGTAACACTATGGATGATCACGAACAATTTATTCTGACCGTTTTGTTTTCTCAGACTGCTGGGCGAAAATAAATGCAGTCGCAGAAGCTGCAGCGGCCAGAATAAATTGTTCGTGATCATCCATAGTGTTACTATTGTCAGCCCCTAGAGCGAACACGTGATGATCATGTGACGATCTGGCGGGTAAAATATTGCAGGTGTCTTGCGCCGTGTACGGAGAATGCTCGGAAAATGTTTTCGCTCAACGTTGAGAGCATTGCAAGTGAAGGAAGGCCTTAAGGATAAGTAATGGTGGAGGAGGAGAAAGAAGAAAAAAGAAAAAAGGTACAGATGATCCTGCAATATTTCGGTAATCGGGGAGTGAAGTTCTAGCGTTAATAGTCTCTTTTCATCGCTTCCTACTCATTTGTAGGCAACAGTTCTAAATAATAATTAACAAGTACAAGTACAAACAAGCTTAAAAAGAATGAAACGCATTCACGTACCAAACAGAAAAGCCAACCTATTAAAATATATACTCTTCAAATTTTATTATGTCATTGCATCACACAGCAGATTTTAAAAACCAGACTGTCAGATAGATCATTGAGTTTCTTTTGTTTTAAACTGCTCGTGTGTATAAGCGTTGATGTCCACTGGTAAATAAATATTTTTTTTCTAATCTGACATTTACTCTTTTCTCCTATTCCCACCTCTGTTAGCCGTTGCTGCATGGGCACTTGTTGTTGGTGGTCGGCATGTGATTTGTGCCAATCAAGTGCACGATGCCTTTGAAGAAAATGCAAAGAAAACGCAATGGTGTTGAGATGAGACTTTGAAATCCGATTAGAAGTTATTTTTCTTCTAAAATACACGCGTTTCTCTCCATCCTTACACCCGAAAATTTTAACCTGTATTTATTCTATTTCTTCAACCTGTTTACTTTTTCTATCAAATTTAATGTTCCAAAAATCTGCGTTTCACAATTTCTATGGAGGCATAAGTCAATCTATCATAGTCTCTCCCCCCCCCCCACCAACTCTCTCTATACCATCCATCCTTCCACGACTTACGCCAAAACCTTCAGCGCGTATTTCTCTCTCACCTGCCAAACTAGACTGGAAAGCGGCGTTGTAGTCAAGAGCGACCTCATTCATGACGTAATCCTCACGGCTGTCGACGTAGTTGTCGGACTGGTCCGGGCCGCCCACAAGACCTCCGTACAGAATCTGGGGGCTGGGGCCTGGGGCACTAGCTCTGTCACCTCCGCAAGGTGCGGGCATGTCGGGACATGACCTTCATAATACAAGATAAATAAGAGCTACAAACCCTTTGGGCAGGAGGTTTCAGTTTCTTGTCTACTCTCATGTTAGGCTGACAGAATCTAGAATCCTTAAAGCGACCAAACGAACAAAGGAAGCATAAATAACAAGAGAAAGAGCGTCTTGATGTGTACAACGATAGTACTTTAGAAAATTGTTTTCCATTAACTATCCCCCTCAGATTTTCCACTTTGTACTAAACATCTACGCACTGTAGAGGTTAGTAGTGGCATTCCACATACGGTTTTACCTAATTCACAAATTGTAGGTATGGGTTAGGACTCTGCTAATTTCATTCAAAACATCTCGGGGGAAAGGTGTGCACATGCTGGAAGAATAGAATTGCAAAATGAAAACAATTCTACAGCAACACACTTTAAGTTGCAAACGGGCTTAACGTTTTCAAATCTTGGGTTTTCAATTGGCATTTAAACTCGGGACTAGGGGTTATGTTCTGTTTGTGAAGGCAAAAGGTTCTCCTCTCAGAGCGTTGTACGCTGCACGACAGTTGCTTTACAGCAATGTCAGACTGGGACGTGCATGAGTTTTGTGTTGCGTAGACTGTTGGAACTCACGCCGCTCGGTGGTGGGGACTTCTGGGGAACTTGCTGCCGTAACCGATCTCGAAGCTGAAGCAGCCCCCATCGTGGTGGTTGTCTCCCAGCAGGTAGTTGATCTGCTCCACGGCCCACTTCCGGTATTCCCCAGGGCTGATGCCTGCTTCGGCGGCGGCCAGAGCGACAAACGCTGCGTTTGCTGTTCGCGAGAAAGAATTTGTTCTCAAAAATAAATTTTAGACGAAACTATCCATTAATTAATCTTCATACAACAGCATGTTTACAAACTACTGTAAAAGGTAAGTGAAGGTAAAAGGTAAGTGAAACTATACCAGCCAAATACTACAACCAAACAAGACTACCACGCACAGTGAGTCGAAAAAGACCAGTCGTATAGAAGTAGTCAAAACCAAACAAAGGATCTGATTTGATATCGCCTAAACTGAATCCTATCTGCGCCAGCATGGAGTCTGTTAAAAGGACTATCTTCCATGTATATATCGAACTTCGCGACAGCCTTGTTGATTTGAATTTTGAAACACATGCAACTAATGGTCTTTCTGATCTTATTTCTCAATAAGCGTTACAAAGAATAATTATAGAAATACATAAATATAAGGTCAGATAGCGTGAACCACAATCCGAAGAAAGATCTAAACATTATAAAGTCAGTACCTGCAAATTAAGGTCAAACAGCGTGCAATTACGCACCAGCTAATCTGTTGGAGCCCCATTTGTCTCTCCACGCAAGGCCACACGGTGTGTAAGGAACGTCTCCTCCTGGTAGCCACGTCTGCATGAAGCCTTGGATATCGGCCTTGTATGTGGCTTCTTTCGTGATTTCGTAAAGGAAGAGCTGAAATATTACAAGCCATAAAGTCAAACATGTTAAAACTAATGTAAACCTGCCGAGACCCCATTTTGAAAAAAAAAATCAGATTCGCTGGTAAAGTTTCGTCTGGCGATTGGCGATTTGTGTCCGTGGAATCTTTCCACAAAATACACGTAAAATACCAGGTGAGAAGACCAAGCATGCAAGGCGATGTGATGACAGCGATCGAGCCGTCACTTTCATTCCACTGGCCGACATCACCTTGCATAGGAGTTTTTTTTTTAAAGAGCAAGGAACAACCCCTCCTAGGGCCGGCCACTTACAGCAAGTCTTTAACGTCTAACCAGGCAGTTACATCGCCCTTGCAAAGCCGGTACAGATCCCATGTTTTATCAGACAATACAGGAGGTATACCTCCTGGGTCAACTGAAAAGAAAGATCGGTCTCTTTATTCACATTAATTTTAGTCTTGGGGATTATCACTGCGAGAAAATATGCATTTATCTGAAGAAGAACCGAGGTATATCTCGCGTAATCGAGAAGTATACGCGGTTCTTCTGCGTCGACGCACATTTCCGAGCAGCGAAAGAGAGAATGCAGTTGTCAGATTTCGGCGTGGCTGTATGTTTACCTGGCACGCAATCTTCTTATCTTCCCAGCCGAGGTCCCACGCCCATTCGTCTATAAAGTTGGCCTTTGCGTCGTTGAGATACTGCTGGTTGTTGGTGGCTCTGTACAACCAGACGCCGCCCACACACATCTCGTCACTAGGATCCGTAGACCTGCGCATCAGTCACTCACGTGCTCTTACTGACATCCTCCTTTATCTGTTATTACAAGTGAATGGCGTTCAACGTACTCAAGTCCCCCACCTGCCTACCATTGCCGTAGTACACTGCCGTGATGTGTCCAACGCTGCTTGCATGGCGTTAAACCCCCAGACTACCAAACAGGTCGCTGCCCACCACGCCTACAGGCATTGGGGTCATATAGGGTTAAACACCACATTCGTAAAGAATACCAGAGCATCGCAGGCTAAAGAAGCGTGTGCAGTACAAACTCCCCCACAAGAAATGATTAATTTGGTAAAAGCACGCCATTTTACTTCTAACGAAAAGCTAGACGCAAGTTGCCCCTACCCACTCTACTCTTTGCTTCTCTTTAGCTTTTTTCCATCTTTCTTTTTCTCTCTCTTGTGAGAGCCTCATCTTTAAAAAAATATAAAGGAATGTCACGAGATTAATGAAACGTCCATTCTTTCTACTGGCAACAGGCAACCACGCTCTATGCTCACAGTTTCTAGCCTGTAGGTAGCAAGCAGCCACAGTAAACTAAAACCTCCTTCATCAATAAGGAAACTGACAAACTAAACGATTTTTGAAGACATAAAAGTATTCGGGAAACAAATTTAAATGGTTATCATTGTAATGGTATTCGTAGGCAGTATTGTTATGCACGCTTAACCACTGTTACTAAAGTTTTTTATGTAAAATGCAACCTGCTTGTATGTTTAAAATGACTGCACGTGATATTCTCAGACACGTACCCGTAGAAAGGCGCACCGCCTGCAAAAACACCGTGGAGAGTTTTGGCGAAAGCGTACAGAGATTCCGCGGTTGACAGCAACTGGCTGGCGTAGTTTGTGTCTATAGGTTAAGAAAAAGTTAGGAATATATTTGTATTTAAGGACGTAATGGCTTGCCTGTAACACATAAGTATTGATAATATCTGAAATATCTGAATGCTTGTAATGCTTGCTAGGCCAACTGGCTGATTAAGTAGGTCAGAAAACTTTCTTGGTGAACGCATGGACTTTCTAACAGTAAAAGGTTTTATGATAAATCTATCTTCACGTTAGAGTTTAGACGTCAGTCTCAGACAACCCTCTGAACCTTTCAAACAATCCAGGTGGGGTGGGGTGCTGTGGGTGGAGATGGTAAAAGTTCTGTACTTACCTCCTTTGTCCTTAAAGATCATGGACCCGAGAGCCAGTGCCCCGGCCCACTCGCCTGCAATATCCGCTCCCCCCTCACCACTCCTGACCTTCATGCAAGGTCTGTTCATGGTCATGTCCTCAGGCCGGCCCCAGAAAGCGTGATCAAGATTGCCATCGCCAATCTGAACAGGATATGATACAGCTTTATTGCAAGTCTGTCAAGCGTTCCTCGGGAAATGAAAAACTCTTGTCTGTTCTACTGAGTCGTTACTGTTGGCTGTAAAATCCTATAGCCAGTAACATCTCATCTAAGTTGATTTAAAAACGGAACAAAAAGGCACTAACCAAAAAAGTTCTTTTACTTTTGCCAGAAACGTCTGAAATCTTCCACGCAGAAACAGAAATTCAATCTCGATGAGGATTAGTCGTGTGCAAAGTCTTTTAGGTCAGCTTAGATGAAATCTTTATTGCTTGTATCATTTGTCTTTGTCCACAGCGGCAAAATGCTTCTAATACCCTCCACCATCCCTCCAAATTTCTTTCTTGTGTCAAGGGACTTCAACTTGTAAAAGGTTTTGGTAATGTAAAATGAGGCGACACTGTTTTTTCTTGACGTTCAGCTTACCTGCACCACCAGCTCCTTCGTGTTGGGATTCCAAGCCTTCAGCATGTAGTCCAGCGCCCACTTGATCATGTCGTACATGTTGTCCAGCTGGTTCGC
>SMGT01014457.1:215686-231905 GCA_004794575.1 Lanistes nyassanus
TAACAGACATGATAAAGAAAGAGGAATGTTGTGTAGCCTCTGCATGGAAACTGGGAAGCAAAATTCCTTCACCACTGGCTGCCTCAACTTCAGGCACTCGGCCATTCTTGACCACATCAAAACTTCTGACACAAAACTGGAAATAAAATGATGAAGTTTGTGTGTGTGTGTGTGAGGGAAGAAAGGAAAAGAAATGCAGGCATAGTAGTATATGAACACAACCGATGAAAACCTTCAACTATGAGAAAAGGCCGCATCTGTTTGCTAATCATTGCGATGGTATAAATCCCAGTAAATTGCTGACTTATTGTTTTTGGAAAATGACCTATTGATTTTTCTGTCAACTGGTCAAATGACCTATGATGTCCTGTAGCAAGAATGATCCCTGATTATTTAATAATTTTTCCCACACTTACAATAATGCTAATACTTGTAATGGTAATATTGTTAATGGAGTTCTTTACTGTTAGAGTTTCGCAGTAATCATAATCATTTGACTTTCAAATATTTGAAATAATGAGCCAGAATATAACACACACTGACACAACAAACATCTTTTTCCTATGATTCCAAAATGTTTTAATGTTTTAAAACAACGATCAAGAAAGGCAAACATATGATAAACCATGTAACACTACAAGAGCTTCCAGTCTGTGATGTGTGTATATCCATATCAGTACAGAAAACCCTCCCTATTATGACCCACCCTATTAAAAACCCATCTTAACTAAGACAGGAAAGATTTTCACTCCGTTAGGACCTCTCTTAGTTATGACCTGATTCTGAGGCATGTTTGAATAGAGAGGTTTTACTGTGGTTTACAGGATAAAGCCTGATTTATATCTAGCTCAGTAATTTCCAAGCCAGTCTGTCATCTATTAGTGAGCATATCAGCAATGTTATGTAGCTTTTTTTTGTTGTTGTTGTTGTTGTTGTTCCCTCACTCTCCCATTGCTATTTCCAGATGCACAGAAAGCAGAAGCTGTTGGCAGTGTTCAGGATCAGGATGAGAAAATGCACTCTGAAGCAGGATACCCTCTGGCCATCAAGATGATGTTCAATTACAGCGTGGCATCTGATGCAGAGCAAATCAGATCAGCGATGGCTCGTGAAACTGTTCCTTCGCAGAGCTCTCCAGCAGATGTGGTTGCGCAAGAACAGTGAGTTCATTCTCACAGGGTACAGAAAGTTGTTTGAAGAGGCTGAAGAACGAGCAATAGATTTTCTGTCCAGTATTACTGTAAAGAAAGACTTTTGGAAGGTAGAAGGAATTTTTGAGGAGGCAGTGTGCCTTAATACAACGATACATCATCAGTTGATGCATTTACTACTTCAGTACTTGAAGTTTTGATTTGAAGGTCTTACTCTTAGAACAAAATGCCAGTGTAAGCTGTATTTTTTTTGGGGGGGGGGGGATTTGAAGTATCAGTTCTACAGAAGTAAAGATGCAGTAAACCCTTCTATATGAGACCTTCCCATATACGACTTCCTCCAGCATACAACCCAAACATTTTCGATGGAGACCATTTCCTATATAAATGACCCTCTATTTACGACTCCCTCCTTAATCCTACCATCCATTGATGAAAGTGGCCAGTTTTGTGTGGAATCCGACTTTCCCTGGTCGAGCGGAAAAGGCAGACTTCTTTTTGAAAAAATGTTCTCTGAGAAATTCAAAATATGGACACAAAATCCACTGAGACGTGCAAAAGAACTGTTTTAACCCATTCCCATTGCTTTGGAGAGAGTACGCCAATAGAATGTTGCTATGGCTGATAGTGCTTTGGAGAGGGTTCTACAATGACTATTAAACATTTTGTAAAAAAAAAAAGGGGGGGGGGTTCGCTGGCAAGGGATGTCACTGGTGTTGTAGCAGAATCATTTTTCTATTAATTTCCTTCCCTTAGACCACACATTACATAACTTCTTTTAAACTGTGCTCTTAAAACCATGTAATCTTGCTGAGTAGTTAGCAAGACAATCTCACCCGCCATTTTGCTGCAGTCACTTGGATACCTTTTCAACATTGCCTTTTACACAGAATTTACTCCGGATGGATTTTGGGGTAGGAATCATTTTATTCTTTTTAAAATTTTCTCTCAGCTTGCGTTGGAATTATGTTTTTATTTCTCGCAATTTTTTTTTTTGTATAAGAGATATAGAGACCATGGGAAGTCATGCGACAAAACCGTCTAGGCGCTTAAAGTGCATATAGTGACTCAAGCTAATACCTCATAGTAAGTACTATTTAACAGTTTTTTAGTATAATGTTATTATTGTGATGTTTAAAAACTAATCTTTTGAAGTATGTAAAGTAGATTACTGCACTTGTGGTAGTTTGCAAGCAGCATTTATTTGAATCATGCTGAAATCTGTGTTCCCATGAGTTCACAATGGTATCGATACGTTGAGACTGTGTTAAATCTAGAAAAGAGATTGAAAGTGCTCTTAGCCAAGAAGCAGCAAAGGGAAGTCAGCAATAAATATTGCATCCAACATCCATTTACGACTTTACACCTATTGGACTGATGGAGTGACCATTTTTGCGCAATATACGACTGTTGCATTCTATCAACATTTCCCAGTGGGACGAAAAGTTTTTGTTGTGATTCATTCCTGAAAGTCTAGTTCATATTCTATTTTTAAGCTTTTGTCTGCGCCGTTTTGCTGCATTCAGTAATCGCAAGGTCAGACAGACAAAGCATAGTTACTTCTCACTCACACTTTCTAGCCTAGCAAAAGCTTAGTTAGCTGCAGGTGTCCAGACGTTATGTCTTTCACGGGTGGGTTGGGCCGCTGGCCTATAGGAATCGGGTATCACATCTGTGTTGTGAGAAATGTGACATGACACAACATAACGGTAGTCTCGGAGATCTGTGATCTACAGTGTCGGAGTAAGCTTCAGAGTTGGTGAACTCGATGACCTGGGGAACAAAGGGTTTGTCACCAGACAGTCGGTGCTTGAAATGTTTAACCAAGTGTAAACTGTGCGAGTTGCAAGGGATAGGTAAGGGATAGAGAGTTGCGACAAACACCTCAAGATGTCAACGACTGTTACCCTTGATACATAGTTTAAAGTGAAACGTATTGCTCATATGACAGGTCCTGAAGCCAGAGGCAAAGAAACACCCATATGGACCAGCAGAAGTGAGCGGTTTTGTGCAGTATACTTTTTGTGGTTTTTGTATGGTGGTACGACAAATAGTCTACATTGGGAACTTCGTCATAATTCATTTCTGAAAGTCTCATTTCATATTCCACAAGGTCAGGCAGACACAGGAGTTACACCTCAAGAGGTCTCGTTCACACTTTCTTAAAACTAGCCTAGGGACAACTAATGATCACAACAGACCAGCATATATATATATATATAATCACAACAGACTAGCATAAATACAATCAGAACAAAACCAGCAAACATACAATCACAACAGACCAGCGTAGGTACAATCACAACATACTAGCATAGGTATGATCAGAACAGAGAAGCCATGCAGTACCAGATTCCTGCAGGCCAGCAGCCTGTACACATGAAATAAAGACTGGCCTGTGGGAATTCTATCGTGATCATATCAGAGAGAGAGAGAGTACTTAATGTGATGTTAGTTAAGTAAGGGTTTAGAGTAAAAGGCAGATTTAAGATTAAAGTGTGTAGGTTTAGAGTACAGAGACAGCAGTGAAACACTGTTCACAACTTCATTACTTTTTCATATAAATTTTCAATTTCTTTAATTGGCAACACCAGAAAGAAAGTTTTAATGATGTGTGGTGGCATGAAACTAGAGATGATGAGATAGAGAAAGTCTGGTGTGTGATAAAACTACATGTTGATGTATTTGAGATGTGAAAATACTATTTTAACATGTAGTTCAGTGGTAAATAAAAATTGTAAAGCACATACTGCAGTTGGCTGCCATGATAACATGTAGATGTGATTATTTCTCACCCCATCCATCACGGCACATGTAGACATACTAACAATTTAGCATGGCCAGGCCATTCTTATCAGACCCTTCCATTATAAGACATGATTTTGGCTGCTTTTTCAGTCTTATATGGGAAGTTTTACTGTATGATACTCATATGAATCTGATTTCATTAGGAAAACAATTGATAGTTTTGTTTTAAAAAATGCACTTCCTTCATAACATTTCTCATGTTTGTTTTGGAACTGTGTTAATTGTACAGAGACAAGACAAAATCATTTTTATAGCTTTTATGGTATTTTCCAAAATTTTCTTGAAAATACCCCAAAAATTTAAATAGATGTAATTTTTCTTTTTTTTTTTCTTTTCAGGGACCAGGCAAACATCAAGCAGTTGCCAATCCATCCTAATATAGTGGTCATGCCTGGATATTTCATAGACCAGACGCCATACCTTTCAGGAGGCACTGATGCTTATCCAGCTGCTTTGCCAAGTCGTCTGCATGCAGGGGGATTCGGAAGAAATGCCACCATGTTCCTGGTGATGAAAAAGTAAGATCATCTTGATATTATGTAACATTATTTTATTAAGTACTGGAATACACTCATCTGTTCATTCTGCTGTTTGTCTGTGCTGAATTTTATTCTGCATGAAAACTTAGAAATATGTGTCCAATGCTAAACACTGACTAAAATCTCAGCATCATAAAGAGGGCCATGGGACCAGTGTTTACCGGACAGAATGTCACTACATGGCAGGTGTTTGCTCTTGAGGAGTTTCTATGTTTCAGAAACCAAGCCACTGTAGTCATTGTCAAGACGTGTTTTTGGTGTGGGTGGGGGCAGAGTGTAGATTGAGAGTGTGAGAGGGAAATTGTTTTGCACTGTGCTGTATGTCTGCTGTTCCTGATAGACTGCAATATCTTGTCTCAACACCAATCTTGAAAGAAGAACCAATTGTCATAAAGGAACAGTTCCAGCCTTTTCCAAGGGTGTCCCTTGTTCACAGATTTTACTATATTTGCATTTCTAATGAATAATTCACAGATGCACTAAAATTTTGGATTGATATGGTTGATCCACAGAAATAGTTATGGTCTGTTTAAAATGAAGCAGAAGGGAGACACTGGTGGGGAGAAAACATGGTTGATTCCTTTTTTCTATTGTCCTATTCTGTCAGGTTCTACTTTGTTAAAAATAAAAATTCCAGGTACTCCATGACCCTAAGAGAGTATGTGATGGGGCATGATGTAAGTTTAAGGACCAGGTGTCTGCTATTCACACAGCTGCTTGAAGGAATCCAGCACCTGAACCAGCATGCTGTAGCTCATCGAGATATGAAAAGTGACAACATTCTTGTGGACATTTCTTATGGAGAGGGTGAGTGTATCATAAAATCCTTAGTGACCTCTTATTTCCTCTCCTTGTTTTGCAGAGTTTAGAACTTTTAAGTAGCGTTTGATAAATTGTGTAATAATATACATATATGCACACTAGCACATCCACCCACACCATGTTTTCGCCTGATGAGGCTGTGCTGAAACAGTTTCTTCAGCAACAGTGATCGTACCAAAGATGGTCTGAATTTTGAAAAACTTTGAACACAGAACTACAGCACAGAAACGGAAAGAGCTGATAAATTTAAATTGCTGTTTGCAGTTATTCCCATTAAACTTACGAAGCACTTCTCTAATGAATTCATGTGGCAGAATTAGTGACTGACAATAAGGCATCAAAGTATGTAATATTTTCTGCTATAAATGAGTTCACTGTCCTTAAAAGACAAACTTTGGCAAAAGAAAAGTCTGAAACTATATCTTATCTGAAAACATTCAATGCTAGAACTAGTGGGTTGTGATAATGTTGCTTGAGACCAAGTTTAAACTATTTTGTAATGTAATTTGATAATCAATTGGTTTAGGCCACTGATTGATTTTTGCAATAAATATGGTGGAACAGATGGCTCAGTGAACTTCTTTCTTTCCTCTTTCTCTCGCTCATTCTCCCTCAACAAGGCAATCTTTGCCAGTAGCCGTCTACATTTTATATGTATGTTTATATGTACAGTAAATTTTTAAAAAAATCAAAGAATGCATATAGACAGAAACAAAGATATGTGGCAAATAGAGTGTGTTTTGCTATTCCTGTTAGTATTAAAGACAGTTTAGCAGGGTGAGAAGAAGATAAAGAATGCAGTTTTACTAGCTAAGGTGAACAGGTAAAGATAAGAAATCTTCCTACAAACTAATCTAATCTATTAAGACGTTTGAGCTTACCATGTAGAGAAAGCATAGACCGAATAGAATAAGAGCATGTTGTTAATATCTGCCACTATCCTGGAAGAATATAGAGACGTTTAAAGAGAGTGATCTTAGCACAACACACTAGAACACTATAAGGATGGTACAGTGCTGGCGATGCTCAGCCTGTTATCTGACACCGCATGCCAGTGTCCACTGTGATTGTGAGCGTGTGGTGAGCGTTATTTCAAATGAAGTAGGTTTTTGTTGTGTATGGTCATTTATTTATTTTTTTGCAAAATCGGCTTAACTCGTATACCTGCAAGTGAAGGCCAGTGCCCATCTTATGCACTCTGAGTTAAAAGACGTGTTGAGAATTATTTAAATAACTTTTTGTCATATGTTACATTGTTAGGCCATATCACTTATCAGACATAATACCATTTGTTGCTGTTCATGTAACAGGTTACCCATGGCTAGCAATTTGCGATTTTGGATGTTGTCTTTTGGAGTCTGAGCATGGCTTGCAAATACCATACACAAGCGGGGAGGTCAGCAAGGGGGGAAACTCAGCTTTAATGGCACCTGAAATCAAGTGCACACGGCCTGGGAAAGGAAATGTACTTGACTACAGCAAGGCAGACCTATGGGCAGCGGGAGCACTGGCGTATGAAATCTTTGGGCTGGAAAATCCTTTCTATGGCAAGGAACACAAGCTTGACAGTCATTCATATTGTGAGAAAGACCTGCCTGAACTACCAGGTATGCATGTTTTATCGGCTTTGTAAAGCTCAGTGCCCACTTCACTTGGGATGCCATGCTAAATATGATTTCATTATTATTGTTATTCATGCCTTGCAGGTAATTCAGGTTGCCTGCTGTTTCTGACGCTGTGGAGAAATTTGGGGTGGGGGGGGTGTGATTTGAGAGGTTGGGATTAAAAAAAAAAAGATGCTTCCTGAGGTTGCTAAGAATTAAATTTATTAAGATTTAGGCATTTGAACTTTATTCATAATGTTAGCCAGCTGTTTTATTGAAAGATTCAAATATTTACCTTGGCCAAACTGTATCCCTAACTTGTTATATTTATTTTGCTGTTGAAAATGTTTACTAAAAGCTCACTCTATTTTTTTAAATCTCAAAATACCAATCTGCCAACTATATCAGCAGACAGACTTTCCTTATCGACCACTACAGTATTAATGTGTGGTTTGTTCATCTGTTTACAGATGAGGTTCCCCTTGTTGTTAAAGATCTGATTTTCCTTATGCTGAACAGAGATCCTAGCAAGGTACCTGTATGTTAGCATCTGAATATCTAATTGAGTTTGAGTTTGTTCTGACAGCTGACCTCAGTAAATTGTTCTCAAGACATGGTGTCAATGTTCTCTGTCATTCTGAGACATTTTGTTTCCCCTGATCAGATCAAATTTACTTATTACATTGCTGGATAAAGATGTAACTTTTTTTTAGCTCTATGAAAGGGTAATGGAATTTGTTATTGCATGAAAAGCAGAGTAAAGCAAATTATGTGTTACTCCAAGTTTTCTAATTGATAAATTTAGGCATATTTTATCCAAGCCCCAGTCAGTCTTTTATGGCATTACATAGTGGATGTGTTATGTTAGGTCATTTTATAAGGTTTTTTTAATACTCCATTATTAGCGACCCACACCAGCCTTAGCAGCCACTGTCATGCAGCTTCATCTGTGGGGAGCTGCCCATTTTGAAGGCAGCTGTGGTTCACCCAAAGAGCGATTTAAACAGTTGCAAGGTTGGCTGAAGCAGTTTGTGGTGCAGACCATATGCCAGCTGGTTTATCCGGGTGCTGTGTCAAGCGTGGAGCTGTGGCTGAAGCACACTTTCCTGTCACGTATCACCATTAACGACCTGCTGCTTGTCTGTCAAGACCGCCAGTGAAATGCAATGCTTCCAGCCTGGACAAAGACTGACTGATGATGCTGAATACGGACTGTAACAGTTGCCAGTTTACTATTTTCCAGGTGTTTGTCAACATGTTTGGGCATATAGATTTGGGGTCTGATGTCAAAAAAGTATTCTGAAAAAATGTGTCCTTAGTGGCAACAGGATCTTTCAGTTTTAGGTTTTATGATGCATATGCGAATGTTCTTTAGAATTAAGTAAAGAGCTAGCTGTGCTTGAGGTTTGAAATTATAGAGGAGGAAGGATTTTTTAAAAAGAGGTTGAAGTAGATTTCTGAGTGTAATGTGTAGATCTCAGTTCTGATGCAAATAACAGGATTTTCCTTACTTGGCACTATAAGATGCAGAGCAAAATTTCGTTTTGAGGACTAATGAACAAGTATGTTGGTAATTCTGCTTTTTTACAGAGGTAGCTAAACAGCATACAACAGTCAGTTTTGACTAGCTTTTACTATTTTGATAATACCTTAAAACAATGTGAGCGTTTTCAATGTTCCTATGTTTGTAAATCATGTTAATAAAGGTTCACCACACCTAAGCAGGATTCGTTTCTGAATATTCAGATAATTTAAACATTCAGCAACGAGTTGCACACATTTTGAAAAATCTGTGTATACTTGGGAAAACAAATGTCAAACTATTTTTTTTTAAGGTAAAGTTGGTGCTGGTCAGGCAACAAGAAGTTTCATCATCTGTAGAGGCCTACACAACCCATTTCAAGTGAAGTTTGCAAGTAGCCGCACACCACATAAAAGATGGAGAATTAAGTCCTTTAGCTTCCTTCATGCAGAAGATTGAGATAGACACTATTGTCAACACATCTGTGGTATGCCGTTATGCTCTCAAAATGATGTCATTTGGGTATAATGGAAACGCCGTGATAGGAACAAAATCATTTGTTTTGTATCCACTTATACTTGCAGATGTCATAATTGTTACCTTTGGAATATTCGATTGGCAGGGACAGGTAATATCTTTAAATGTATCTAGCAACTCTCAAGTCCAAAAGGCTGGGAAAAAATGTTTGTTGGCTTAGATATCTGGCTTCATTGGTTTCAAGGATGATTTTCCTCAGCTGGTCGTAATCAGCATATCTCTAAGAAATAATACAGTAATATCGATGCCTGTTATTGGCTAGTGGATCAGGAAACTGAGTTTGCTGCGGACTTGATGTACACGCAGCTGTGGGGAAGTAGGTTGCTGATCTAACAACTTGTATTCTGCATCCGACACTTCATGTGTCACTGTTGAAGGCTGGGTTGCTGCAGCAGTTGCTCAAGTTCGTTTCGGCTGTCTGCTGTATGTATGGCCAACAGCTGCAACATCTGTGTAGTGAATCAAGTATAACAGGTACCTCGGTCAAAGATGGTGGGTGTGTTCATGTTGTCCACGCACGAGTCGTACAGTTTCAGTCCCTTACTGGTGGCTCGGAGTAGGCAGGATGACCCAAGCTGTAGTATATAAGTTTTTTTTTTAAATCTTTAACTTCAAGTTTCAGCACTTAACAGAAAAAAATCGTTTTTAATAAAATTTTATTTCATAGTTTTTCGTTCAGTCATATGCAAATTAAACCTGATGTAACAGCTGTTGTCACTTAAAAGTGTACAGTTTGGCTGTAGTTGAAAGCTCACTTTGACAAAATATTATGTGATGTGCACAAATCACCATTAACGACTTGCTGCTTGTCGTTCACCGCCAGTGAAACACAGCACTTCCAACCTGGGTAAGGACTAATTAATAATGTTGAGCATGGACTGTAACAGTTTCCAATTTACTATTTCCAGGTTTTTTTCAACAAGTTTGGGCTTAGAGTTTTGAAGATTTGGGGCCTGTTGTCATAAACATTTTCTGAAAGACTGCAGGAGTCCTTAGTGGCAGCGGGATCTTTCAGTTTTAGGTTTTATGATGAATATTTGAATGTTCATTATAATTATGTATAAGTTAGCTGTGCTTGAAAGTGTGACGGTTGCAGGGGAGGATTCTTTTGAAGAGGTAATTTCTAAATGATGACAATATGTAGATTTCAGTTCAGTAGCTATATCGTCCAGTTTATAGGTAAAGAGTGCTATTCGGTGGGAACAGTTCTTTCTATATTTAAACAACTCTTGTATGTAGTACCTGTGTATGGGAGTGCACCCTCAGAGGCCCCTGAGGGCAGCTCGATGGGGAAATATGTGGACTCGTTTGCATGGTATACATCAAATTCATTCTATAGCTTTGGCCTTCAATTGTATATGTATGTATATGTATACATAGAATGTATACCATTTTCTGCTCATAAAATAAGAAGAATAAACTGTCTTCACAGAATAATAAAGATATAGAATTCTATAGTTGCAGAATTCTATATTTATAGAACAGTTGTAGAGTTAATGGTATAGTAAAACCATGCGCATGGTATACATAAAATTTATTGTATAGTTCCAGTCTTCTGTTGTACATATAAAATGAGCTGTTTAAATATGGAATGAACTGTCCTTACCGAATAGCAATTCTATACCAATAATAGAATGGATGATATAGCTAAAAATTGAAATTCTTTAGTTATAGAATGCAATTCTATATATACCATGAGCCTTATATCCATTCCTCTTTTGGCGCCCATAGCATGTGGAAGGTTGCTGGTTGAAGTCTTGGTGTGGCTAAGGATTATTTCCTGGAGTTAGACATTGTGCAAACTCCATTTGGCCATCTCCCCGCACATTAAACTGCTTATTCTGTATTGCATTACAACCCATAGTCATTTTCAGAAAATTGCACACTATGAAGAATTTAATACTATTAAAACTCTCAACAAATAGATTTTTGTATATAACACAAATATCTGCCTTCTCTATATGTAGTCTATGCCAGAGACAGGAGGAAACAATTGAATATAACAGAATTGAATTATGCTTTATTTCCCACATGCAAGCATAGGACTTTGTCTTGGTGTCACAGAATGCAAGCAATCCAACAGTCAACTCCTAACATAGAATAGAGCAAAAGTACAAGAGTTCCAGCAGTGGTTACCTTAATAACAACGGGAAACTCTCCTACACACGCGCACCCAACCTTGCACCAGCACGCACACATACCCACACATACCCCTCCCCCACGCACACACTGTTCCTTGAGTTTTGCCATGTTGAAGGCACCTCACTAAGGAGGGCAATGCAATATTGTAAATACATTCTGACAGGATTTGCATAGGTGTTTAAAAAATACCAAAATATATTAATTTTCCTTTTTCTAAAGAAATTTAGTTTACAAGAGAACAATTACACTGATGATGTATTATACATATTAATTTTATGTGCAAATTATATATATATATATACACAAGGGCAGATGGAAAAACTCATGATCTAATGTGCTTTTTTATTCTAAACTCGATGCAGGTCAGGTACTAAGAAACCGCACCATCCGGAAAGACCTGCACAACCCATGTCAAGCGGTTTGCTAGTAGCCGCACACCACATAAAAGATGGAGAACAAAGTCCTTTAGTTTTTTATCTCCACGCGGAAGATTGAAACAGACACAATGACTTGTCAACACATCTGCGGTATGGAGTTTATGCTCTCAGGATGATGCTGTTTGTGGCATACTTGAAGCTCAGTGGTAGGAACAAAATCGTTTGTGCCTTGTGGGCACTTTTACTAGCAAATGTCAGTTGTTTTTTCTGGTATATTGGATGGCAGTAACAGAAACACAGTTATCTTTAAATGTATCTTGCAACTCTTTTTAAGTCCAAAGGTCTGACCAAAGTGTTTGTTGGATTACATAACTGGTTGTGTATGTTTCAAGGATGATTTTGCTCATCCAGTCATTAGCGTGACCCTAAGCAATAATACAGTAACTTGGAGCTTTGGTCTTGGCCGGTGGCTCCGGAGACGGACTTCGCCACGGAATCGTTGTTGATGAAGCTGTATGGATATAGGCGTATGATGGTGGATCAGGAGACGGATTTCGCCGAGCTGACGATGAAGCTGTGCGGGAGTACGAGTAGAGTGATGGATAAAGAGACGGATTTCGCCGCGGAATTGCTGAAGATGAAGCTGTATGGATATGGGCGTAGAATTCTGGATAGAAGCGATACAATTCGGACAAACTGTCGTCTTCTGTCTCATCGTCATCAGTGGTCTCATCGTCATAGGCTACGTTTGTGACCGGTGGCGGGGACGACACCTGCGGCTGGGCTGGAGGAGAGAGCGGGTGTGATGAGCATGACACGTGGTGCGTCGCTACTGATTTAGATGGCTGGTATGCTACACGCGACACGTGCTGCGTAACTCTTGGCAACGACGTTTTCTGGACGGCTGTTGACGCAGAAGACCGGTGTGTTGCTGACGCCACTTGATGCGCCGCCGTTGTTTTAGACGGCTGATGGGTTGCAACAGACGCAGTTTTTACCGCTCCTAACGTCCGTTGATTTGCAGCGAGTGGCACTTGCTGCACAGCTGCAGAGGTAGAAGGCTGGTATGCTGCAGGCGAATTTTGGATCGCTACTCCTGAAGTATTTTGCTGACGTGCTGCAGTTACGACTGTCGCAGGAGAAACAGGCGCAGAAGTCAGGACAGGACGTCGTGAGGTTGAGGCGACAGCACGTGTTGGAGTGGCGCGTGTCGCAGCTGCCGGTGGTGCTCGAGATTGTGGCGGCTGTCTCCTGTTTGCATCGCTAACCTCTGAAACATCTGTGTACTGAATCAGGTACTCCGGGTAGCTCTGTGCCAGGTCAAAGATGACAAAGATGGAGGGCGTGATCATGTTGTCCACGCACGAGTCATACAGTTTGAGTCCCTCACGCACTGGTGGCTTGGAGTAGGAAGGATGACCCAAGGTGTACTGGCCTACAAGGATTTTCCCTAGAAACATGAAGCGCAAAGGGTCTCCATTCACTCTTTCATGCGGACGTGTGTAGTTATGGCTGTAGTCAGCCGTGGTGGAGAAGTAAGCTCCCCTGCCATAAATAGCCCCAACGTTTTCCCCAGCTCGTCGGAAATCAAAACTGTTGGCACAGATTCCCCTGGCTGACTGAAGGGTGGGGGTCCCATGGAACAACTGACGTTCGTCCACATCTTCTGGTCTTTGACCTCGAGGGTTCATGGCTCGTCTGGCACTAAAACATTAGAGCACATAGATTAATAAGATATATAAAACCCATGCAGTGTAGGTGTAAACAGGTAGTTTAATTCCAAAAGTGATCCATAAAATGCAGCACTCAGCTTTTTGCAAATGCGAGCAGGATCAATATACACAATATACACACGCACACAAGAACACGTACAAGCACACGCGCACATGCACAACAAGAAGTCATCCATGATGGTAGTACTGAATATGACTGTAATCGCTCTTTCTTATCTGCACTCTATGTTGACAAAAACGGTTATAGATAGTTGTAAAAACAGTCTCCAACTGCAATATTTGTCCTACCCTGTAAATAAAGCGGTTTCAAGTTAGAACACTTATTTTGTTACCAAACTGGAATGCATTTTACATTGATCTAGAACGCTTTAAAATGTGTTAGTGCTATACTAGTGTAAAAAGTCTTCTGGTCTGTGTTATCGAAAGTGTTTCAAATAGCCGGAAAATGTATAAATGTTGTTCTCATAATGTTCAAGCAGCAAGTGTTCAGTTAAGCAGGGGCATGGTAAGAACACTTACAACACATCTGGCACTCATCTTACATACCATTTCCACACGTAGCATATTTTGCACCTGCTTTAAGTCTTTTACATGTAATTAGTGTTAAAATATTTAGAGTGCTTATAGAGTATAGACTAGTAAGACAAACCTATGCAGTACACCATATAAACAGGTAGTGTCATTCTCCAAATGATATACAACAAAATGGTTTATGACGTGTGCTGCTGTGTGTCAGATATTGTTATCTCTCTCTCGTATACAGATACGCACGAGCAAGCGCGCGCACACACTCCACAAGTCATCCATCTTAGTATAGAATAATTATGGCTCTAACAGCTCTTCCTCATCTGCAGTCTTAGCTTATGTAGACAAACGCAGTTACACATATTTGTAAATCCAACCCCCACCTGCAATATTTATCCCACAGACCCGGATTCTGCACACGGAATACATGCACGATCTTGTGATGCTTTATGTCCATTGTGGAGAAAAATCTTTCATGCACAGCAGCATAATCTGTTTCGTCTGATCTGAGCTCCACGACCTCAAAGTCTTGAAAGTGGTCTACCGAAGACCAGTGGTCTGGTACCTTGTGTGGCAAAGGTTCGGGAATGCTGTCGAGCAACAGTGGCGACCTAAAGAACAGAACCTGTAAATTTTAGATTTTGAAAAATCAAATGCTACATTTTTTGTGATGTTTTCCAGTTCTGTCGTAGCCTAATACTCTACCATGAACTGCAGCTGATCCAAAGACATATAAAAAGGGATCATCCACAACTAAGGTATACACGTGAGACTAAAAGGTGAACTTTCTCGTTGACAATAGAATGGCTTGATCAGCTTTTATTGAAGCAGTTGGTACATACACTGTTCAGATATACACGCTCATGCCAGCCAGCCCTGGAGTGTACGAAACTCACACAGCTGGAGGTTTTGATTCGTTGACGAAGACGGGCCGCCGAAGGATTCGAGCCGTTCGCTGTGTGTCTAGGTTTTCCTGCACCAGTCGTGAGCCGTGCGTGTTGATCATCAAACGTAACTCTTCAAATTCAAAGTAGTACTTGTGCTGACCTTTAAGGTACTTTTCCTCCAGAGTGTACTGCAAAGTCCCCTGTTGTTGCACAATATCACAGTCCCAGTGAAAAGAACACGTGGTGGTATGCTGCCATAGAATGGTAGCTTTAAAAAATTAGTTAAGCAGCTAGGTTAAAATATAGTATCTACTGCAGTTTCCGGACTGCTCCTCACTGATATCATTGACCTGGGTGGCAGCAGCCAACAACTGCAGGAACCGACAGACAGGATCGCAGAACGAGCAGGGGCTTATGGAATGGAGATTAGCTCCGTGAAAAGCAAATAATTGTCAACAACAACCAGAGACAGCACAAAGACATTACCATGACTACGGACAAGGCGAAAGTGGAAGCTTTTAAATATTTTGTCTCCACCTTGACCAGAGACAAAAGATCGACTCAGAAGTCAAGGTCAGAATAGCGCCCTTGCTAAGCCAGCAACAACAACCCGTGTTGTTATCATCCTACTGTATGGCTGTGAAAGCTGGACTTTGACAGATGAGTTAGGAAAGAAGACTGGAGCCTTGGAGAACAAATGCTTCTGCAAGTTCCTCAGAATCTCCTCAACGGAACAGAACAAACATCCATGTCCCCAACGAAGTAGACAGTCTCGCTGTCCCCAGGAGCCCCTCCTTGCCACCAACAAGAAAAGGAAGCTGGCATGGTTCGGCCTCACAACACGTCAGAATCCCCTTGCTAAGACCATCTGGCAAGGCACACTGGGGGGGGGGGGAGAAAGGCAATGAAAAGGCTGGCTCGAATCATCAACGAAAGGACACCACTTGGCATCCCAGTTCTTCTACGGATAGCAGAACACAGACCAGGATGGCAGAGACTGTGGGAAGCAGCATTCCGCATGTCAGTCCTACGACCTTCTGGGCCTGAGTTGAGATGACATGAGATGAGATACTGTTTAATCAGGACAATGGATATTTGGGATAACCATTTAGTTAGGGGATATCTTAAAGAATATATTCTCTATTCTTTAAGTAAACTTCAGATATTTGAGACAGCCTCTTGATGTCACGACGGGCGGCACCTTATCTTATTGGACTTCGACTTTTGAGAATTATTGAACAAATTGTTTATGGCGATCTTGTAAATGTAGATTTAATTTAGCAATCGTCACCAAAACCTTTACTGCTTTAGGTCAGTGGTTTCTAAACCAAAGGGTGACGATGCTGTGAAATAATGTGAACAACTAGAGCAATCTTCCGAGGGAAAAGATTCTCATACTTCGAGACGCTCGCTCAGTCTCTCACAGGCAAAACACTACTAGCTCAAGAGCCCCCACCCTCGTAAAACACTCAACTGCAGCGAACTGTTATTCAGCATATATTTCAAAACACTAACTGGCTCGACAACATCAAATTTCTACAAAGTATTTACAAAGAATCACCGTGCTCGTGT
>SMGT01014458.1:20258-35961 GCA_004794575.1 Lanistes nyassanus
GTTAAACAATGACACAAACTGTTAGACTATGATACAAGCTGTTAGACTATGATACAAACAGTTAGACTATGATACAAACAGTTAGACTATGATACAAGCTGTTAGACTATGATACAAACAGTTAGACCAAGAGTCCTTTGAAAACAGTTGCACAGAACCAGTCCAACAAATGTTTCATGTGATGTCGATCCCGAGAAAACCCTCTACGTCATTTTGCCAAGACTAAGGAAAGTCGGGGTCTGGACAGAAAATGCGAACCGCTTTCGACAACATTTGGTCGCAGCTTTGCTTCAGTCTGTGGACGGCACTGTAACCATGGTTTTTATTCGATTAAGTCGAATCGCCTGTGCTCCATATTAGCTGAGCAGTCTGTGTCCAAGTCTGTGTGCAGAATCCTCTGTCCGTCTCGGGTCAAGCCATCTGCGTGGGTACCTAGTCAGAGTAGTCCAGTCTGGGGTCTCAGACCGAGACTGGAACCTTTCAAAGAAAAGACAACTCCCGCACAAACTTGCAAAGGGATACACCTATACCCATCCCCCACCGAAGAGCGAAAAAAATGAGAAAGATCGTCACACTGAATTTCTAATTAGCTTTAAAACTTGAAGTAAGACTCTGTAAGTTACGATGAATGATATTCACTGTGTGACAACCGAGGAAGTTAAAGTGCTTCCTTCAGGTCCGTGTTCTGGGACAGTCTGAGATATTGACAGTTGTGACCTTGTCGTCAGGGGCCAGATAATTCGGAGGCAAGGGAGATAAGGCTTTCTTGACGCTCGATCTAGTTGTGACAACGAGTTTGACAGTTGTCATGAGAACCAAGCAGAATGATGAAACCATGAAAACTGCAAGAAAGATAGCGATGGACCACCCAGAAACCTCACGTGACGACATTGAGGAGAGCCACGCGAGTGTCCGAGATAAACGGAATGACCTCGAGAGACGCAGGAAGCCAGGCGACAGGACAGAGGTCATAAACATGGCGGGAACAAGGACAGACAATGTGAGTGCGAGTGGGAGGCAGACTGGGAGGGGGGAGCAGGAAAAGAAAACGGAAGTGTAAAAATGCAGAGATTATTCAGAAAGACAGGAGTAAGAGCAGTTCGTATACTCCGACAGGAAAGTCGTAGTTAAAACAAAAGAGGAAGCATGAAAATTAAGGGGTGTGAACGGGAGGAAGCAGAAACAAGAACAAGAAAGAGAAGAAAGAAAAATTTGTTTAAAGCCAACCAACAGTCTACTCATATAGATCTTGCAGAGAACGCGAAGACGACATTGCTACTTCACACGATTTCGTCCAGCGCCCTACATGTGACAGGAACACAGACGTAATGTCAAACCTCACCTAATCACAAACGCCCTTTTTTTCTAAGAAAGCCTCCAGCCAGAGTCTGGAAGCCGTGTTTTATTTTGTTTTGATGCGAAACTTGCAGCACTTACTTGCAATAATGGCGGGCGTATCGAGACCTGCGGCGATTTGCCCACCACAAGCTCGTATCTGATCGTTACAAAGGTGGGAAACGCGTGCAATTTGCTGACGGAAAGAAAATAAATGCTGATCGAGCATTCCAATAATGCGCATAACATCTGATGGCTTCCTCGATGTGAGATCAAATGTTTACTGCAGAGAGTCTATTAAGTTTCCTGGGATTTAATGCCGATATCAGTCTACGGATCATCTTGAGGAGACAAATTTTTGTTGGAAAAAAGGGGAAAATCCCAGAAAGAAAGAAAGACGGACGGATAGTCAGACGGACTGACTGACAGAAGGAAGGTAAGAAGGAAGAAAGAAAAGAAGGTAGGTAGGAAGAAGAAAAAAACCCAAATGAATAACAAAGGAAGGGGGGATAATCAGACAGGTTCTTTGACGAATACATGAACTTGTAGTGGGCGAATAATCGGACGCACTCAGGGGCTCACCAATGGATGGATGGACAGAAGGACGGGGTGAGGCGTTCGCTGCTTAACGCCCCGCCGCAAATGATGTGCATGTCAGGTCGGTGTTGCTTGAGACAAGTTAACGTGCTGCCACATTGGGTCTGCTATCAGCCTTCAGTCACATTATACAGACACTGGGCCAACCAGTCCTAGTACTGTTCCCTGTAGTGCCAGACGTCTGGGAGGGCAGCTACTAGATTGTCAGTTTTTAAGTCTTAGGTATGACTCGCGAGGATCTCGAACCACCGACCTCCCGCCTCGGAAGGCCACAAGACCGCCTAGGCGGTCGGCAGAAGGACGGACCCACAGACTGAAGACAAGCAAGACACACAAAAGTAGGGGTGATGGGGCAGCGGGGGGTCAAAGGAAGATGAGAAAGTGATGATGATGTAAGCCTTAATTGTAATTCACGAATCTGCGTTACTATAATTTAACGTTTGTGACAGAGTCACGACAACCGTGATCGAGGCTAATCGATGCTCTGTGGTCACTAGACATCGCCAGCACTCCTAACTCTTGCTGGCAGTGGCTCTAAACCCTTGATTGCGTTACTTGCAAACCCTAATTGCTTGCAATGCTCTTAACCCTTGCTTGAGCAATGCTCTAAGTCCTTGCTTGCAATACCTCTTAACCCGTTCTTGTGTTGCCCTTAAAAGTATTTCTTAATCGGACCACATCGTTTGTTATGAAAGACCCTTTGGAAATATTCTTCTTGACCCCAGAGGCATGTGGAATTCTTCTAGGAGATTACAATACAATACAATACAATACAATACAATACAATACAATACAATACAATACAATACAATACAATACAATACAATACAATACAATACAATACAAAGTATATATATATATATACAATTACAACTAGAAGCATAGGAATGGGATAAAAAAAATCACTACCTCCAAAACAGTTTTGGTAATCATTGGAAATTTGCTTCTTATTTCAGTCTCAGAAGCAGATTTTTGTTTCTTTTTTTATAGATAGTAAACCTTTTTGCGCTTAGTCGACTAAAAAATAATTGGACAGCCATTTATTTCTAACATCTGTAAAATATGGACAGATGAACAAATAATGAAATTCGTCGTTTATATCCTTCAAGTCACGTTTTGTACAGATTCTTTCAGCTCTAGGAACGTTATTACACCTCAGCCTGTTTACTGGTGACATGCTGTTCACTGTCCGAATAAGAAAAGTACACAATTAATGTAAGGACACAATTAATGTAAGGACAAAATTGATGTAAGTACACAATTAATGAAAGTACACAATTAATGTAAGGACACAATTAATGAAAGTACACAATTAATGTAAGGACACAATTAATGTAAGGACACAATTAATGTAAGTACACAATTAATGAAAGTACACAATTAATGTAATAACACAATTAATGTAAGGACACGATTAATGTAAGGACACGATTAATGTAAGGACACGATTAATGTAAGTACACAATTAATGTAAGGACACAATCAATGTAAGGACAAAATTAATGTAAGGACACGATTAATGTAAGTACACAATTAATGTAAGGACACGATTAATGTAAGGACACGATTGCGAGGCAAAAGAGAAAGATGCGCATCTTATCCGAAGTGAGGTTCGTACCTGCAGTAATTAGTGACCATCGGAGGCAGCTATCGCTTGAAGCTTTGTGTGATTGTCAAACCAAGAACGCGTGGTGAAGAAAGACCGTACTAGACTGAGCTGAGAGCAGCACTGCATGGCGAGACAATGTCAGGGACGTTGTGTTAGCCTTATCAGCCTCTAACTTCACCCGTTTCAGGTGACGGGCTTATTAAGTGACAACTAAGTCCAGACTTACAAGTGGTTCACTGGGTAACCATCAACTAAGATTTCCTCAAGGAAGACGTGTATTCGATCCCGACAGTCCTTGTTCTAAAAAGATTCCTTAAGTGCAGTTTCTTGGGGACCCAACACAACACTCGTAAGATGTTAATTATACGTATTGTAGTGACAAGACAGGTGCTTATTAAATGATTTCATGGCTCGGGTGGCGTTTAAGTGTGTGTGCCCTCTCCGCGTACACTGTACAAATACCCTTAGGGTCTGTTTAACCTTCTACATTCATCAGCACTTTTGTATACAGAGAGAAAGGGCTTGTAAATGTGCCGCTTGCGTTCACATCACCAGCCATTGTCGGTTTACACTTTGTTCTCTATGTGAACGTGGGGGAAGGAAACAGATATGAGATGTGCATTCTTCTACACTGGACCAAAATCCCCGATTACCAGAAAAAAAGCAAATGGGAGCATGTCTCGCCCAGATGCCGAATCATCATTTCGCTCTGCGCATATACGCCAATCTCCGAATAGCGCTAGCCCCAGACCCTCAGGGTTTGTGTGGGACACTTCAGTGGAATCAGTTCTAACAACTTCTACCTAAAGCGAGTTTTATAGACTCGGTGATGGCGAGCGAAGCTAGTTAGTGAGGTCAGACCTGATGACGACTGCATGAGAACTGGTGTATGACTAACTTCTCTAGCTTTCGTCGCGGCTAGGAAAGTCAGACTTTGGAAAGTCTCTCTAGCGCTGATTGTGAAATGAAGAAATATATTACTACCATATTTAAATTTGTTTTCCCCGTTAGGAGTGATAGAAGATAATTTAAAGAAAGAAAGGAAACAAAAGAACAGAAAATCAAAAAGATTTCTGGACTCCTGAAGTCGCGAGGATTACAGGCTCCTACAATCCCAAACTATAGGGTCTGTGAGGTCACAACCTATACCTGGTTATCCTCGCCTCTAGAAAACGTTTTCGTTCAGCGTGCCCACGCCAGGTGACGATACAAAGCTAAGGGGCAGTAGAAAACCCTACGTTGTAAGGGACTGGAGAAGGCATCGGGGGAATATGTGGGGAGGGTCTAGAATCCCAGTGGATTATTGTATCTTTCTATAACCGCCAAGACAAGAGATATCCTGCCGGGGGCGGGGTGGGGCGGCTTGGGGATTGGGGAGAAAACACTGAGGTAGTAAATAAAGGGGCCAGAGACGACAGTCTTTAAACAGTTTTGAGAAGAGCCCCATCGGATGAAGTTTTCTGCCGCCCAAGCTGATAAACTGTCGCTGGAAACGACAGGGCCTTAAGGGCGGCCTGTCACAGGGACACAGGGGCACAGGACCAGGGGCACACTGCCACAGAGGCATCGCTATGTCGTCACACCGTCGCATACAATAGCTTCGCACAGTCTTTCCAAAGTCTTTCATGTCTTAACTGCGCATGTCGTAGTAATCTGGGTCCAGCGGGTCCAGCGGGTCCAGCGGGTCCAGCGGGTCCAGCGGGTCCAGCCGAGCTAGTTTACAAAGATGGCGTCGTGTTATCAGTTAGAGAGAAACTTGCTGTAGCTGCTGCGATTGTAGTGCTGTGGTTCACGAAGGAAGAAAAGCATGACAAAACGACGGATAATCCTACTCTACGTCTGGGCAGGAAAGCGTGTTATACGCTGACCCACATTAAACAAAACACAGTAAAGTGTGTTAATAATAGGAAAACACCAACTATGTCAACATACGATACCCGTACACTGCACTGACAATAACGACACACCAAAATATTTTTCTTTGAAAAACAGTTTGAAGTGCTACTTTTTCCCAGTTCAACAATTTTAATTGACGCATATTTTGAAACTATTATATTTATATTTCTACATAAAGTTAATGACAGTGTCAGTTGTTTGGCATCGGAATTGAAACCGTTCGCATTTCTTCAGACTGGTTCGAATTAATTAATGCACACTTTTCAAATGAGGAAATCCGCATGGATAGATGAGTTATTTCATGGATCTCTGAACATATTTCCTGATAAATGTTATTAGGAATGTTTAAGAATGTATGTTTCGGTTGTTTGACAGAAACGCTTTCTTATTCACTGCAGCCCCTTTCCTGACCTCGTCCTTGACTATCTGCCCTTCCATAATTATCTTGGTCAACCAATCGGATTGAACCAATAACCTAGCGGCCTGGGACTTGGGTGAGCACGTTGAGCCCAGAACCACAGGGTCGCGAAATTCTTTTTCCCAATTTAGTTCTTCCCCAGCCTGGACACCCATGCACAGGCCACCTTTCATTCCGTTTAGCGCGAAGACACAGGCTTGAACTTATAAATGAAAACGGAACCCCTACCTAATACCACACCCTAAATCTACCCCTAACCCCCTCCCCTCCAAAAAAATCGTAAGCTAATACTGGTTTCGAATCTGCGACATAACCACGAAACCCAATTTTTTAAAAATATCAACTCAGCTATGAATCACCAGGGATTGGTCTCTTCGCTGTAACTATAACAAGTCACGCTGTGTAGAGGTAATGGCTTGACCTGTAATTATCTGTTGTTGTGGTTAGCAACTGGCATGCGCATGTGCAGAGCATTTGGTACGCTGCGCATGCGCACCCGAGATGGGGCAGAACTCATATGGGGAAAGAATTTTGCCTCCGGCTTAAAATGCTGTAATTGTTCGAGCGTCGGACAGAAATGTCTGACAAAAGTCTTTGCAGCTGTGCAACCGTAACGCATTCCTTCGCTGTAAGTAGGTAAGTAAGCGTGTTATTTAAACTCTCCCCCGTTACGCAGACTGTCATTAAGTAGGTAAGTAGGTGTGTCATTTAAACTCTCCCACGTTACGCAGGCTGTGTAAGTCTAGGTAACACGTCGCTAACAAGTCCTACGCGTTCTTTTGCATGTCCTTTGCTTGTCACCACTGAGCGATCCGCGATCTATTCCAGTCTTTGTACAGATATGGTCTCTCAAGAAGCCCAGCTTGACTGTGACTGAAATGTAGAGGTTGTTCCGACTTTATTTTGTGTTATGCACGAAAATCGAAGGACGTAAGCAGGCAGGCACCCACACACACGCTCATGCGCGCACCCAAGCACGCACCCCTTGACTGTCGACACATACACATTTACGCTACAAGAAACACGCACGTTGATTGGTGCCCTTGCCCATATTGAGATCCATTACAGACTGCGCATGCGCCAGTAAGAGCCTACAATCCATTTCCACCCACTCCACCCATTGCTGTCTTACGCTTTGAGGTGCAGGTGTCTGCGAGAACAGTTTCCAGTTCTAAAGATGAAGGTTTAAGGGGACAGAACTCTGTGTCACAAAAATGCCTTTATCTTTGGCCTCCGGCAGAATTCCTCCACGCTAGACCAGGAGAGGGATTGACTTAATTGCTCTGACGCAGAACAGGAGCCCGAGTGGTCCTCGCGTGGCGCTGTACCGATATGATTACTCTATGTTCAAGACGCCGAGAAGTTTTATGGAGGGATTTGGAAACACTGTGTTGATGGCTCCGTGTTATGCGCGTCAGGTTGGGCGTTGTTCAGACAATCTTCGGGTTCTTTTATGTCGTCACACCCCTCCTCCCACCCAGCATGGATAGGGGAGGAGCCATGGAGGATGGGAGGGAATGGGAGAGAAATGAGAAGAGGCGAGAAATGGTAAAGCTACAACGCACTTCCATTTTCATTTTCAGGAGCAATGACAACATATTTGTCGCCGTAACAACAGTAACTCAGGACTCGACACCGCTTTAATACTGTCGGGAAAGCTTAAATAACATTTTGCCAAACGAAACATTCTACTTTGGAAATATCTGAACGTATTTAGTTGCGGTGGACAAACTTTCTGAGCAACCTTTTACCCTCATCGTGTCTGTGCAGGATTCGACATTGTGTGACCGTTCATCCTGCGACCTAGTCGCACTGTGTGAGAGTGGCCTAAATATGTGCACTTTAGCGTCCTCTCAGTGACTGGACCAGCACTGTGGAAAGGTGAAGAATGTTCCAGCAGCTGATGTCAGGAGGAGATAATTCCTATCTGCCTGCAGCCGGCATGAAGGTCACGTGGCAGACATTGTGCATGTGCATGTGGCCGGTCTTCGTGAAAAAGAATCGGGGAAAGCGGTTTTATTGTGTCGCCAGTCCGACGACTTTGCGAGGACAGCTCGCCGCAGATTTGCATAACGAATGTCTCATTGGGCTTCCATGGCGGGCCCAGGCTGGCGTCTCTTGTCGCACAAATTGCACCTGTAGGTAACCTGAACAGCAGTAGACTGTGTCTCAAGGACATAGGTTAGCAGTTTCGTGATGGTTCCATCCCGAGAGAATGGGGGTGGGGGTGGGGGGAGTGAGGTGGGGGTGGTGGATGGGGTGAGGGTAGAGGTGAAGATGGTAACTTACAGCTTAGAATTCTAGGGTTTGATTGTTTCAAATCTTTACCAGTCCGACTGGCCGGAGAGCTAAGGGTGGGGTGGGTGGGTGGATGTGTAAAGGAATCGTGCGGGATGCATTCTCGCAGCGGGAGGACTGAGGAGGCACGTGAAAGTGTGAACCAAAGAGCAAACGAACGATAAAAAGACTCGAACGAACGAATAAATGAACAAATAAACAAAACAAAGGGAAATATAAATAAAAAAGACTATTTTTAAAACAAATGAGTGCAGGCAGTAGAACAGGGAAGTGGTCAGACTAGGGCGTGCATGCAAATCGCTTCCAGGCATCAGCACGCTGCATATTTTATGCTCCCTCTCCTCCCCTTCTGTCTGCACCCCATCTGGCATCGATCGATAAGACGACACAGCGACGCGTGAATATGTAGATGCTATTGTCTCCCCAGTAACTGCACCGCTGCGTACCCAACTGGCCTCGTATGCAAGAAACCCGAATAGCTTACTTATTCCAGATTAGCCGCCATGACAGGAACAAGTTCCTTGAATTTCGCATGGACTATCACCGAATACCTTATTTTCCCATCGTTATTCGGTAATAAATAAGTTATTCGGTAATCCCAGGAGGGAATAGCTTATTCCAAGTGCGCCGAAACAGGGTTTTCAGAGAGAGAAAAATCCGCTATTCGGGAATAAATTTAATACAGTTTACATGCATACAAGGCCAGGTCTGCTGTGTCCATCTACTTCCTCTGTATAGGTCTCCTGTCTGGTCCTGTCTCTGATATCTGCTGCCTGCTGCCTGCTGCCGATAGAAGTCACTGGCAATTTTTTCTGTCTTCTATTCTCTCTCTTTTTGCTCTTGTCCCCTGTCTCTGTCGACTGATCACGGCCTTCTGTTTTCTTGTCTTCTGTTCCCTCTATTCTGTGTCTACTGCTTGCCTTCTGTTCCCTCTATTCTGTGTCTACTGCTTGCCTTCTGTTCCCTCTATTCTGTGTCTACTGCTTGCCTTCTGTTCCTTCTATTCTGTGTCTACTGCTTGCCTTCTGTTCCTTCTATTCTGTGTCTACTGCTTGCCTTCTGTTCCTTCTATTCTGTGTCTACTGCTTGCCTTCTGTTCCCTCTATTCTGTGTCTAATGCTTGCCTTCTGTCCCCTCTATTCTGTGTCTACTGCCTTCCTTTTGTAACGACCGCCTCTGTGGTCTAGGGATTAAGGCGTCCGCTTCCGAGGCGGGAGGTCAGTGATTCGCATCCCGGCCGAGTCATACCTAAAACTCACAAATTGACAATCTAGTAGCTGCCCCGCCAGACACCTGACACTACAGGGAACAGTACTAGGACTGGTTGGCCCGGTGTCAGTATAATGTGACTGGGTGGGACTGAGACCCGTGTTGCGCCATCAGTCCCACGTGTGGCAGCACGTAAACTTTGTCTAAGCAACACCGTCCTGATGCGCAGCTAGTTTGCAGCTGGACGTGAAGCAACAAATACCCCCCTCCTTTTGTAGCTCTTCTGTCTATTGCCTGTCTTTTTAAAAATTTCTTTTGTCTCCTGTCCTTTTAAACACTATTATATCTGCTGTCTGTCTTCTTCGAACCCTGTTCTATTCCCTGTATTCTTCTAACTCTGTTCTGTCTACTGCCAGTCTTTTAACTCTCTCCTCCCTACTACCCGTTTTTTAAAACTTTCTTTTGTCTTTTGTCTATCCTTCTTTAACTTTTCTTTTTTGTGTGCGTTGTGTTCGTAGGGGGAATGTCTGTGCACTAGCTCGATATTTATAAGCGTTTTACCGACCCACGCATTTAGTTTTTGCGCTGAAATATGGCCAGGACTCTGACAGACCTTGGTCTGATGGCTTCTGATTTCGACTATCTACGAGATTGTCTGTGGCGAATGTTTGTGCCAATGGGCACAGATAAATCCTTGCTGTTTGGTTTTGTTTGGGAACTTAACGCGCTCCTGCGCTCCGATTTTATCTTTGTTTCATCCTGTATTGCATTGCACCTCGAGGCCTTTGCCGGATACTGGGCTTTCGAAGAAAGAGATGGGTTTTTTTTTATTCCTGTGAACCCCACAACATACCGTCTATCCCCTGTCTTTTCATTTACTCTCTCATGCGGCTACCTGTTGCCGGCGCTCGGTCCCACCTTGATATACTTACCTGTTCCCCAGCAAGGTTGTCCCGCCTACCGCATCTGCCGGAGCTTTGTGCTTTCACCCCGCAGACTGTCAGATCTATGGCCGTCGGTCTGCTGGCTGTGGGGCGCAGCCCTCAGCGAGATAACGATCTCTAGAAAACGGAGCAAAGATGAAAGCCACGAACGCATTTTTAAGCAATCGAAAAAAACCGCGTTCAGAGCGCTAAATGAAAAGAATAATGCCTAGTATAAGCACCGTCACTATAAAAATGACTTTTGAAATGTTAAAAACGAAACCTTGCTATAAAACATAAAAAGAACTCCCAGTGTAGTGTAAAAGAAATCTCTGTAGAATGTAAAAGCCTTTGCTGCAACATTTAAGAAATTGGTGAGAATATTTCTAAGGTCAATACTTAAACAAAATGTTTTGACAAAGAGATGTCTCCACTGCAGAAGAAAGGAAAAAATAAAACCCCACGTGCAGTCAGTTCCTACAGACAGCCGATGCCGACAAGGACAGCAGCCGGTGTAAGGGACATATTCCCTGACAGCTGACTGAGCACCCTTCACTCCTTGTGTTTAGACGAGGTACGTGTTGCGAAAAATGGCCAATACTTCACCAACAAGTAGAGAGATGTAGTGGGGATGGGAAATAAGGAGAAGAAAAGTATAATATGTATGATTAAATATTAAAGAATATATACACAAGTGAATAAAGATTATAAGCAGGACAAACAATATTAATAAACTTTTCTTTCGTCGACAAAAAATGTGCACCTCTAGGAAGAAAGTGCCGTCAGTTGTAAACAGTGCTGTAACAAGACCTCTCTATCAGCCCGAGGCTTGGCGATCCATCTCTGTCACAGAACATTACTGCCGCTTTTAAAATCGATAACATCGTGATAGTTACAGCTAAACGGCTCGCATTCCCCGCCCCCTCCTCTCCCTCCCATTTGTGTTCTTTCGCTGTCTCTGTCTCTCGCTAGGTTTGGGAGTATGTGTGATCGCGACAAAATGACAGTGACGAATCATGAACTGCAACCAAAAAAGTCAAAGATATATATAAGACTAGAATGCGAGTTACATTTGTTTTTCTGGTTGAGGGAGGGGGTAGGTTTGCAAGAGATTGAAGAGTAAATCGAGTCCAAATGTATTTATGTATTTGTCAGATGACTGGGTGTAGTCTATTTCAAGACAGCAATTTCTAAGTTTGAGCGAATAACTGCTGTTTATTCCTTTCATTTGTCATAGACAAAAATATGCAGGTGTACGAAGAAGTGAAATTCATGACGTCATTTTAGTGGATGCAGACGACAATCGGCGAAAATCAGGCAAGTGTAGTTAGGTAATGCGATATCACGACATTAGGTGACAGTGTTTACACCTTGTATGCTGTGAACTGCGTCCGTGTCTAGTTTTTAACTAGACCAAGTTATTCAAGCCTTTAACGTGCTGGTTAGTGGATCTCTTGAGATATTCCTTTGGAGACTAGGAAGTGGTTCGTTTGTTTGCTTGTGATGAGAAATTCTTGCAAGGCGAATGCTATTTCATTTCTTGACTCCTGTTTACAAAATGTTTGTTGTGCATTACGCATGCAAAGAAAGAGACAGAAACAATCAACAAAAACAAACACACGGGAGGGGGAGGAAGGAGGAAAGATTGAAGGAAGGAAAAAAAGGAAAGGAAAGAGCAATAAAAGTAAGAGAGAGAAAAAAGCTAGATAGATTGGCATGAGAAAACCATCTAGGCAATGAGTGAGCAAACACATTTATTACGTGTAATCAAAAATGGAAGTTAGTCGTGTTAAGCTACTGCTTTTTCTCTGGCCAGCTTACGTCTGAAATGCGGTCTGGGATTTAAAAAAATTGCGATGATAGGCACCAGTAGGCGGCAATAACGTTTATGTCCGACCAGAGGGAGAACCATTACCAAAGCGCGGGAATGTGTGCGTGTGTGCGGCTGAGCGTCTGGAATGTAATGAATCACGATTTTACCTGCGACTTTAGCTGGGAGGTAGAGTGCATCGAGGGGGTCGTGTTACCTGTTTAAAAGCATTACGAGCGTCACACGGACGTAGAGCTGCAGTGAAAGGACTCACTCTTCCCCCCAGGGTATCTTGTACCCGGGTAGAGTACCCCACAGATACCATCTAACACTCCAGCTATTTCCTTCTCGCGCAGTAAGGTCTGAACATTTATTTCAATCGTTGCATCTGTTGCTGGGCAACAACTGAGCCCCTTTTCCTGAGTCGCGTTCCTTGACAGATATACCAAAAATGTGAAACATGCCACGTGACTAAACCTCTCTATATTGGGCCTTACCTTCATACCCGTACCAGTAACCTTGACAACGGCAGAGTAAGTAAGTGTCAGATGTCGCGAGCATCATGCTGCGTGCAAAGTAGAAGATCCAAGCATCTATGTTCACAATTTACTGTTGTGTATTTTAATCTCTTCGCGTTCGAGTGTGCATACATGTGCATACGTGTGTGCAGTGAACCCGGACTATCTCAGTCTGTACTTGCCAATGCATTTTATTGCCTGCGGCGGGAACGACATTTCCTGCATTTTTTCCGGGTGGCAAGGTATGTGGGTGTAGCGGATTCCTCACAAAAAAATGAAGTAGAAGACTGGGTAAAAAAAAGGTATTTCCTCCCTCGCCCACCTGTGTGGCGTAAAAGCCGAAATTATTTGTTTGAGAATGAAAATCCTCTTAAGAATTAAACTCCCAAATGTCGGGGAAAGTTTATAGTCCGCTGAACTTTCGAGAGGGGTATGGAACCACTTGACTCCCAGTTTTGCAGATTAACGTTCTTGCTGACAAGCATTATTGTTTCTGAGATTTTTTTATTTAAAAAAATTATTCGAAGACGAAACGCCCCTTTGCCTCAATTCCTGGAGATGAACAGTCATCGTAACAAAGCTGTCACTTTCGGCTTCTGTTAAGGAAGGCAGACAATGGTTTTATTCTGGTTACGGAATTTATGGTAATCAGCCGTATTCCGACCGATGACTCACCCAAGGTCTAAAACTAATCTCTCTACGTCACGCCGAATTAAGGCATCTGTTGCGATCTTGTGTCAAAGCAGACCATATAAGGATAAAAGCTGTTTATGGGATCAACACACTATGACCACTGAGCGTTTTAAGGATCAGGGGAGGACCACAACAACTAAGGCTTGCATGTCATCTAGGAACTATTTTTAGTGTACAAAAATAGCGTCTGAGCTGCATGTGTGTGCGCGCCTGTGCGTGTACGGATTCTCGCTGTTAGTGTTAACTTAGTGGAGTTGAACAACCTTTCAGTTTTGCCCATTTCACAAAATTTATCGTAAAGCCTGTTACAAACTGTTTATTCTACGTACGGAGAGGAGACACGAGCGTCAAGCCAGTCGTGGGGTGGGTTCCATCAACATTCGTATCTGTCCTTTGAGTTGTAAGAACGATCGAAAGGCCCGTTCACCCTGTGTATTTTACGCGCCCGTTTGTGTCAGAACATGAGATTTAGCCGACGATGCAAACTGGCCATGGCTTTAAAACGTCTAAGGTGCAGCTGCGAGTGAACTACAAATAGTGCATACCTCAGCTATATCGCACCTGACATTACACGTCAGTCAGGTACACGTAATACCGGTTGGCATACGAAATGTAAATCTTATCGAACCCTCTCTAAGTAACGATTTTCTTTAATAATGTCACATTTTCCCACGACCATTACCCCCTCCCCCACATTCACCAAGTCTATCATCTGAATGTTAGTCAAGCTCGGGTAGATCACGTTTTACAGATACACGCTGGACAATCCGCTGCTGCTGGGGCGAGTTGTATGACTGTTTGCATCTGTTCTTTCCTTCTTTCTTTCTTTCCTTCGTTCCTTCTTTCTTTCCTTCTTTTTCCTTCCTTCCTTCCTTCTTTCTTTCTTTCTTTCTTTCTTTCTTTCTTTCTTTCTTTCTTTCTTTCTTTCTTTCTTTCTTTCTTTCTTTCTTTCTTTCTTTCTTCGATACTTCCATTATTGTTCTTGTTTCTTCTTCCTCCCCGCTGGTCCTGTTTTCTTTTCCTTGTTTTGTATGTTGTTGGTTTGTTTTATCATCTTTTCTCCGTACGTTTTGCTGCCCGGCCCCACCCCCCACTTCTTTGAGAGAAAACGTTCGCAGGATGGAAACTGTTGTTGACAAGTTCTTACTGTGAAGTACTGGCTAACACCTGTAACACTGACGTCAGCTTGGACAGTTTTATTTAAAAATTCAAGGTGGTTTCGACTGCTCCTGTCCAGCCCGTCAGCAACTGTCGTAAACGCTTTCCCTGGTCTGACTTGCATGAGCGTCCGTAGCTGCTCTTCCGGGCATAAAGGTGGTCGTAAATCCCATTCGCCCCGTGTATTTTACGTCCATCTTTCCGTATGAACAGGAAATAAGAACGTTCATCAAAGCCAGCCCTAGAGCTTGGCGTGTCGTAATCCCTTGGTTGTGATTTTTCTGGCAAATTAGCTCGAAAATAGATAAAACGCCGTACTCACTGTGTTGCCACCTAATATAAAAATGGTGTATGTCGTTCACCCTACAGTGATCTAGGGAGGGAAAAAGTAAAGTCAGTGGGGCGGAGAAGAGGTGACAGGGTTCATCTTCCGCGCCTCTCTGATACAGCCGCGCCGACTGATGCATCTTACACCTGTCTGAGGGGTTGGAAACGGCAGCTCAGCAATGATACATTGAGAGCCATAATACAGTGAGAGCCATAGTACAGTGAGAGGCAAGTTACAGTGAGAGCCATGGTACAGTGAGAGCCATGGTACAGCGAGAGGCAAGTTACAGTGAGAGGCAAGTTACAGTGAGAGGCAAGTTACAGTGAGAGGCACGTTACAGTGAGAGGCAAGTTACAGTGAGAGGCAAGTTACAGTGAGAGGCAAGATACAGTGAGAGCCATGGTACAGTGAGAGGCTAGTTACAGTGAGAGCCATGGTACAGTGAGAGCCATGGTACAGCGAGAGGCAAGTTACAGTGAGAACCAAGTTACAGTGAGAGGCAAGTTACAGTGAGAGCCATGGTACAGCGAGAGGCAAGTTACAGTGAGAACCAAGTTACAGTGAGAGGCAAGTTACAGTGAGAGCCATGGCACAGTGACAGCCATGGTGCAGCGAGAGGCAAGTTACAGTGAGAGCCATGGTACAGTGAGAGGCAAGTTACAGTGAGAGCCATGGTACAGCGAGAGGCAAGTTACAGTGAGAGCCATGGTACAGTGAGAGCCATGATACAGTGAGAGGCAAGTTACAGTGAGAGGCAAGTTACAGTGAGAGGCAAGTTACAGTGAGAGCCATGGTACAGTGAGAGGCAAGTTACAGTGAGAGCCATCGTACAGCGAGAGGCAAGTTACAGTGAGAGCCATGGTACAGTGAGAGCCATGATACAGTGAGAGGCAAGTTACAGTGAGAGCCAT
>SMGT01014458.1:36108-93086 GCA_004794575.1 Lanistes nyassanus
AGTTACAGTGAGAGGCAAGTTACAGTGAGAGCCATGGTACAGTGAGAGGCAAGTTACAGTGAGAGCCATGGTACAGTGAGAGCCATGATACAGTGAGAGGCATGGTACAGCGAGAGGCAAGTTACAGTGAGAGCCATGATACAGTGAGAGGCAAGTTACAGTGAGAGCCATGGTACAGTGAGAGACTAGTTACAGTGAGAGGCAAGTTACAGTGAGAGCCATGGTACAGTGAGAGCCATGGCACAGTGAGAGCCATGGTACAGTGAGAGACTAGTTACAGTGAGAGCCATGATACAGTGAGAGGCAAGTTACAGTGAAAGCCATGGTACAGTGAGAGACTAGTTACAGTGAGAGCCATGATACAGTGAGAGGCAAGTTACAGTGAGAGCCATGGTACAGTGAGAGTCTAGTTACAGTGAGAGCCATGGTACAGTGAGAGGCAAGTTACAGTGAGAGCCATGGTACAGTGGGAGCCATGGTACAGTGAGAGGCAAGTTACAGTGAGAGCCATGGTACAGTGGGAGCCATGGTACAGTGAGAGGCAAGTTACAGTGAGAGCCATGGTACAGTGAGAGCCATGATACAGTGAGAGCCAAGTTACAGTGAGAGCCATGATACAGTGAGAACCATGATACAGTGAGAGGCAAGTTACAGTGAGAGGCAAGTTACAGTGAGAGCCATGATACAGTGAGAGCCATGATACAGTGAGAGCCATGATACAGTGAGAGCCACATCAGTCCCAGCTAAAGGCGCACCAGCGCGATACTGAAAGAGGATCAGCACAGCACTAGAAAGGGAGCGAGGCCGACCCCGGGTGGATTGCCTGAAGGGATCCGAAACACTGGTGACAGGAAGACTGGTAACACGTGCCGAATGAGTGGACAGCTCCTTTGACAACCAGGTGAAGAGACCTTTAGTGTGCCTCGGGTGGATGGCCAAAAGGACTGTGCAGCTGACCAGTAGTAGAGCTGAGCTGAAAACGAACAGAGAAATTTAAATAGACAAAGCATCGTCATTATTCTGGGATGAACGGGATAACGATTTGCTGGGTTAAAAGTCTTATTGCCCGCAAGATAAATGTGTGTGGTGGGGTGTGTGTGTGTGTGTGTGTGCAGAGAGCTTAAGCTAAATAACTGATCAGAATCAGAGTATACGCGCATCCCCCTTACAGACTTCTCACGTTTTCAGACCAGCGCAAAGGGGGCGACATGTACTGTATACGGACGGTACAAAACCCAGTGTAGAGCAGGTCGCGCGCTAGAGGGATATAGTTACTCACGCTGCTCGGAACCCCCAGAGCCTAGCAGGATGCAATCCTCGTGGAAGAAACCAATAACAGCCTACAATGACACAGGAATATTGTTATTTCTCATTTACTCATTATTTAATGAGATGGAGATAATAAAAACAATGTTAATAATAGGTACGTTTCCCTCAGAGTTCTTTCCACAATGTACACTGGCTCCAGATAAATGAAATATATATTTCATGTATATATATATATATTTCATGCACACACCGACCAATCCCAATGCGGGTAATAATTTAAATGTTCGTGTGTGAAATCTTTTCTGTGAACAACTAAAACCCAATGGATGGACGGACGGACGGACGGACGGACGGACGGACGGATGGAAAGAACTGTTTATGGTGCATGGCATTTCGCTTACATTTTTCTAGAAGAAAAGGTTACTTTCAATCATACATGCTGAGCGGGTCTATCAATTTCATTTCATTATTGATTGGCCTCCACCCTAGGCAGGCTAACGCGCTTGTTATATACGCCGCACAACTTCTGCTGTCACCAAGGGAAGCAGGTGTAGGCAAAAAATTAGGTACACCAGCATCCACACATCTTTCTGCAAGGCCTTTCTTTTTATGGGAAGATTAATTTCTTTGATCCCCCGTTAACCATTTAACCTTTTACCTTTATTTTGAAGTCACCGATGAAAAGCAAAACAGACCACAAAAAAAGGAGTTGACCTGCATTGTAGGCGCGCGATCTGTGGGCGTGCGATCTGTGGGCGTGCAGTCACTGTTGTTTGGGCGTGGGGGTAAGACACTGATTTTACAACTTTGACGTGAGAACTTATAGAAAGCTCTGTGCTTTTATCCAAGCTGCCCCCACTCGTGCATTTGCGGAAATGGGAAGCAGTTTTATCATCCACAAACGATGAAACTTTGAAGACACAGTACCGTACTGTCTATCGGGATAGATGTCTGCCTTGATATATGACTAGCTGTCTGATTGGCCGTGTGGCTGGTCGTCTGGTTGGTGAACGTTAGGCGGATCGCTGTCTGTCTGTCTGTCACGAAAGCACATGTACAGGTGTGCCTTTGCCCATACATTTCAGGTAAAACAAACGAAGGACAGAGGAAAGAACGGACACTCGGTTCTTGCAAAGCAGCAGGTGTAAACGAGGTCTGAGCCAACACAACACGAACGGCCAGAAGGGATAAGATTAAAAAAAAACTGAATGATGAATCTGTCTCCAGAATGTAAAATGCGGCTAATCAGGTCATACTCGGAGCATTAATCAACCGAATACATTTGATTGGACACGTCACGATGTGTCCTCATCATCCTCGATGTTGTAACAAGGACGCACTTTACATTCGTTTTCCTGTCTCTTGAATTCCTTTAGATATAATACTGGTTGTTTTATGTACATGCGTCCTGCAGGGGGCGCTTTGCTTGGCCCACCCCGCCCTCTCCTCCTCGCTCCTGAGCACAGTGTTGGTACAGAGTGAAACTCTTTTAAATAAAAGTTTACTGGCACTTTGTTAGAATTTGACAAGGGTTATCACCACATTACGGTTAATTGTGTATTATTGTAAGCCTCATTTTTGCTCCTGTTTTGTCGTGTTATTATCTTTGGAGCGAACTGCTGGTGAAAGTACAATTTGCGATTGCTTTACTCCGTTTTGAGGCGCTTGTTTTCTGTCTGCTGGAAATAGTTATAATTCAAGATTCATTTGAAAGATGTATTATCAGCAAAATCACAACATACTTTTTCTTCCTCCTTTTTCTTCTTCGTGCGTGCGTGCGTGCGTGCGTGCGTGCATGCGTGCGTGCGAGAGTGCGACTGAGTGAGTGAGCGTGTGAGTGCGCATGTGTGAGGTGTATTTGTATGTGTGTCGGTTGACGTTCAGAGCAGGATTTGCAGGAAATAAATAACTACGTTTTGCCCAATTTATGTGAACTCAAAGAATCAAAGCATCACGGAAATGAGCATGCTAACCATTGACCTTATAGCACCTTGCATTATCCTGGATGGACTCTCTAAATGCGTCACACCTGAGCGAACACAGTGGAGTGTCACAACAGTCAGAAAACTTCCTTTTAGCTGCGTTCTTCAGTCAGTTGCCAGTGCTGCAGAATATAAGCCCATGAGATATATAGGTTTTTATATCTAAATGTTTCTAGTGTAGTTGTTGTGTTTTTGCTTACTTCTCCCCGTCTCTCACAGCCATTCATAAGCCCAAGAAAGAGTGTGATTTTTGAGTTTGCCATAGGAAACTAGTTGTCAGTGTCCTTGGGAGATTTCATGTTGCCGAAAACGGTTCTCAGCGGGATACGGGCTTCTTTATGACAGTCGTAAATTGTCGAGTCAGCTGAAAAGCAGAGCAAGCAAACACAATGTTCTCTCTCCGCCTGTTTTGACGACCTGACCGCTCAAACTCCTTCTTACACAAGAATAGCTTTTCTCCACACTATCAACAACTTCCTCCAGCGCTGTTCTGTTCCGGTTGCCAATGCACAACTTTGTTTAGCATTGCTCCAATACTCAATCTGTACTTACCCAGGCGTAAATCTCGCCGCGTTCTATCCTTGATGGGGCTTCAGTACCAAAACGAGGCAGATTCGTATTTCTCTCATGAAGGACGGCTCCAGACATGCGCAGTGGCTTCCCAGAGGGCGCCACAGTGCTCGGCTGGGTCTGCTGACCCAAGCCTGATTATATTCACATGAGAGAGTACTTCGTCTTTGAAACTTCTTTTTGCTTTCACTTCGCTCATGCTGTCATAGCCTTGTTGTTTTGGTTGTAAATGATGCCAGCATTTTGATGTTTCTGGCGGCTTACTGAGGACGTCATATTTCAAATAAGATGTAGACGAAATCACTCCACATTTTGAACAACTGAAAAAGGTATTGTGACAATCTACTGAGAGACATAAAGTCTTGATAAAAGAAAATCTATTGACAGACATGAAGTCTTGGTATTATGACAATCTACTGGCAGACATGAAGTTTTGATTTAAGACTATCTACTGGCAGACATGAAGTCTTGATATTATGGCAATCTACTGGCAGACATGAAGTTTTGATTTAAGACTATCTACTGGCAGACATGAAGTCTTGATATTATGGCAATCTACTGGCAGACATGAAGTCTTGATAGAAGACTATCTACTGGCAGACATGAAGTCTTGATATTATGGCAATCTACTGGCAGACATGAAGTCTTGATAGAAGACTATCTACTGACAGACATGAAGTCTTGATATTAATGCAATCTACTGGCAGACATGAAGTCTTGATAAAAGACTATCTACTGGCAGACATGAAGTCTTGATATTATGGCAATCTACTGGCAGACATGAAGTCTTGATAGAAGACTATCTACTGACAGACATGAAGTCTTGATATTATGGCAATCTACTGGCAGACATGAAGTCTTGATAGAAGACTATCTACTGACAGACATGAAGTCCTGATATTATGGCAGAATATCTACTGCACAACAGGGACTGTTGATCTGCTTAAAGAATGTTACTGCACAGATATTATGGCTATATTATCACAGTAAGAAGAACTGAGAGACGAAAATAAAGAAAAAAGAATGGATGAATGAAGAAACGAAAAAAGAAATGATAATTTCTAGGTTATCACCGTATCTAAACTCCTATATCGTTTATGCACTATCTAAAGTAAGTGTGTTCTACACTTGTCAACACTGGATATGAACAAGAGGTTGGTTTGTTCTGTAATGTCCCGTCGCAAACTAGGTGCATATCAGGACGGATGAATAAGAGATGAAAGAGTGAAAGAAAGAAAGAAAGAAAGAAAGAAAGAAAGAAAGAAAGAAAGAAAGAAAGAAAGAAAGAAAGAAAGAAAGAAAGAAAGAAAGAAAGAAAGAAAGAAAGGTTAGAAATACGATAGTTTTGGATTAAAACGAGACTACAGTTTTACCAGCTTCCTATCTACATTGCAGCGTGTAATAAGGCAAGAACGAGTGTGTTCGTGTGTATGTGTGGCTTGTTTGCGATGTCACGCATAGATGTTTGTGCGTCTGTCTATCTTCATATGTAAACGTTCTTCGTATTTTTCTGACGATATACATGTATATAATCTCACACATCTTGGCTCTGACAAGTAGGACATTTCTGCACACTGTACTGTCACTGAACAACTTGGTTCCACATTGTGAGGATATTTTGAACCCGCCCTTTCCCCCCATCCCCACCCCGCGCCCACTAACACCAGAACAACTACTTCTCATCAACACCGACCTCTTACTTTCAGGAAACAAAGATCTGTCTGTCTATAAAAACACCGAAATTTTCTTATGTCTACACAAGTTTATAAAAGAATCAAAACGCTTCTAGCTTTCTCTGACTCTAAATTACATTTGACCACTTCTGTACTTCCTGCCTGCTTTAGGTGCACAACCAGTACACAAGCCCATAGCGTGGTAATCGTGGTTCCTCCTCCCTCCCCTTTCTCTATCTTCTTTCTCTTTCCTCCTCTCCTTCAAAACTCTCCCCTAAACATCATATCACTACCCGCCATTTGTTTTGTTTGTTTTGTTTATTTTGATTGACATGGAGACCACTCATGAGCTTTCAGCTCCTTGTGTCGCCACTGATACAAAATATTTGATTTAATGGCACTTCTTCATAAAATTTAAAAAAAAAAACGACTACTTTCCGGTTCTGTTTTCTGTCTGTTTATATGCAATGAACAGTGTATGCCTTGCCACACATAAGGGTCACACCGCTGTCTGTGCTCAGGTCCTGCCAAAACATTCATTGAATCGCTTGTAAGGGCTTCGCTGTCACCGTTCCCCACAGCGGTTAGGTATTTGTTCAGCATACTGAAAGCAAACTCTTTCTGAAGCTGTGGCCAGAATGCATGGGTGGGACTCAATGCCCTAAGGCTCGGCTCACACTGCTGGAATAAAGTTTAAGGGAAGCAAAATAGTCGAGGTCGCTCCACCTGCAGCAAACCTTTTTTAAACACGGTTTGAGTAAGCTGAGTGAAAAAAGGTTGTCCTACAGTCATTACGTAAACTTCGGGTGAATTCCATCCAATCCGGATCAAACCCTCTCACGAAAAACTCTTCTCCACAGTGTCAGTAAGAAGATGTTGTGGATAAATTTGTTGCATCGTGTGACTACTTTTGATGTCTGATTTCAATGCCGTCGACATCGTCGCGCCGTGTGAAGCCAGCATAAGATGATCTGGTGAACAGAAGAAGAACGGCCGTGCGCCATTCACTTGTCAGTCTCCACGATTATCTGTCCACGACGTTCATCATGGAGATGATTTCTTTAGCCATTAGCTGCCACGGGGTGGATCTAAGCACATGCAGTTTCAACGCTTGCAGTGTCCATGTAAGCAGCCCACTGGGTGTTTTTTTTTAACATCTGATACTTTATTGCATTCTATTCTCCTCTGCTTCTAACCCTCGCCTCTCACTGCAAAGAATAAAAAACGTTTGTCGCTGTGCACTTGGTGAACTTGTTTGAAAACTTGGAGGCCCGCCTCAACAGAATATCTGAGCTACTGTCCTTTACACCATTCCGAACGTTTCATCCGTGCCAGAACTAAGGGAGATTACCATCTGATTGCTTTGAAAATATTTTTTTTTTAAATCTCAACGGTGATTTCTTTACGCTGCATTCAACCCCCTCCCTCCTCCTTTTTCCACGAAATGTCCTCATGTAGAAAACTTGTTTGTATTATTATATCCCCATAAGCTCGTATGCACTTCATATTGGACGAGCGTTATTTGTGTATGACGATCCATTGACTACAATTTTTCTTTTAGAGTACATTTATACCCCCCCCCCCCACAAATTTCATCCATCAGAATGTCTGTGTTCGTCACTTTTCTAATATCAGTGTCTTTTGCATATGGAAATAAGAGTGATTGTGGAGAGACGTTGACCAGTTCGTTTAAATGTTAGAAAACACGGCAGCAGAAAACTAACCCCCCCTCCCCCCAAAAAAACTCCTTGACTTTGTTGACGTGTCAGTAGGTTTTTAGACTCAAACACCAGAATAAGCTGGTCTGTTCTACAGGAATCCACCCCCGTCAGTTCCAAAGCGAGTACCTCATTCTTATGAGCCCCGTGGCAGAACTCGCTGCACGTGAATTTATTAGCCACAAGAGCATATCGTCACGCACTCGACATCTTAGTCTTCGCATTGTTTTGTTGCTGGAGAAGTCAATTTACGGAGCTCTAGGACGGCGATTAAACATTCTCGTGCAGTTTTACTATCTGACCTTGTGTGATTTATGTGTCCACGCGCGCCTTTGCACGGGCGTGTGCGTGTGCATGTGTATATTCGTGATGAAAAGGTATGTACTTGGGTGTGTTTCTAGCAATGGTTACACGTCTGTACATTTTTTCTGTACTGCGTGCTAGTGATTGAAACAAGTGGCTGTGATATTGCTTCTTTCATTTGTAGTGCTTTCAAACACCGAGCAACTTGTGAAGTCCGTCAGTCTTCTGCCCTTCGCAGTGTTTCGCTGTATGCTTGTCGTTAGTTGCTTCCACTCTAGCTCGGAATGAAGAGAAGAGGGTGCAGGGAAAAGAAGAAGAGAGAGAAAGAGAGAGAGAGGAAGAGAGGGAGAAAGAGAAGAAGAAGAAAAAGAAAATTTATAAATTAAAACTTCACTTTGATGAATATCCACGGATATGTATGTTTGTGTCGGATCAAATTGTAGTTTTAACTTGTTTCAACGGCAGGTATCTGCATCCCAGAGTCCACGCGGCGCGTCTGCTTTTCCCACTGACTTCGGGGACGCATGTGCAGACGACCTTTCATCCCGATTCACTTATTCCCGCGAACTGCTCCTTGAACAGCTATCACCCACCAAGGACGGGTCTGCTCGGTCTAACTATAAGAAGTGACGCTGTGTAGATGCCAAAGCTTGACCTACAAATATCAGTTGTTGTGGTTAGCAACCGGCATGCCCATGCGCATCGCATTTGCCAAGCAGCGCATGCGTGCCCCAAGTTAGTGGGAAAAGCAGACGCGTCCGGGGAACCTGCCCAGCTCTGGTTATCTTTTCACTGCTGGTAGACCAGCTGTCCTTGCTTGTTGTCTGGCTTTCATAGAAACGGCAACAGTGGAAGACGCATTGACACCCCAGACACGTCTTTGCGCACCCACGCGCATGAACATACACACAAGCACAGACCCACACTCTCTCACACGCACGTTGTTTTTGTTTATAATGGTATTTTTATCTTTCTAATGGTGAAAACTCTTTGCAAGCACGCACGCGCACGCACCCATACACACAAAATCACTACCTGTTTATTTTGTATTTTATTCTTACGTTTGTTGATTTGGCTACTGCACTGAGTGCATAAATAACTTGCAGGACACGAGTAGCACAAAGTATGTACATCATCTCATTAAATAAATATATCTTTGGCTTATACAACAACGTCATACATTCCTTATGTAGTACAGCTTCGTGATTTGCATACGAGATCTGAGTGAACCTGACGTCATGACCAATGGGAGGAGAAACAGCAGTGACAGCGACAGCGATGCCCTACAGGGGTCTGCCAAACATGTTGCTGTCTTCGGCTCAAGCGCTCGTGGGTTGAATGAGATTAAGGTAATCGCATGGTGTGGAAGGCATGACTTAAGACGTCTTACGAGATGTGAGATTATATAAAGAGTCCATAATGGGTATTATGCTGCGGAACGGTAAAATTGCTTCTGCGCACTGTCTGACTGTGCCAGGCCAACTGATTAAAACCGGAAGTAATAATATTTATATATGCCAAACGACAAATGTGCCTTTCTCAGCAAAAACTTTACTGCCTGCGTTCTTGAATCACAAAGCCGTTAAGTACTATACCGGGACAATTGCGTTTATCCTTATTTCAATACATTAAGAAAAGTTTAAAGTTATGTCTAATTGTGGACCACTGTGTGGGCACACGAATAGAGTGCTTCCCAATAACCTCAGCTAGCGCTACATAATTTTTACGATCTTTTCGGGAAAACTGTCTCTGACTGCCTCGAAGCTTACGATGTGTTCTCGTTTAGAAAGGCCTCATCTTTCAGCGACAAGTTTAAGCACAGTCGATAAATTACCCGAACAGAACCTGTGAAGGGAACGAAATAATTTTTAAAGCAAAGTTATTATCCGGTAGCCGATCATGTAGCGTACGAAGGTTGCGGGATGGTGAAGTCAATAACTAAGGCCCTCGCCTGACAGGGGAGGTGGGAGCAGGGTGATGGTGTCGGAGGAAAGGAAGGAGGTGTAAGCCGTTGTACCTGCATAAACCCTCCGGTGGCAAACGCAGAGAAAGTACTTTTGCCGAACACAAGGATCCGAACCACAGACACTCTGTATCGGCGGCAAGAAAGCCTTACCGCTATCGCACAGGCGGGTAAAAATAGCCTGAAAGGAGGTGTACCCGTCCTTTTGTGGATGATTCACGGCAGACGCAGAAAGAAAAAAGAAGGAAAATATGGTATCGGGAGAGGGGGGGGGTAGGAGCAGGGGAGAGGAATGAGAGCCGGGAGGGTGTGTGTTGGCCTGACAGTTGTATTCTTCAGTTTTCTTCACACGAAGATGTGACAGCGGAGGTTAAGGCTCTGGCATGCAGGGGACATCACGCTGAGGTTCGGTCTCGCTGCAGGCAGTTATCCGCCCCTCCCACCTAAGTTCACCTGGCGAACGCCTAGCACCTTGCACCTAACCTCACCTGGCAAACGCCTAGCACCATGTGGTACTTCACCTGACAACTCCGTGTGACACTGCGCTTGGACCCCCCTCCCCCTTCCCCACTTCCACTTCCACGGACATGCTGCCTGCATATCTTTCGCGTGATGCAGAGTTCCTTCACGCTGCTTCTGTAATAACGACTACAGTATTTATCTCATCTGTCTACGGGACGCGTCTACAGAGGATTCTGTGGCTTAAACCTGCTGAACTTTCCACCTCTAACCTCCTTCTTAACCTCTGTGTTGTAGTGTGAAACTTAAATTTGAGCCACGGTATGCTACCCCCCCACCACCACCACCACCAAGAGAACTTTAGTGTAAACAGAGTATGTAAACTTCGGGGGAAGGAAGTTCTGAAGTCGATGATTTAATAAACCAAACAAAACAAGATTTTGGAACACCATCTAATGAAACCCCATCCTGAAACCTACTTTTACTCAAGAACAGAGGTCATGGTTGTCTAATCACTACGTCTGCAACACTGGTCAGAAGACGGCAGAAGTCACGTGCCGCACAAAACGTTCTGCGGATGACAGAGATGAAAAGAGCATGCCAATGATCACAACAATAACATCTACAGCGACAAAAAGTAATGCCAAAAACGCTGACAATAAACTGTACAAGTCAGCGAAGATACAGCCAGACGGGTGAAAGGTTATGCAACTTGTCAACAAACAGCATCAAAACGTGAAGGCTAACTACAATCGTACATTTTCTGCCATTTGATCTCGAAAAATGAGTGGGACAGACTTGAGTCCCACTACAACAAGATCACGAACAAGCGCTTTCTTGCCCTCAGTACGCGAATGCAATATTCGCCAATTGCTATGGGACACAGGTGACAGTACACAAACAAGGTAACATGAGGAAAAACTGACATACCACCTTTAGCATTACGACAGGTAACACAAACGCCATTTTAATACCAGGTGACGCCAGTAGCTCAAAGTAACACAAGTAACTCACCAAAGGAATGAGTAACGCGACAAGGCAATGCTACGTAACAATAGTTATGCGTCTAGCTGACAAGTAACGCTGTACGGCAAACACAAGTAACACATCCAGGTTACATGTAACCCCATAAAGAGACTTAAGAAACACGTGCAAGTTACAAGTAACCCTATAAGGTGACACAAGAAACACGTACAAGTTACAAGTAACGCAACACGGCAGCACCCCAGTGTGACAAGCAGTAGGACATGATGTGGTACAACTACTGCGACGAAAGTGGGCTGCGCATGTGAGATAATTTACTCAGGAATTTAGTGAAGGGAAAAAGTTCCAGGAACCAGCGTGCGAAAAATAATTGAGCAGCCAGAAGGGTTTTTATGGTCATTATCGCGAGACGTTGTTGAGCGGGTGTGATGTCTACTGCACACCCTGCACAGTGTGTGTCGATAATGCCCCTCGTGGCCCATAAAGGTCAGCACAGAAGTATTATCGAGGGTCACGAATCTCATTTTCCAGCCGGCCCCAACAGATTCGGCAGCATTGTGTTCGAGAAACCCAGCCAACCCTCCTGCACCCGACCACCCAAAGAACCGTTAGCCGGATGACAAAGCTGGACGGGGAGTGGACAGTACGAAATGGACACCGGGCCAGGTGAGTTTGTCAGTTTCCAAGCTAGGCTTGTGTTTGACCAGGATGTCACCGGGCATGGGGTGGGGGTGGGGGTGGGGGTGGGAGATGGATGCTGTCGCCTCTTCTGCTCGCCTCAAAGGAATTTCCAAACCAGACCAGGAAATTCCAAGACTGTTCAGCGTCAAACGTCAGCTGGAGGATGTCGGACAAATTTTCCAGGCTGATGCCTCCATGGGTCACGTGTCTCCCAGCATTCCAAGCGTGGCGAACTCAGGTCCGAACCTCCGCGGTGAACGAAAGCCCACCAAATTTGCTCACGTGGTTCTATCATGCAGTGCGTGTGTCGCTCCCTGCCCCGTCACGCCAACAGTCACGCCCCGAGCAGAAGACGGCAGAATGTCACGTAAGATCGACTCAGTCGAACTCCTGCCCGCCGCTGGTCTGCTTTGTAGCGAGCAGACCTCACAAGGCGGCCAGAGACGAACTGTTTGAAGAACGAAAGAAACGTGGGCTGACCGAGCGGTAATGATCTGCACGAGGGGCAGGGAGAGGAAACATTACGGCCTTGAACACCGGGAGCAGGGAACACGCACGCACGGATGTGACTGAACACTTGATGTCTACCTGGTGGCAGAAGCCGTGGTAGGTACGCTGGATGCAGATGAATTACCAAGACCTCTAACGGCTGACACTGACAAAGGAAGGGGGAGCGGAAAGAGGGCGCTGTGGGGGTGGTAGGGCCAGAACTGGCTTGTGGGAGCGGCGTGGGAGCACCTCAGGCTGCGGAGAGCGCGCGTAGGGCAAACGTTCAAACCCCTGTCAATATTAGCCCGTTGTCTGCACTCGGCAGCTGTGGAAGCGGAGTCTAGCGCTCACATTCAATCAGGTGACCTTGTCCACCACACCGCGTTTCCAATCTCAACAGATTTTTGTGTGGCTACATTCGTGTCTAATTCCCCGTAGCCAACCCCTTTCCTCTTTCCGTCAACATTCCGCGTTTCTAGCTTTAGCAACAGAACACGAATCACTGTTTTCACAAAGCTCATCGCTCAGCACAGGGAGTCTCCGGTTTCTAGCAGCTTATGGAGTTTTTTCTTCACCTATCCAGTTCACCTATACACAACAGGATACCGAGATTCGCTTATACAACAGCATCCAGATGGACATCATGGAATCTTACCATCAAGGTCAGAAATTGCACTGATGAGGCTATCAGAAACAGAGTTTTCTTTCTCCACCCCCACCCCCAAAAAGTGTGGGTGGATGGGAGTGGAGTTGGGGTGTAGAACTAGGATACATTCTAAAACCAAAGTGTTCGTTGTCTGTTTCCTTCATACCAGTGTTTAAGCCAAATCAGCATTTTTCTGTTAATAAAACTCAGCAGTCTTTTTCGTCTCTACGTCTGAGATGTGCTGAAAATATCTTCCCATCTCCCACTAGGTTCCCACATGTACGCGGATTGCGAGATGATGCCATATTGTAAACACCTTTCAGCCACCAATAGACAATAGATGGGTGTTCAGTTTTGGTGACAGGGAGAGAGTTTAGATAATGTTTTCTCAGAGTGTAAAACTCCAGTATAATTTCAAGAAAAACGAAGTGAACAGCCAAGCCAAAGGAGATTATAGGAACACGTCCTTGCCAACAACAGCAGACCGTGAGGAAATTTCCGCTGCCTATATCCGTCACTAGAAAGACATGCTTCCACTAATCAAGACAGACTTTGGGCATCAGGAGCCCTGGAAAGCTGCCAAGATGACCTCACAAGGTCAGGTCAACGTACGTGTTCTGTACTATTGATAAGCGTTCTGCCTACGTCACGGGAAATTCTGTATTCCTTTCGACTTGCTGCACGTCAAGTTGCAGCCAATGACGTCACCACAATGTGATCAACGTCCTATGCTGACTGTCCTTTATAAAAACTTTGCATTCCTGTCTCTCAGTGTGCTGAATATTCCGCGTTTTAAAGTGGTGCACAAATACATGCACAAATCCACACACACACACATACACTATTCGCTTCTCTCCCTTCCATTCCCCCTTTCATATTCTTCGGGATAAACTGACGGGCATACACATGGATTGCACTTGTTCGGGGAAGAAACAAGAGACCAGAACAAACTGAAAGAGAAAATCAGGCGATGTACTGGTGGGTAAAAGTGGGTGAGAGGAGGGATGGGAGGGGAGAGGACAGGTGGAAGATGTTGACATTACGTCATGGTTTAAAATAAGACGACGTACATCGCATGAACAAAAAAGAGAACAGTTTAGTGCGTAAGTTAACTACAAATATATCAGAATCGTCTAGCTGAAGTCAGAAAATATTCCTTTATACAAGCAGGCTTAGGACAACATCCTGTTAAGAGGCTTAGAACAATTCTGTCAGGGTTGTGTTTATACTGGCCATAATCCTCTTCGCCCAACAGTCCCCCGATCAACCCGCCGTTATTCACAGCCTCTAAACCTGCAACAGGTGAAAATCTTCTGTATAAATGGAGGGTGAAACCCCATTGACTCTATCAAAGAAATCAGCTTTATAATCAACGTCGTATGGATGAGCATATACGCTACGGCACTGGGCGATTTTATGCCCGATATTGTACGGCACGAGGGGATTTTATGGCCGATAATGTCCGGCACTAGGCGATTTTATGACCGATATTGTACAGCATTTCATAAGCTGGAGGAAGAATAAAACCAACAGTTTCTCTTAAGAACACAAAAGATTATCAAGATAGGTAAGAGGGGAACACTGGGTGGATAACCAAGTTCTGTGCATTACGTATTGTGCTTTACTAAGGGAAAGGATGGGGGTGCAGGAATGAGACGGGGAAAGACCACGTGACATAACTGTAGTGTAACAATCTACAAACCGCCATTGTGCTGTGACACAACCTTGTAACATACACAGCCGATATACATTTATTATACATGTACAACAGAACGCTACGTCAATGGAATGACTTGACAAAAATTCAGAAAGGAAAAAACTACAGGAAGTACATACGGTTCCTTTATTTCTGACAAACGCACACAAATTAAACGTATGAATAATCTCTAGATACTGTCCTTGACATACGTCCTGTGAAAAGCGTCCTTGACATACGTCCTGTGGACAGTGGCCTTGACATTAATCCCGCGGACAGCGTCTTTGACATTAGTTATGTGGACAGCATCGTCAATCATAGGTTTGCCCACAATTTACAGGTTACACAACAGTTTGGCCTATGCATCACTCTTGCAGAACAGACACTACCTGCTAGCAGCCCTCAAACAACACACTCTCTCCATTCTTTGAACGAGACTCAACGTAATACTACCCACACGCCAGTTCAAGGCCTTTGTTCACTGACGGAGTATGCATCCTAGTTCGCCAAACCTGGTGTGTCTACGCAAGGTTAGGTTTGGCGAACTAGGAGGAATATTTGTCCGGTAAGCGAAGGCCGTGACAGACCCGCGAGTCCTGCGACGACTGTCAGTCTTTAGCGCGAGTTACAAAGTTTGTGCGTACGTACGGAGTATGCCAACCCATCTTTAATTCCCTTCTGCACCAACTGGAAAAGTTAATATTCACCACTAACTTGACGCTACTAACAGTTTTTACAGATGCCCCCCCCCAAAAAAAAAGTTATGCACCTAGCGACCACGTGTCTGCATGCGAACAGAAGCGTTCCGTTCGTGCTGGTCCGTGATTGACCGACACTCTTCCATGCGATTTCAACACAGGAAGATATGCACACGAACTCTGTCACTATGATTGTTCCGAAAAAAAGTTGGATTCATCGTGACCGCTGCAGAACGGCCACCAAAATGGGATGTGACCACGATTTTCGTGCCGTTTGCCTGTCCTGGCAAGTCACGCGATGTTTGTATGAATGTGTGTGCGTTAGGCTACTTGCACGTGTGAGTGGGTGTGATTTCCGAACAGCTCTAGCAGCCAGTCGGCAACTCTTACTGACCACAAACACGTCACCGAAGAGGTAGATTTTCACACAGAGGAAAAAAGTTCCACATCATCATTTGCCAGACATACGTATAATTATCAGTCTTAACGTTTCCCCCCTTGGAAATGATTAAGATCGGGCGACATTAACAACTCCGTTTCGGTTCTGTTTTCCAGCAGATAACCGTTCATGTCCGAGCATCGTGGATTGTTTCTCAACAAACGTTTTGTCAGCATGTGTACAACAGACCCCATACACATTACACCTGTGAATACAGTCTTCATGTTTGCGTAAGGAATAATGATACCTTCAACAACAGGCAGTGTTTGACGTGCACATCACCATCTGAACACGTCTCTTTGACGCTGTCAGTTCATAGCTCTTGGCAGTGAATTTTACAGCGCTGGCCAGAGTTTGTTTTTCTCTCGTCCATGCAAGGGATGATACACCAACAGCACTTAACTCCAAGTCACAGAATCCTCGGCAGTCTGTCCACCTCGGATTTTATTTCCCGTGTTTCACTAAGGTGTTGTCACACACACTTCTTTCAGATTCTTTAAGACAAGGAAATAAAATCATTAGTTCATCAACATGCATGCGCCTTTCACATGCAGTCGACGATAATGCAGACGTGAGGGAAGATTACTGGAAGGATTTGTAGCAAGAAGGCTGGACGCATCTTTACTGCTGACGAGAGGAAGCTGTCTCATCTCGATGGAGAAGATGAAGATCAGAACGAGGAAGTCCAGAGAAACAGGAAGAGAAGCTGAGGGACACAGACTGTTGGACGCACCTTCCACATTTTAGCACCAAGCCGACAAAGGAAAATCTCTCGCTCTCTCGCGCACAACGTGATCATGTACGCAGGTCCGTGAGTACAGGTAAGGCAGGCACGCCTGTGACATCGTGGAGCTTTCGACAAGCCGCTGGGAGGGGCGGGGGTGGGAAAGCTGGTGGGGGAGACCCCTCCAGCACCTTTATTTTGCGCTGGTACGTTGACCGAAGCCCGTGGCCAGGCGAGACAACGCCGTAGGAGAGACGGAAGGATGGGTAAATATCGCTCGCTTGTCCGCCGCGTGTTTGCTTGCTCCCTTCCGTGTCGGGACCCGCTCGGGGGCCACTTGTCGGTCGCGCAGGCGCACTGGCGACGTCCTGCCGCAGTCAGCCGATGATCACGACACTCCAAGCAGCGGGGATCCCCCCACCCACCCCCGATTAGCTGGGCTACAAGTCTACAGGACTTCTCCAAGAGTAGAAGGAATGAATGAAAGGGGAGAGGTGAGCCGAGAAAGACAGGTTGGGAACGGGTAGTGTGGTAGGACAGCATTTCCCCCCACCCCCGCTGTAGGGGGGAGGGGTGTCAAGCTAGGGGCGTTCGTCCTTGACCTTCGGCAGCACCATCGCCTACGAGTGACACATGGAGCACGTGACCGCACGGTCACGCCAACCCCCCACCCCCATGGAGCAGCCACCCCAGCGCCTCTCTTCCGTCTCGTTTCCCACGGGGAGGGTAGATCTTACACAAACTGTTCCAGCTCATCTCACCCAGGCCTGCGATCAGCTGACCCCTGGGCGCCTCTCCAAGATGTCTGTCCACCCCGCGCTGGCCTCCCTGGCCGCAGGTCATCGAGTTCTGGGCATGGGGAAGTCCAGCAACTCCATGTTCCAGTTGGGTTTGTACTTGGCCGGGGGGGCGGCCAGGGTGCTGGCGACGAAGTGGAAGCATTTCTGTCGCTTCCGGCGCCGAATGCTGAACCCCTTCAGCTTCTTGCCGCGTCGGTTGAAGCCGACGAACCACTGGGGGTTGGCCTCCGACTGCAGCATGGTGTAGTTGTCGTCCACCTTCTCGCGGAAGACGCACGTGTAGTCCTCTGCGTCGCTCTGCAACACGTAGGCACACACACACACACATGCTTAGGTTAAAAGCCAGTGCCATATAGAAAAGGACATTCACACGTCAGTTTATCATTCACACGCCCACCAGGTAACAACAACAAAACAAATCTTGCTGTTGAAGAAATAAGTAAAGGAAAATGTAAATGCATCTCTCAATGACCGAGTGAATGATTAAGTCAGCGAGCGATGACTGACGCACTGCAGGTCACACCCTCGAGTTTACCACCAGAAAGGGTTTGTCAGACATCCTGTACGATGTTCGCGTCTTGTTTCTCTCCTAAGTTCCGTCAGCGGCAGTGGGCGGCCGAGTGGTCAGAGAGCAGACATCCGAACTCACGGCGTTGGTTTGATACCCCTGGACCGCAGCACATCCCCCTCCATCCCCCCCCCCCAGTTGATCCAGCTGGAAAGGGGTACCAGTTCTGACTCCAAGAGTTATGGAAGGAAAGCCATTGAAGAAGAGATGGGCATCGCCCTCACGATGCTGGTCCGAAGAAATGTGGGGACTCATACAGCCTTAAGGTCACAAGACAAGAGTCTGCGATGTTGCATTTAGCACTGAAGAAGTACATATTGACTCCTCAGTCCATCTTTACCGTCAGTCTGTAGGTCCTTCAAACCGGGCGAATGTTCGTTCGTGAGTGACTACTGCTGGAAGAAACCAATTCACCTTTTACTGGATATCCGACGAACCTACAGGACGAGTATGTCGTGTTCGTAAGCGGCTTAGACCCTACACTTTTCATGAGGTACACGGGGGAGTAGGGGGCGCTCCGTGGTACGGAAAAGCAACTGTTCCCCCCCCCCGAAACTTCAGGAGGTGAAAGGACAAGACCACAACGCGCAACTGCCTATGACGTCATCAGGGCAAAACTGCACGGACTTCACGCTGAAGGCACACGGAGATGATGGGACAATTACTGACATTTGTTTTTCTAACACCCAAGACAAAAGGGTTAGGAGTGTAATATCTGTGACATCACAACCCTAGCTGCCACTAGCGATCCTAGCGTCTGTCAACCTTGCCTCAGATTCCAGGTCCCCTCTGAAGCAGCGATCAAGGAGGGCGATGCGCGTGACAACGAGGCCAGCAAACGGTTTCTTCGCCCAGTTACCGTCTGCAGGCTGTTTCATAACCCCTCGGGGACGCCACGAGGCTGAAATCGCCGCTTCATCAAACAGATGGTCCCCCCTCCCTCCATGTTTATCGAAGTTTCGCCTACCACGTGACGCCGCTTACCTCAAGCTACCACCCAACCCCATTTATTCCCTCCTTCCGTCTCCGCAACAACATCCACCTTGACCCTGCTCCTTTTCTCCGAGCAGCGCACCCACCCCCACCCTTTTCGCCGCCCGTGTGTCTCTTGCTGGAAAATACCCCCATCATAGACATGCATATTACACACTCAATGTCAAAGCGCTCCTCTCGACTATTAATTTGGCCAGTATAAAGCGGCCGGGAGGGGATGCAGCAAGAAGGACAGGTGTACATACCAGCCCATAAATCGAGTGGAAAGGCGACAAAACCTTAGGTAGCTTAGACCCTGACGTCGCGTTAATTCTGACGGGTAAAGGGTCCAAAATGCATTCTCCATTTTACTCGGGACCACTGCGGTATGAGAGCCGTCTTTTTTCATAGCCGGGGCCTTAACTAAAAGTTACATTCTCTTGTTGTTGGTTAGAGATGGCGCCTGCTGTTGACGTGGTTCTGTCTTCCACCGTCTGTGCGACCTTCACCTTTTCCGACCTGTCAAACCTTTGACAGCGGTACCTGTGGCTCTCGTACGTACGCGTTCAGGACAAGTCTAAAACCCAACCGTTACACCGTCATAAGCAACATGACTGCAGGCAAAATGAAACCTCTATATGAATGACGTACAGAACGGACGGAAAGAAAGAAAGAAAGAAAGAATTTCAACTTGTACTTTTAAAATAGTTTCATCTCACTGTCAACGACCCGAGTCCTGCTACGAAAGCGTTTTTATTGTGTTATTTTTAATTGATAGAGGGTTATGAAGAACCTCAACCCTGCCAAGGATTTTGTTGTAATATTACAGGCCTGTGGCAAACTTTGTCAGAGAAATGGTGGGGGGTACTCACAGCTGAATCCCTCCCACCAACCTTTCTCGTTGAAAGTAACGAGGCAGGCTGCAACTGTGGACACGCCCGAAACACAAGCCAGGACTGTTCCCCAGCTGAATTGAAAACGTTATACAACACGACTGAATATGGAAAAGCTTAAACATTCCTGTCAGGGTATGTGTGACTAGCTTTCATGCAAGAGCGTCCCATCCGTCAATGTCACGTGACAGCTACAGCCACAAGAACGCCTGTGTATGTGTGTGTGCGCGCGCGCATGCCTGTGTTTAAACCTATAACTGTTGTCCCGAATCTAATCTGTCGCCTGTTCCACTACTGTCAAACGTTTTGGCCTAACGAGAAATTATACACTCACACACACCACAGCCACCTCCCCCACCCACTCTCTTAACACCTGCTGTGCCACACATTACAAAGATTTCCCCACGAAGAGATTACAAGAAAGTGTCCGAAGTTCTTAGCTGTACAGGTATGCCAAAACATACGGCCAGACAGCAACTCGAAGCCCTTGAGGACTCTCGCATCACAAAAATTAGACTATGCCTCTGCCCGTGGACGGGCGCGGGGTGGTTTCTCAGCTTGACAGCGAACGGTAGTCACTCAGCGCAGGCCGGACAGGATTAGATGTCCGTCTTCTGTTTAGCAAACCCATCCCTGTCGCGCCATGTTCGTACAATAATGCGTCCAGTGAAGCCACGCCAGGGTTTTATGTCTTCATACCTGGGGTCCAAAGTATGCAGTGAAGGAATTCTCGATGGGGCAGCCAAGCAGACTAACGGGGCTGGAAGGTTAACATTCCACGTGCAGGCCGTGCGTTTTTGGTAAGGTTTCCACTGGAGCTGACACACAGCAGCTGAAATCGTACGTCGGGAAGTCATTCCACAATCTTATACGTCACTTCCGCCTGAGGAGTTCACGCGCGTGCTCAGGTTACATCCCACTGTCGTCTGTCATTTCATTCACGCTACTGCCGCACAGGCTTGTGACGTCACGGGGTGTCCTGATGAAGAGGCGGAAGCCTTGGCTCGGAGAGGAAACAAGCATCTGTTGCCTGCCCCTGACGAGTTGGCTGCCCCTGACGCTGCCGAGGTGAAATACGAAGTAAAATTCATGGAATGCAGAGAAAACCCACCAGGCTTCACAGGTCGGGACTTTGCAATATGGCCGGTGCACCGCGGGACGTTAAGGCTGCGTGACAAACGAGGCAGGCAACGGGTGCTCTGACCTTTGAACCCCTCCTACCTGACGACGATATGCAGCCCGACATTTGGTCATGTGGGCAGCAGTCGGGTTTGCGATTCGGGGTGCGCTCGCCGCTAACTTCATCGACCAGTGGATTCCTCTGACTTGCTCACATTATTTCCCCCCACGTCCGCAGACTCGTCAGGACGTCAGGATACAGGACGTCAGGACGCGCCGAGCGACGCTGTGTCCCTGTCTGTCGTGTAGACTACACAAAATGTCACGATCACCGAGTTTGTTGGTGACTGCAGGGTACTCCTCCATTCCTCTCCCATCTCCCTCACTGCTCACGTGGCATTCTGTCCACTAGTATACACACATCAGGCGTGCACGCACACAGTTTGCTTCAAGTCTGCTCGCAAGGGTGAGGTAAAACAGTTTTTATCAAGCCTAAATGACGTGTTTTGCTTCCAACGACATATCAAAGTTGATGTCATAGTTAGACCGCTTTCTGACAAGCCACATAGGAAAGAAATGAGGTTAGATAAAGACATTCATACACGCGTGCGCTCATCATGAAACACGCACACAAAGAGACGGCTAGCTGTCGAATATAAATAACATCGTTCCTTTCCTTTCACCCGCAGTCTAATCGTCCGACATGCCCTTGCGTTTAGCTATGCGAGATAGCTTATTTCTTTTCTTTTCTTTTGTTTGTTTGGGCTTTTTTTATAAGCCTTTGAGCATTGCCACACAATACTTTCATGAAGCTGACAAGGATTTCCTCCCTTCTCGGCAGCGCTAATAAAACTCTTTAACCTCGTTCCAAGCATGCTGGAGTACCGCCCACCAGCGCCGTCTGTCGTGACTTTTTCACATCATTAGAAAGCCCCATCACTCCGTCGGCGTTTTTAAGACGTGGAAGTATTTGCATACATTACCATTTATATCTTGCGTCGGAGGTGTGTTAGCCAGCAGGCATTAGGTTCCAAGGGCTGGCTGCACAGTCCTTGACGAATAAACAAACCCTACATGGAGGTCAGTTTGTTGCACGCTAAAGTTGAAGCTGATTCGAAAGAAATGAAAACGGCTACAGACGCACGTTCCCGAAGCCAAAAGACGAGCTCCTACTGGCCTGTCCCAGCATCCTCTACCGGCCTCCCCCCCCCCCATCTTCCCCCATAGTTCGTCGACAGTTACCCAGCCTGTCCATGGTTACTTCCAAATACCTCGACCTCAGTGCAAAAGATTGAGATCGACGAAGATTCCTGGGCTCCTGACGTCACGTGTCACCAGCAAGGGTCCCGCACACTCACCGCGTTTGTAGAACGCGCCTCGCCTTCCACCAGCCCGTGACTATTGTGCGAATTGTCTGCAGCAAAGAGGAAACCCTGAGGGGCCGTCCCACCCATATATCACTCCGAGCTGCGGAGGGTTTTGGCCGGGGTAGGGGCTGGGGGTGGCCGGGGGTACCATTTATGACAAAGGTGCACCAGGTATCACGCAGGTACCGTCACCTGGCCAAATGACAAAGAAGTCGCGCATCAAATGTCGCATGAGCGGGTGGCTGCTTGACACGGAGTGATACCTGAACAAATCCGTTGGACAAATTAGGAAATGTATCTACGACAGACCAGAAGGGAGGGAGCTGGTAGAGTAGTGGTGGAGGTGGGGTGCCAGGTCCCAGTAGAAGATGGAGTTGAGGCCTCCGAGTGCAAACTCATCCCAAGGAATTAAGTCATTTGCGAAATCCTATCGCAATATACCCCGTAAAGATGTCGACAGTATAGCGCCTTGCCCACAGACCAGCTGCACGTACGAAATTCTCAAAGATACTTTTGTCTGGTTCGTGGCGTCCACCCAGCCAGAAACTAGGATTGCGACACTTCAAGCAGCTGGCCCCATAAACACATGGCACCGAAATGGAAAACCGTTTGGCAAAGACAGGATCTTAATCCAGGACGCTTGTGGTGGCGTCATGCGCTTGATCACTGCGTGACCAGGCCACTGATCTGACACTCTCATCTTTTCTCGCGCTTTCGTTTTTGGAAACCCCCTCACTCCTCGGCGAAGAAACGCCACGAGACTGTCTAGATTTTTAAAGAAAGCTCCCCCAACTCCTCTTCATGCTGGCAGCATATATTACAGGAAAAACAACAAGAAGTGTTTAAGTCTACAAAGGGAAACAAAACACTTGTATGCTCTGTATGGAAGGCTTTCTTTCTCTCAGGGTGCATGGAGTTCGGATTCCCTAATGCCCAATTTGATTTATCCTCCGCTGACTAGCTTCCGGATGGGGACTAAGTCCTAAGGCTAAAGGAGAAGTCTATCGCCAGCATCCACCCGGGAGAGACTTTGACGTCATACCTAGTCCACGCGCCACTCAAGCCCCTTGGTGACGACCTTTAACCTTTTCAAGTGCGTTGATTATGCAAGCAGGCCTTTCTTTCACACAGGTGCCACGTCTGCTCCAGAGTACCTGCCCGCGGCCAGAGAACAAGGGACACTGAGAGCGTTTCACTCCTGCCCGTCTGGTCACGTCACCTACTGAAAGGCTCATTATTAGTTACCTACAGGCCGCTCGCCAGTGGCCAGGTATCTGGAGGTGTAACGTTACACCCACCTTAGGTACGTCGTCACCCAATCCTGAAAGAGTCATGATCTTTACAGCTTACCAGGTGTGGCTGTCTCGGGACAGGTGCAGTGTTTCTAAAGGTACCAAAAAAAAAAAAGACAGATTACTCCAGTTAACAGTAGCTTCCATAATGTAGATATCTTCCAAAGATGAGCACGTGCATTAAATAAGGTCGATTTTTTTTAAAGGTGCATGATATTCATGTGACAGGTAAAGTTCGTCCATAGCTGGTTATACTGAACTCCAGCACCACGCCGGGAAAGGAAAGGTCCATAAGCTCGCCTCCAGACACGTGACAACGTGACGTCAAACGCCGACACCAAGAAGCACCTCGCACAGCGCCGCCTGGCGGCTACCGGCCAGAGAACTCCCCCGCTGATGTTATCGCGCAGGTAGACATCAAAGCACGCGACCGGGAGTGCGGCGCTCACAATACTTCACGCCCTCGCGCCAACGACGGAGATAAGAACAGGCAGCGGCGGCTGCCGCAATCTGTCGTCAACTGACGACCAGGATGAAGAAACCTCAGGAGTTCTGTCCCCTTTTCAGGGTTCCGCTACTCCTCCCCACCCACCCTCAGTCTCTACCTCCATCCCACAAAAATGGGAGGAAAATGCTTAGTCCTTAAAAAAAAAAAGAGTCCTTACAACATTTGAATTACAGTTTCAGTGACCCTCTGAAAAGCCAGCGATATTGCCACGTCAGGACGTAGCTGATGACGTCTGTTGCTCCAAATACTTTACACATACCGTTGTTGATGTAGTGTGTGTGTGTGGTGATGGGGGGGGGGGAGTGAATAAAACAAAAAGATAGTTTACAATGACACTCACCCTGACGATCAGGCGGCCCTTGCGACTAAAGCAAAGATATTTTTGCGCGTATTCACCGAATATCCGAATCTTCCCCTGTCCATCTGGATGGGATTCAAATTTAAGAAGCGCTGAAACAGAAAAACACATAGGTTCATCATCAACGGCAATCAGCCTACACTCTAAATATTGTTACCACTAATTACGTGTGAAGAGTGTGAAAGAAGGTGCTAAATATGTGCTGCATGTGTAAATAGTGTGTAAGATGTGTGCTGCATGTGTTTCAAGTGTTCTTGGCATACCTCTACTTGACTGAACACTTGCTGCTGGGACACATTTGGAACATTACCTGAATACCATTTACACATTTTCCTGTCATTTGAACACTTTCGAGAACACAGACAGAACACTTACGCTAAAGCTCTCCACATCAATGTAAAATGCGTTCTTTTTCGGTAACAAAATAAATGTTCTAACTTCAACACTTCTTGTTTGCAGTGTACACAAAGAACATAATTTACACCTTTGTTATATCATCATCCCAAAAGGAAGAACTATTGTCTTTGAAGGCAGATTTTTTAAAATCTCGAAGGGAGAGATTTTACCATTTTGCCCCGTGTTACGAGGTCAACTTGCGGTCGTGATCACTGGATTGTTGTTTAACTGGTATGAATATAGCTTGTAAGACCACCCACAGACAGTTAACAGTTCCAAATCTTTCTCATCTCACAGTTTTTGCATAACAGACAAACGATATTTCTATCATCTAAATAATACTAATAATACCTCATTTAACCATGAAGGATTAGTTATAAGCAAGGACAAGTACAGCTTACGAAACAGACAATGGCACTTGTCGCCCCATCTATTTTCGCCTCTCAAAATAACTTCAAGGATACCCACATCAAGGATACACAAGGTATAAAAAAGTAGAACAACCCCGTGCGGTGAGACCGTCTCTACCACGCATGCGCAGACATCAACCCCTAATCCGCAACATACATGGGTCCGGTTGCATAGGCGTTCTTATCGCTTGTCCATACATAAAGGTGCCCGTAAAATACCCAGGTTGAACGGGCATTCAGATTCAAAACATCTGAGGTGTACTGCGCATGCGCTGTCTTTTAAACGACTGATGTGTGATGGAGGTCCCAGTTCCTCATTTTGGCTTCAGAGTTTCGTTGAATAAACCCTCTTTAGACACACGAACCATAACAATATTTTGTGAGATAACTTCATAAATAACGTATTGTTAGAGTGGTTGGTGCTGCGAGCCAACGTTAACTAATCGGTGAAGCAGAGTTGTATTATCACCCCGCTGAACCCCGCTGAACGTGGGAGGAAGCGCCACGCTACATCCTTTCTTGTTTATACCGGTGCAGATGTTACTGAGCTCCAAAACAAACCCTGTCCCCATCATAACAGCACTAACCACACGCCCCAAAAGGTGGTATTCATGCGCCATATAAAATACACGCTGTCGTCTGTCGCGCTAGATAAAGTTATTTGCTTGGGAATGCAGCCAGTCTGGACACTGAAGTTGTCGTCCTTGAATCTGAACAAGCCGTTCCTTTTTCTAGTTGGCCGCTGAGAGGGGAGGGGTTTTTTTTGGTACCTGTCTTCCTTTGTTTCACCTCCCCTCCCCCCACCAACACACAAACACGCGCAACAATCCCTTTGCAGCTTCCTGCCCTAGGTAAGCGAAAACTGATATCGGCACTAGAGTTGTCGTTCCTAAACATGTCCCTGCCCACACCGGCAAGGAGACTAGAGTTGTCGTTACTGACAGGTTTTCACACACCGGCCGCGTGATTTGTTTTGTTCTGATGGAGTTTTTTTTTTACCTGTTTTATACGTCTGGCCAGATCAACTGGCGGAAAGGGCAGGAATCACTAACAAAAGTAGCTGAAGATTAGCACCGAAAGGGAATAGGCTAGAAAGAGACTTTAGTACCGAAAGCCGATAGGGCAACAATTATTATTAAAGCCATACCTGAAGGTAAACGTTTCAATGGAGGAAGATTAGAGAAGGTAATAATTTTACCCCCCTTAATTTTTACACGAAGGTAACAAAAATTTAACCGACAGAGATGAAAAGGGCGGATGTGCCAGGGCGCTGCGCGGCAACGACAAAAGAAGTACTTTTCTGGCAAGTTAAGCGCGGAACCTCTGGTTAGACAATGGCGGCCAAGCTTTCTCCACGCCCCATTAGTGACTAGGGATGTGTGCCTCTCTCGCGTACGTTTTGTGGACATTCCAGAAAAACTGCGTACCGTTCTGGAATCCTGCTTTATAAGAAAGACACAAGCGAATCTGGTCATCGGGAAAGCGTTGGTACTAGACTCAGTATCAGCAGCAGCCGAAGACTGTGTAGTGACAAAGCTGTCTGATCTTAGCCACCCACAGGAAAACAAACAAACAAACAAGCAAACAAACAAACAAACAAACCAGCAAGAACGCTTGAGAAAGAAGACAGGCTCTGGCAAACAACGGGAAACTGAGATCTTGCCAGTCTTGTATGGAAACGTCAAGCAAAGACTTTGGTCATCAAAGGAAATCAAATCTCACCGCACCATAAGACGCGCGTTAATCGCCAGCGACCTCAAACAGATGTTTGCTTCCCCTCCGTAACTACCCATCCACTCAACCCCCACCCACCCACTCACACACCCCCTGCTACCACGGCTCGTGCGACTGGTTACTAACTTGTCCTCACCCGACAGCCTGGAAAGCTATTAATTTTACAACCCCAAGCTAATCTCAAACACTTTATCAGGTCACTTTAAGCTGGGACGCTGGCTGAATGTATTTGGGTGCCACCAGCTTGATGGGGGGTGAGTGGGGGGAGGAATTCGTCAGTCTCTCCATGTCGGCTTGGGCTTCCCGGTAGCAGTCTGGACATCGGCGAGGCATTGTTTGCGATATGGACAAACCGTTTTTCAATGCAGCTCTGGAGGTGAAGAAATGAGAAATGAAAACTCTGCCGACTAGGAGCACTAGCACAGAAGGCGTGAGACGTCCCACCATGTGAAACGAGACGTCCTACCATGTGCCCAGGATCTGGGTGTCGGCTTGAGGTCTCCTCTTCCCACCGGCAATTTTCATTTAAAGCGAGATTTCCTGAACCCTTAGGGAAAGAAAGACGCCAGAAACGAAGGAAGTCTAGCTTCGATCTTTGCAACCGCTACAAATCCACATAAATGTTTTTGCCAGCCGTGGCAATCAGAGGAGATTAACAGATTATCAGTTTACGGCGGGGATTTGCTGTCCAGACACGTTAACTGTGCGAAAAGTCGAGTGCTGTGTTGTGCGAGCGCAGTTTCGGGTGATCGGATGGCTCTGAAGGGTCTGTACTCAAGGTTGCAGTAAGTTTGGCACTAGATGCTGACACAGTGCCGAGTTTTGGAACACACCCCTCGAAAAACTGCCAAAAGACTAACATACACCTTTCCTCCTCTCAGGAAAGCAGAGGGAGGGCGGAGAGGCAGGGAGGAAATTAAAAAAAAAAAACAACAGTAGCACATATAATGCGCCCTTGACAGACTGGAAAATTATGGGGCGCAACTGGGACGTCTCGCTGGCCAGATCCCAGGCACCACAGCCAGGAAGCAACTACCGCCTCTTTTTCAGCACGCGGTGTCCTGCAGCGACATGGGTGGTAGGGGAACAACTTCCTTATTTCTATGCGATTATCATCCCTGAGAGGCAGAAGCACAGAGCTGTTAAAAATCACAGCCACGCCATCACCCGGGGCACAGGAGAGCTGTCACGAGTGATCGGCCCTGGAGGAGCCGTTGGTCTTCGACAGTGATGGACACTGCCGCGAAAAGTGATCCGCCCACGAGACTACGGAGAAGAGTGTTCTAAATCTGGACCGTTTGTTCGCGATTGGTAATCAATCAATCAATCAATCAATCAATCAATCAATCAATCAATCAATCAATCAAGGAGTATCCAGGATGGGAAAATAAAGTAATAGGCACAAACAAACCTCTTGCCCGCTTGCGGGTTATTTATAGCCAAACTTGCTCGCCTTCACTTTTTATTTTCTAACGAATGTAGTTTTTTATTGACCCGTAAAAAAATAGACACGGCGTGGACTTGTCGAACATAAGTTTTGTCTCGTGGCCCTTTTGTAAAACCCGGACTCGACTGCAAAAAGTTGTAACAGTTTAAATGGAGAGGTTAGGTATTTTGTCCCACGCTGCACGTCTAATCGGACAAGCGTCGGCCCGGCGTCGGCCCAACTTTCAGTGACCTGCTTGTGTCAGAGGCTGCATGTCTGGCATTCCATGTCAATGTTGTTTTTTGTTGTCTGCTTTTTTTGTGACCGTTGTCACTGTTGTTCCTGTCGTTGATTTTATGTAAGGATTGGGTCGCTGAGGCCATTTCTCCAACTAAAATTGTTTAACCCTTCGCAAACTTTCTTCTGCATTCAGTGCAGGAAATAAACAACATCTGTGTGTGGAAAATGGTCTCTGATGGCTGGAGCGAAAAGATATCTCGCATGCGCCGGCGATGGCTTTGAAACAAGTCCCCAGTAGGTGGTCGGGAACGCGTGTGGGGGGGGGGGGTCAAACCTTGTGCCTACACAGACTGGTTATTTCGTTAGGTTCACTACGTTTGTGAGCCTCACCTCTTCTCTCAGGTCACCACGAACGGGGGAGGGGAGGGGAGGGGAGGTTAGGCGAGAGTAGGCCAACACCATACGAAAACTTCACACCGACAAGCGTTCGCCTTCGTGAAGTCGTGCAGAAACCAGGCGGACAAAGATGATGACCTGCGGGTGGACGGGCCTACGTATCTGTGCTCGTGCACATACGCTGACGCTGCGCGAGGGGAAGTTCATCGGAGCAGAGGGATAACGTGTGTGTGTGCGCGTGCGCGCATGCGCGCGCGAGAGAGAATAACTGAAAAAAGTGGGGAGCGGAGAAGAGAATGCAGACTTAATCTCTCTGCATGACGCATCGAATCTGAATAACGGACGGCTGGAAAAGCAGGAAAGCCACCCGATCTCCCCCACCCCCGCCCCCACCCCAACACACTCACAATAACAATCTACCATGTATATGATTTTAAAATGTACATAAATTTTCCAGATCCTCGATCACAAGACATTCTTGCGGTACAATTTTCATGTCTTCACCTGCACGTACAGTGCGTCACAGCATGTAGGCAGAGGTTCACAAGTAGTGTGCACGAAAAGACACTAGCGCTTGCAGGTAAACCCTCCCCGCGCACACAGCAATGACAGAGAGGCGGATAAATGATGGGAGAGGTAGGGATTACAATAAAATCCCATTTTATACGCCTCTTTTCCTGCTTTGTTTATAGGCAACAGTTGCGCGCGGGAAATACAGCAGCCCCACACCGTAAGCGGGCAGGTGTTTATCTAGGCCATAAAAGGTAAATTAGGGCAACACTGAGTGTTCTGTTCACGAACGGAACGGGTCAGCCTTACAGGGGGCCGGCCATTGTTGTGGTCAGCCTGCTAGAAGGCGGAAATGTGGTCGCTCACACCGCACAGCACTGGGCGACTGTCGGTCAAACCACACAGCACTGGGCGACTGTCGGTCAAACCACACAGGACTGGGCGACGGTCGGTCAAACCACACAGCACTGGGCGACTGTCGGTCAAACCACACAGCACTGGGCGACTGTCGGTCAACCCACACAGCACTGGGCGACTGTCGGTCAAACCAAACAGCACTAGGCGACTGTCGGTCAAACCACACAGGACTGGGCGACGGTCGGTCAAACCACACAGCACTGGGCGACTGTCGGTCAAACCACACAGCACTGGGCGACTGTCGGTCAACCCACACAGCACTGGGCGACTGTCGGTCAAACCACCCAGCACTGGCAGCCTGTTAGTCAAACTACACAGCACTGACCGACTGTTGTTCAAACTATACAGCACTGGACGACTGTCGGTCAAACCCACAGAGAACAAATAAAAGATTGTTGGCGAACCCATGGAGAGTGTTTAGGTTGTCAGTCAACCTTGGGGCAGGTGTAGAAAAGTGCTGGTCACCTCAAAAGGAATTGGTAGATTATCGGTCGGACCTCAGGGGACCGTCAGACATACAGAACCATAGTATGGGGTGGGGGGGGGTGGGAGTGGTTGTGGGGGAGGGGTGCACATGCACTTTCTTCTGAAGGACAATTTGTCAGACCCTGACGAACACAGGATGGGACTTTCGCACTGAAAGTAGTGAAGGGGTCTGGAAGCTTTATTTTCCAAGGCAATTATTTTCGCAAGTTCCCAACTGGGGAAGATCACACATGCGCGCACACACCCAGACACACACACACACACGCACCGACACACGCACACGCTCACACGCAAGGCCGGTGCAGCTGAAGGCAGTGCTTGTGTGTTGTTGATGAGAGGGGAGAGAAAGCTCACAAATAAATATACAGACGTGACCCACAGCCCTCGGCGGACATCAACTGGCTTGACAATCGCAGTCAACGTGCCGGCGAGTATACAGCCAGGCTGATACGTGAGTTGCACTCACTTCATCGGCTCAAGTCCGCATCTGCTAGAACTGTGCTGGCCAAGCTGGGAGTGAACTTTCGACGAATTTCAGACACAAATAGCGCAGGGAGGTAAGGTTGTGACGTCACAGTCCCAACGGTCTACTGTGAAGCCTCCTACGCCACAACTTCGCTTTACCGAGACACCTGGGGTTTTTTTTATCACCGCTCTGGCTGAAAGAAATAAACTCATGGAAGTTCTGGGCCCGATGTGGGAAAACCTTACTTAACAGGTGTGCACAGATACAGCATGAGTCTGACGTAGTGTAAAGAGGTGTCGAAAATATCAGGACTGCAATCCCTCAAGCTCGAAACAAATGTCCGAGAGTGTGTCCCTGGTACCACGCACTGTACGTGTCTGCACAGTTTCCTAGCAACAGCTTTCGCTATAATGTGGGATTTAGCGCATGTGCAGGTAACGGTGCAAATTCTTACAATTTTTAAGTTGATGGAAGAAGGGGGGCAAATTCCACGGCATGATATTAATGGTTGCTCGATCGCGATCGCCTCCGGCCAACATTTCTGACAGCTTGGCCAGGGTGGGTGAGGCGCGCAACATGACATACAGCTGTAGCTCAAGGCTGAGGTGAAGTGGTCCACTAAATCGGTGGTATATCGAACAGGTGAAGTCGGCTCAAAACGGAGCTGTGATGTTACACAAATTCCCTGTAGGCGACTCTTCGTGACGTAGTTAAGGCTACACAGTCCTGTATGCTCCCAAAACGGTTGAAAGGACGCGTTCCGAATGCGCTCCTTTCTGTTTCCTTTGTTACATTCTACCAGCACATGGGATCATCTTTTTTTCTAAACTTTAACACAAAACTGAATCAAGCACTTTGGTGATAACGAAATCTTCGACTTAGCGGAGTACTGGGGTTTATCGTCGACTAAAGGCTTGCTGTACGCCTCTCCCCAGTCAAGCAAGAACTCTCAGACATTTTTCATATTCTCAGGGAACGATGTTTTGTCTGGCAAATGGATCTACAGGTCACCTATAGGCAGGTAGAATTTATGACAGCTCATCGGACAGGAAACGTGAAAAGGCGAGTTCATCTTGAGCCTTCAGTACGAGCCTTCCGTTTGGTACGAAAAAAGAAAGAAAATAACAAGAGGAAATTACTTAATACATTTTTAAAATCTGGGGCACGCTGAAAGAACGTCCCGATAGCGCGCCCTCGCAACCTGGAGTCTCCCTATAACAACGTACAGGGGCCTGTAAGCGGGATTATGATGGACTGTGCCAGGCGAGCCCACAATTGCAATTTAATTGTGGCACTAATGCTGGCCGTCACTGCACTATTGTGACAGGTGACCTCGCCTCATTGTTCGCGCGCCCGAACAGGGAGAACCCTGCACACCTACCCACCCACAAGCCAGCAGATGTACTGCCAGCGCCTCTGGCTACATTGCGAATCAGCGTTTATCTGAGATATACGGGCGCTTCGGATCGCCGTAGGCCCATAGTTTTGCACAGTGCCAGGCTTGCCCATTGGGCAAAGTCAAATTTCCGTTTCCGATGCATATATGAGCAGGTGAACCAGCACTAAATGAGAATACAGTTTTTATTGTGTAAAACACTTACAAATTATACAGTTCGAATTTTGCTGACAGACTTTCACATTTCCGCCGAGTTTCTCCGTAAAAGTTTGTCTGAATGCCAAGGTCTGGCTCTGAGCTAAAGAGCAGCACCTGACGTGGTTTGTTTTACGATGCGGAGTCGGTGTCATCGACGGAAGCAGAGGATGGACACAAGAAATCGTTTAAAATTTAGACTACTGCATAAATAGCCAATGTGCCCAAGAGTCCTGTGCTGCAAGTGAACGTTCACACAAACCTCGCGTCGGCCAAGAAAGCACGCTTTCTTCTCCTTCTCTTCCACCCCCTAACGAATCCCTACTGCCCCAAACGTGTGTGTAGGACTGATTGGTCGCCATGGTGTGCCCATGAGGGTCGGGGCAGAGGGGGGGGTATGTGTTGCTTAACGTCCAGCCCCAAACTATGTGCATATCAGGACGGTGTTACTTAGACAAAGTTTACGTGCTGCCACACGTGGGACTGATGGCGCAACACGGGCCTCAGTCCCACCCGGTCACATTATACTGACACCGGGCCAACCAGTCCTAGTACTGTTCCCTGTAGTGCCAGGCGTCTGGCGGGGCAGCTACTAGATTGCTAAATTTTAAGTACGAAAATTAAGTACGACAATGTTTAAGTCTGAGCTATGAGTCGGCCGAGATACGAATCACCGACCTCCCGCCTCGGAAGCGGACGCCTTACCACTAGACCACCGAGGCGGTCTTGGGGCAGGGGAACGAACTCGTGTAGTGGTCTGGGTTTTCCCACAGGAACGGTTTCATGGAAACGAAAGTTTAAAACAAAACCCCTCTTTGCTCCCCACCCTCGCACCCCACCTCCCCTGTTCGTCCTCTCACACTGAGGAACTTCAGCCTCGCGCCGCATAGCACCTCGTAATGTCCGCCCTACAGCCAGCTGGGGCAGTGTCAGGGATGTCGTGGGCACCAAAAATTCGCCAGCCCAGCTAAACATTGCCTTTTGCCGTATAAACCCTTGTAGCACCTCAACTTCTGTAAGCTGCTGTCAGCAGCTGAACTTGGGATACGCGCTGCTGCGTCCACAATCTAGCTTCCCTCGGAGTCTAGACCGACAGGTGTGTGTAAGAATGAGAACACGAAGACAAGACAAAATGAATGCATGACTAAATAAAAGTATGGAACACAAAGGAGGACGCAAGGAACAAATATTTGGGAGGACAACTCTGGCACGACCCAACAGAAAGACCGGACATGACGTAAGCACTCACCAGCTTTCTGGTTCTTCTGGCCGAGGGCGTCTACAGCCCTCTTCCTGTTCCCAAGGGTCATCCGCACGTACTGATCACTGCATCGCGACAAAAGGCGGTAGGTGCGAACGAACGGTGTTCCTCCCGTCACTGAACGTATATGCTCGGATAGGTTACCCAGGTTGGCTGGTGAACCATTCACCTGTGGCAGGAAAAGAAGCAAAACCACATGTAATCTTGGCCAAAAACACAAAACCCACCACCAATTCTTTCACCTTCCCCCTTTACGCAGTTCTGCATCCTTGTAAGTATTTCTTCAGGGCCATCGTCCCAAGGAACTCAAAGCCCCTCACCCAGACTGGGTCGCCACAGGGCCCCCAGCGGGTCGCCAGAGGGCCCTCAGTGGGTCGCCAGAGGGCCCTCAGTGGGTCGCCAGAGCCCCGACGATGACCGAGGGCCTCCGACGCTGTGACCATGGCGCTGATGAAACACTTACAAGACAACAGGGCTGCGTGCAAAGGTGAGGATGGAACTATCGGTGGCGGCAGTGAGACTGCGGTGGGAGACAAATGCCCAAAAATGCGCATTTACGCAATGAGGTAACGCTGGTAAATCTCGAAGTTTCGTCAGATATAACTGCGTTTCCTCTTTGACTAAACGCACATGTTCCTGCATTGAAGATGGTGGGGAGGGGGTATATTCAAAACTGGTTTAGGTTTAAATACAATGACACTATCTGACCACTACGCATTATATAACCAAAAGACTAAAGAATGGCCATTACTTGCTCTTTGGAAGCAGATGGCCAACAAACTGTTCAGTATTTCAGCAACGAACATTTGCAATCTCTTGACTCCCGTTTCAAACATACAGGTAAATGGATGGTCATTAAAAAGTTCACGTGACAACAAATGATTGTGATGTCTAAGCAAGTATGTAAGGATTCCACACAGGAATGTGTGTCTGTGGTTTGGCACGTTTGTGTATAAAGAAATCAGAGCGAAATGTCCTCTTAAACGTCCAGCCACTTTCGCACTCTTCCTGCTAGCCCCCTGGTTGTTGAGTATGAGAACAGCACTGCTGTCGTCGTATAGTTACAGCTTCAAAGTTAAACTGATCTAGTCCTCAAGGCGCGCCTTTTGCCCGCCAGCAGCAGCAAATAACTTCCCAGTAATGAAAGGCTTGTTGCGTCTGGTGCCTGTCTACTTGACTTGTATTTCTGGCGATGGCAGCCTTTTGTGCATCTCGCACATTAACAGACGGCACCAAGCAGTGCCGCTCCAGCATGTGCATACTTCACGTTTGATTAAACACCGAAAACAAGATTCGTGGAGAGTGTCGTACTGTAAACTCACTGAACCATCAAGTGTCTACTCTCTGCATATCACAAATACCTGCATATTTTAAGCTGCTCGGTAAAGTTGCAACAGAATTAACTGAAGGTCCGGAAACGCCGTAATTCTACTAACATTAAGCCTAACCGGAAGTCTACAAAACAGCGGAGATGGTAGCTTCGGTCTTGAAGTGGAGTGCAGAAAGATTACAGAAGATGTCGCACTGAGCACGATGAAACTTACTCCTGGTGTTGCTGGTTTTCACATAACTTCCGCCCTAATGCATTCGTCTTCACGCCTCATGAAACGTTCGCAGCCACGAGGTTTTACACCTCACTGCCGCTCCAGTTGAGTTTATAGCAGGCGAGTAAAACAAGATTTATTCGCAAATATACGCATTTAACGTCCCACGCACTAAAGAGGCCATAAGCTTAGATCACCTTCCGGCATTATCTCCCTTTCTGTCCTTGGCCACTGCTTCGCGTTCTGTTTCTTTCTTCTGAACATAAAAAGCAAAGCTCGAGTTTCACGGGACCGACAACTGTGGCTTTTATCTGGGAACCAGATTATTATTTCATGGCGTCCAACGTGTTTCTAAATGCTTTACGACAATCGACGTTCTCAAGACAAAACCCTGCCCGCGTCTCCAGGAGGTGTCTCCACAGTGTACTAGTACATCTCGGCATCGGACCATCTGCTCGGCAAATATTTTACGAAAGTATAAAAAAAAATCCACAAAGACCGCAGGCTTTCCCCCTTTTATATCAGCCGAAAAAAAATCGTAACAACTGAAAAGACCTCATTCTGTCCCAGCACTGTTCACAGTGACGTCACAGTGATGTCACGTATGGGGACAGCTCTCCCACCCACCCACCCTCATCCCCACCAGCCGTTACTGGCGCTCGTCAAGCAACGTCATGTCTGGAGGTGCACCTGTCATTTCTTTCATCCAATACTTCAAAGTCAAGCAAAAGACACGAAGCAAGTGACGCAACACCCGAAATTTCGCTCCACTTGACCTTAAAATCCGAGAGGGGATTAAAACCCTGATGCCAAACGTTCGGGTTAATTTGCAATCTCTTTTATATTTTTCTAACCTTCTTCCCTTCTTTTCAAGAGGCAGAGAAGAGGAAACGAGAGAGGACAGATTTGTGCTTGCACAACAAAATGTTACCGTGATATCCTTACCGTGTGAGCAGGCATTTATTTCATGTGTCCATGCCTGTCTACGAGGAACGCGCAGTCTCTAAAAGATAGGATAAGGGCGGTGAGACACGTCTTTAGGCGTGTCCCGGGAGGACTTCCCCTTTCGAAGGTCCGTGACTGGGGGCCGCATACATTGTCCTTTCCCCCTGACAGCACGCTAGTCATCAGCCTTGTCATCAGCCTTGTCAGCAGCGAGACCAACACAATAACACCGCGGTCTTGGCTGGCACTGTAGCCTGCCGTACCCAAACCTAATGACATGCATTAAAACTTTATTCATAACGCCTAGCTTTTGCGAGATGATTTCAAAGCAAGCTGTCTTCATAGCTGTGGGGAAAATCTCTTTTATCTTCAACCTACCCCCCTTCCTTTTTTTTGCCCCTCCGCCGCCTCCCCTTCTTTACCTTAGCCTAGAGACGCGTTGTACAGGTTGATTTATTGTACCTGGGGTAGACTAAGTCCTGACTAGCTGTCGTGTGGAGCGGAAAAGAATAGGCTAGGGCCTGCGTTTGAAAAGACGGAAATTACTTCCTGTGCGACACAAGCGTCTTAACACACACACACACAGAGAATTTTCTTCACTCAAAAGTCTCAACCACTCATATCGTGACTTGATGGCGGAAAACGAGTCTCCATCAAAAGAATGAAGTCTCTTCCATGTGTATTTTCCCACTGCCGTACAGGTACGGAGATGAGGGGGCATACAGTAGGTGTGTGTACCTGCAAACCATACAGTAGGTGTGTACCTGCAAACCATACAGTAGATGTGTGTACCTGCAAACCACACAGTAGGTGTGTACCTGCAAAGCGAAGGTGGTGTTTAGTGGTGGTGCGAAGGGAAGACGCACATGGCATTACTGGTGACTTTCTGGTGGACGGAAACCCCGCGCGCCTTTGTTTACCCAAAGAAATATCTGTATGTATTCCTCTACTTTGAGTAAACTGGCATGAGCTTTCGTGCTTTCGAAAGATAGCCGTGCATTTATCAGCGAATGGTTAACACGTCTCCTTGGGCTGGTTCGGTCCCTTTTCCGCAGCTAAGGCCAAGCAGCCAGAACTGGTTCAGAAAGACTTTGTAAGTTACATCATGCACACTAAAACGGGATTGCTCCGCATGACTGGATACAGTGATTTCGTGCTTTCACCTACACTTTCCGCTCGTGGGATTTATTCAGACTGAATTTATTTTACAGCGTGGACAGAGGAGCGGGCTTAAAAGGTGATCTAAGCAGGGTTAAGCCTGCAGCAGAAGAAACAGTAGCTCAAACATTCTTTGCCAGCAAGGTCCTATTCCTGATTTAGGCTTTTGGGGAGTTACGGAGCTATGTAACGACGCAGGCAGGCGCATTGGAATGCCACGTAAGTAAAGAAAGGCAGGTGAAAACCTCTCGGTCTCTGCCCCATTTAACTTTACAGGTAATCTCCGAGTCTGGCTGCAAAGACACACAAGCACCATAAGCACAGGACTCCCCAGATGGGCGGTCATGCGCATAGAGAGAAGAAAGCGACCCGACAACTATGGAGAGAGGCCCCGTCTTGGTGGCAGGCCTGCGGCTTACACTTTTCAGAAGCTACAACGAGTCATCATAATGTGTTGTGTACTGCCTGTGTGTGCGCGTGAGTGTTGAGTGAAGACGAGAGAGAAGTTTCTTTTTACAAGATTGTGAGGAAGCAAGTCCGTGCCTTTGTGTCATCTTGTAACAAATACGTCATATACTTCAACTGCTTTAACAACCATATCAATCACAAACATTTGCAAAATTCCAGTAGGCAGTTTACATGGATGAGATGGGCGAAAGCGGCAAACCAGACGAGAAAAACATTTTTTTAAATATTCATTAAAAATATGAGCTGCCAAACTACATAACTGTCAACAGGTCTCATCCCTACGCACTCGGCCACCACCTCACACACAAGCACGCACGCACGCACGCACGCACGCAGTGCTGACTTGAAACACTAGCCTACAGCTGTCAACAGACTCGCTTGTCAGTTCTTCAGACCTTGAAGTCAAGCTGGTGACGGGCCCACGGGGCTGTGTGATGTTTCGGTTCTTATGCTTGGCAGGCTAGTAGTACGCCCCACAGGTATGAAGGCAGTGTGTGTGCGTGTGTGTTGAGGGGGGGGGGGAGTGGTGGGATCTCCCACGGGGTTTGAGAAGCTTCGCCCCTTTCTCCGAGAAACCACTCGACAGCGAAGGCCCGCGATCAGTGAAGGATACAGTTTCCCAGAATGATGGATGCCTTCCACTCGTCTGACTGGGCAATACGACGGTGTTCTGCCATGCGAAGTCTTGTAAAGACAAGACAGCTCATAAGCAGACATTTACTCCCTTGACCATCTCAGTCTGCCCAAGAAGTAGCAGCCAGTCTTATTCCGAACGGCATCATGGCAGGTGTCAGTGAAAGAACTTCTCGAAGAAACATCGTGCAGAGGATCAAAACTACACGGTCAGGACTGATGTGGGCGAAGACTCACACAACAAGTAGCAAAGATGCGGTGGTTTCTGCTGAGCCTTGCAGCAAACGGGGAGTAACTTTCTTTCTAGAAGTAGCTTAGCAGCGTTCGGCATGTGACCGACACAGGGCTGGATTAGCAGTAAGACTAGGGAAGGCAACGGTCGTCTATCGAACCGATAAAAACAACTTAAAACGGAGCTCTTCCAGTACGCTTATTCCCAGTAGATGACGCAGTTAAAGCTATTTGAGTCTTTCTACTCGTAACGTGTGGTTTCACGTACTCACTCTCACATGGCCGACCTTTAAAAGGACGACAGTGCGTTAGCGGAAGGAAAACCAATGCATTGACATCAATGCATTTGTGTGACTCGACCCCCAACCCCTTACAGTCTCCCCAGAGAATCATATAATTCAGAAATACAGTGAATGGTGACTATTATTTACATATAAATGAGTGAGAAGGTTCGTCTGTCAATGGGATATTCTAACAGCTTTCTCTACACGTCAGTCTAGGCTGGGTCTGCAAATCAACTGTCACACAAAATGGTTTTCTATCACTCTCTGACCGCGTTAAGTACAGCACGATTAGCAAAACAATAAAAATAAGGTGTACACCTCACACGTAACACACGGTTTGACACTCCAGGTCAGCCTTTGACCTCTGAACTCATCGTACACAAGGTCAGCCAACGACGATATGTTCTTGGACCGGACTTTTGCATCTCGATCCAGAACCTTGCCTTCCTCTTCCTCCAACTCAGTTACCCGCCGTCAAGCACGTGCTTTCCGAGGCAGAGTAACGCTGGAGTACAGACCAATACAAGGAACCCACGCTATCAAGGGCTAACAGTAAGGAAGAAGTTTGCTAACAGCAGAAGGCAAAAGGGCCTGCTAACAAGATATAGCAAACAGGTGGAGTGGCACGACATATAAGTATAAACTTACATATAAACTGCTAGTAAGCAAGATAGCGAAAGTCGACTTAGAGCGAGGAAGGTGATTTAAGAGGGACAGTGCTTCCACCTTGCGGTGATTTCACGCTGTGGACGGGGGGTGGGGTCCTGTTACTAAGCTACACACTGAAAGAACCACCAGGCTGACAGCAGCAGTAAGATGGCCAGTGACGACAGGCAGTTTAATGTGTGTGTGTGGGGTGGGGGGGCGAATGGAGGACATAATTCGTCATCACTGCTGGATTCCAATCACCAACATCCACACACTAGTCCCCAGCTGTACCTGCAAAGCTGGCTAAGGCCCCAAGGCGACTTACATCAAAAAGTAGGGGGATCTCCCTCCTCCCCAGCCCCTGGGGGTCAGATTGTGGGCGATAGTAACGTCGTGCGATCGTTTGTTTTGGTCTGTGTAAAGCACGTGACAGTTTCTGCCCTCGCGGTGCTGGTCGGGGCCACGTCTGGCACGTAAATCGCGCGCTTTGGCCCGCCGTGTGAACATGCCAAGGCCGCCCAGCAGAGATCAAACAGTGACCTGGCCCAGTGCAGGGGCGGGAGGAGGGGGGAGGGGTAAGACCCAGAGGATACATCCGCACCGAGGTGATCGTACACGGCTGGCCAATCAGGTCATTACATCACTGAATGCGGGATGCGCGCGCACGCAATGCGCGGTCAAACGCTGCGCCACAAGCCTGACTAAAGGGCTCCTTAAACGTTGCAATGCTTCCAGCTTTCGTTGCAGTTTTTACCATATATGGAAGCTGAAATGTTGACATAAATGTCGCAGGGGGCCTCTGAACATTTTACGCCGAAAGCATGCTGGGCTAATAATATCTTGCAAGAGGTTTAAATTTTGTAGGTGTTTTAGCCAATCAGAAAAACTGTCGTTAAACTGGTCAGAAGAACTCAGCAGCATCCTTGCATATACGACTGTCCTTCCTCCGATTACATGATCAGGGACGTGTTCGTTCATACTGGTTTTCTCACATCCCAAATTGATCATGTAGTGATCATGTGATATGAAATGTTGCAGGCTTCTTGCAGCGTGTATGGAGATTTCTTCAAAAATGTTTCTTCTCAATGTTGAAAAAATTGCAACGTATAAGCAACCCTTATAGAGCTGGCATTGGAGTTTACTTGTGATACACCCTGATGTATTGACAGCAAAAGAAAGGTATATGATCTCCTCTAAGTTTAAAAAAAATTGTGACAGTTCCTCTTCATTGATGCCTGTCATGAAGGGGCTACACAAAGAGGAACGAGGTTTAGTGTTCCCCCCCCCCCACCACCAACTGCCGATTTTCCCCCTTCCAGCAGAAGGGAACACTGATTTAACCCCTTACCTTAATGACAATTCCTTAACAGTAAATGTTTCACGGTGAACATAAACTCGCAGCTGCGACACTAACAGACAATTGGGTTATCGCCCCGCTGACCCTTGACGTGTTTCGCTGTCACCAGCCCAGCCTACTGCAAGAAGGCGCCGCTTTATGGTATAACTATAAAGAATTCCTGGCAGGAAATGGCAGAGAACCATAAGACCTTTATGACCTTTGGGTTTAGGTAGTGAATTGTCGTGTCCTTCGACAGTAAACGGTGACTGGACAACTTTGTGGACAGAGCTGTGGACTCGCACATCGATGTTTTGGTTTAAATTCAGGGTTAATAGAGGGGTATTTCAACTAAACGTTAAACTGCCTGTCTGCACTGGCCATCTGCAGGTGCCACTCAGCTTGTTGTTTCAGTACAAAGGTTAATATAAGACGTCCCCCCCCCCCACAGTGCAAAATCACCGCGAGATGGAGGCGCTGTCCCTCTACATGTTGCCTACATCCTGATATTCTACAGTAATGTTAACGGCGTCTCCTGCAGAGCTTTGCGTCCACAGGAAGGCTTGTGTGTTGCTGCTCAATTACAATCTTCTGTTTTACAAATCATGTGCTTCAATGTCCCACGCAGACATCAAAGTGTGACCTACTCAGGCGGTTTACTTCCTGTCGGGTGTCTTAGAGTGGGCAAAAAGATTCCCAGATCTTAGGAAAGGAAGGGTACTGGGAAAGTCTGGGAAGAACTGACTGGTTGTAAGGTCTGACATCCCTACCAGCTGACGAACGTCCCTCAACAGCTCGTGGGTTGTTCACAGGCAATCGAGGTCAGACCAGACAGCTTGCGGCAGGGTGTAGCCCCGTCGTGCAGGTAGGATGAGGGCTTTCGTGACAAAACCTGTGAGGTACAAGCCACGGGTCAACGGTTCAGTCAGTACTTGACCCCATACGCCGAGCTGCACTAGTGCTACGCTTGGCCTTCCGGCATTACGCTTTATGGTAATGCTGACTGCGTTTTACGACATCACAGCATCTTCAAGAAAGGATCTTTTAACGGCACATTTCCGACAGCTCAACTGGGTCTGTGGATGTTCTGAAACGGTAACATCTACCTCATGCTAAATTTTAGTAGCAAAAGAATCATGTCAAATGTGCTTTAATTCCAACTTCGCGCGAGCTGAGTTAAGCACAACTTCTAATCAAGTCCAAATATAAGCTTAAATTTTAAAAATCCCCACTAACTAGATGTGCTAATTTACTGTTGTTTAAACCTCTATGGAATGCATCTTGAAATTCGTTACATTGACGACTTACAAGCGATGTCCGGTCAAAATACACACTCGTCGTTTGCTCAGTTAGAATTAAAAAGCCCGCCGTCCCTACCTTCTTCACAAGGCGTTCCTCAACAACAAAAACATATTAAAGAAGAACACCTGTAGCGCGCGCTGTCTGTTGCATGAGCAAACCTTCGTGAAAAGTCTCCTCTTAAATTCGCTGCTTCTTTCTTTGATACATGAAAGACACGGAAAAAAAAGGTTTGTAGGATAGAAATCATACTATGCAAGGTTATCTGGAAAACGCCGATGGGACAAGCTGTTTCAACGCACACAATTTAAAAACACGTGCAAATGCTATAGCGGACAAACGTATAACCAGCCAGATGGGCACAAGAGGGTTTGGTTACGCTCAGAGACTACACCGGCCACGTACGGGGCGGACAGGGTTAAACTGATGTGTTATTAAAGATGGACGCAAGCACGCTACGAAAGTCCTGGCAGCGCAAAGACTGTCTGGACAAGCTTTTCGTGTAGTTATGACCGAGGCCCACGAGAATGTCCACAGAGCTGCTCTGTTGGTTTCCCGTGGCCCCGTCAGCCAAGACTTGACGACCGTGTCTCCTCAGCGCCACCTTACCTCCCTCGCTTCAAAGGCTTCTTGTTGATTAATGAATGACTGGTGCTAAGTTACTCGGCTAATTAGCGACTTCGATTTCAGGCAGATGGTTTTTAAAAAAGTGGAGGGGGCAGGTGCATCCAAAGTTTCTGGTCTGGATCTCCACCCGTAGTCGAAGATAATTATACATTTACGACCACGTCCAATCTACCACGCAAAACGACGGCGCTAAGGGACTCTCCTGACAGAGGGGTGGATAGGCGGGGGGAATCGTGAAAGAAAGAAGGGTTATCTGACGTCACAAGCAGCTTCCGTGTGCCAGCTCAAACAGGGTCTGGAAGCAGCAGCCAAATACTTTGATATTTGATGGCCCGTCTTACGTTGGACACCCTCTGTGGCTTTCAGGTCATATCCGCCACAGGTAAACAAGCTGGATCAGCGATAGCATCTCCGAACCCCTTCTTTACCCAGGCCATTAAAACCGTGGGGTGCAGGCAGGGTTAACGGCAAGGCCCCGACCGAAGTACTTGAGAATATGGAAATGGCCTTTACTTTTCTCAAACGGTTGGTTTAGCCTCTCCAAACTCAACCCCACGACCCCCAAACTTTCTCAGCCGACACAAAAACAGCGCGAACAAGCGGATTTTTCAGTTTGATGTGCTGCAAGCCCTTTTCACTGCGAAGTCCTATTAGCATGAGAAGAAAGGGTACCACAGGGTAGATGACAGGCCATGGGGCAGGCAAGGAGACTTTTAAAACATGCCGGGTCAAAAAAAAAAAAAAAGAAAGAAAAAGAAGAAAAAGATCAACACAAACTGGGGGGCGGGGGTGGTTTACGTGCAGACAGGGAAGGTAATCGTCCAGCACCCAACGTGAAGAACCCAGGAGGTCTTACAGGCCAAGACAAAGGGGGAGGTAAGTTTGTGCCGTGAACAAGATAAGGGAGACAAATATTGCCCAGCGATAACGAGACACCTCGTCAGCACCGTCATTCTAGTCTTTTGAGACCCGCTTTTAGTTTGGCTACTCAGACCACACAATTGCAATTAAAACGCCTTTCGTCACGAACCGTCCAGCCCCACCACCCGCCCATTGCAACAAGGGGCGAGAGGACGTCTTGTGGGGTGGAGAAAAGGCAGGCATCCCCCCCCCCCAACACACACACACACACACCAATGTCTCGTCTTAGCTGTCACGCATCGTCGACCAGCGGAGGCAGTTAGCCGTTAACTGGCCTCTAACCATGCCAGATTTGTCTGCCCTGTTCCTAGGCCCAGCCTCACACACGCCCCTCCCTCCAGCCCCTCGATTTTCTGCCGTCGTCAGGGTTGTTCCCGCCAGGTCTGCGACGTCACCTTGGGTCAGGCACATCGATTCACTTTCTTCCATGTCAGGCGTCACGCGCAGACGACAGACGACGCGCATGACAAGGAACGGCAGTTATGAATTGTATAAGCGGAGGTCAAACTCGTACAGCGAAGATCTTTCTCGGGTGCTTCAAAACGACCAAACATGGCTTCCCTGACCACAGACTAGTTTTGAAGCCGCGTGACCCGCGAGAGAAGCTTTGTCAGGATCCCAACAAAATTGTTCTGTCACTCGGTCGGGTAAAAACTTACAATCAGTGGCAGTCGGACATCACTGGACCCGACCTGATCAGAACTCCTGACAATCGGACCCGAATACCACACACACTGGGACACGATGGAACTTATTTTTATTGGCACAAAAGGACCTCCGTCGATCACTTCCCCCCCCCCAAAAAAAAAAATAAATCGAACCCGAGTGCAACTGATCATGTCCAATTGTACGTTTTGACCGGTAAAAACTTACAATCGCACCCGACCTTAGTGACCGATTGTAAGCGTTTATCGACCCTTTACGTGGCACTGGGTGACTGTCGTTGCTGATGACGTCACACGGAAACACTATGTTTTCACGTCGAAAACGGAATCTACAAAATAGCTCCACGAATTCACGAATGTCAAAGGATTCTATCGCGAAAGATCAAACATCGTCGTAAGGCGCGACGCCCAAACCATAGCCTTTGTGCTGCCATCTTCCACAACTCTCTAGTCAAAGAAAGCAAAATTACACCAGTTAAGCCGGCCAACTCCTCTATGTACGGACATATGACATGGCGGTTGCAGCCCTAAAGTTAAGCAAAAGATCGAGATCGCTCATGCCCACCGATTTTCACCTTCTTAGTCTTAAGATCGCAAACTTAGTTTAAGCACGATTTCGGCTAAGTTAGGTTCGCTCATGCACACCATCCCTGTATCATATTCGAACATGCCTTAGGTGGAACGTGTAAATAAATCACATTTTAAAAAAGTCTTGCAGCCTACTTTAATCGCTTTACACTTATGCCCGTTTTGCCTTTCACCCATTCATGTCGATGGCGTGGCAAATTTTCTGCCAGGATTTCAGCGTCACGGAAGGGTGGTCCTGGCTTTCAGGCGAAAAGAGACGACGCGGACTGGCACAACGCAACTGGCCCGGACGATGAAGCGCCCTACAAGGTGGTAAGTAGGCCGTCAGGGCCACTTCAAGGCTCACTGGTCAAACCGAGCGGCAGGCGAGGTCTGGGTCGGGGCCCACAGCCCAGGACGACGAGGTTTTCACGTGGAAGGGGATTCAGCGTGCGGCTCGCTCCCTCCCGGGTGACACTACCTCCGTACACGAGCCGACAGACGCGCCGGGCGCTTTATGGGGTCGCGAGAACATTGAGATCACATTCCAGTCCCAAGTGGGGAGTTTAGCACGGGCTGTTAGCCCCTCGTGTCATCGACCACACCTTATGCCCGCAGCCTCCAGCCAGATCTGCGAGTTGAGCCACAACATAATATACGGTCTCTGGCTACAGTCACTTCAACCACATGTTGCTAACTTGGTCTGTCCTAAGGATCTGTCCTATAATGCCCTACACAGCCCAATGTCATACATACACAGCTTACATATTTAACCAGACGTTCCTGCAAAAAATATTTGTTAGTTGTGGCGACCATTCACATAAAGTAACAGGTTTCTTTCTGCAGCAGCGAATTGCGAAAGTATTTAAAATAATTCATTAAATGTTATAATTTATATTGGTAGTCTAAGGACACCATTTCAATCTTGTTGTGTCGTAACTATAGCAACTAAGGTACTGACACCTAGACGGCAGGTAATCCTAATCGGATATCATCAGTTTGAAGTGACCAGTCATCGGCTCGTTCCTGTTCTGGCTGTATTGCGGCAAAGCTGCAAGCAGCAAAATAACCAGCGACCAAGGATGCTTTCAGCTGCTTGCTCGAGGGGAGGTCTTATAACCACGTTATGCACTGAAAGAATCACCCGACTGACAGTTGCAGTAAAACGGCCCGTGCGGAGTTTAATGTTCTCGGGACAGTCGAAAGTAGACTGCAAGTACCAATCCTTGTCCATTTCCAGATTCGACTAGCAACGTTCCACACTCTACTCCACACGTTTAATCGCAGAGCTAGCCCCCACCCCCACCCACCTCCGCTTGTGCGAGGATCGTGGCAGTACAGTTTATTAACACCACTGGCCTGCTGCGCCGCGCGACAAGATGAAAGGAAGTATGTGTGGTCACTGGCGAGGTCTGACCCTTGAACTCTTGTCCGTCTTGTTCAAACACCTTAGACAGCTCTTCAGCCGGGGGGACGTCTCCTTTAGACTCCGCGGTTTGCCCAACTCAGCCCTGGTCTCCAGAACCAACACGGGGGTGGGGTGGACGGGACAGATAATTAATCAAAAGCTGGTCAAACACACAAAAACAACCCCGGGAGTCGGCGAGGCTCTGTGACAACGCGACAGTCTTGACCCGGAGGTGGTCCAGGGCTTCTGACCTTCAGCCTTCAAGGGCTTGAAGAATGGTGAACACTCCCTCGCACTCTCAAAGAACCACAGTTTCTCCCTCCACCTACCCTCTCTCCCTCCCCCCTCCTCCAAGCTAGTATAACAAGTTTCGCAAACTTGCTCTCATACCTCCATAGTCTTCTGCTCTTAGTTGTAATATGTCGGTGCACTGCTGGACCAATTTATAACGTTCTGACACTAGCCACTAAATAAAACGCCATTGAATTGTTTTTCTTTTCCACCCTTTGTCTGCAGAAGGCGGCTTGAACAGATTTTGTTTATGAGGTTACCCGAGGCACCTAAAGTGAGGTGAGTTCACATACGTATAAATAAAACGCCACTGAATTGTTTTGGCCTCTTTTCCTCCCTTTGTCTACAGACGGCAGCTTGAAAAGATTCTGTTTATGAGGTTACCGGAGTCCCCAAAAGGTGACGTGAGTTCAAAGACGTCGATTGTATCTCAAACGGGCTCTTGTCTTCTTGTCATCCGGGTCAGTTTACGAAGTATTGCATCACGTAAAAAAGAAAACAACAGCAGGACCAAGAAAACTGTGTTCTGCCAAATTGTGAGAAAGAAACTGTCTGACAGAACCAGTCAAATACAGTCTTACATAAACAAATCATTGTGGCCAGACACCACATCTCCCGCACGTTTGCCGGCGTGCGAGTGTTTAGAATCTTCACCCTAAATTTTCCCGTCCCACCCAAGTTCTGTGTATCATCCTATCTAGTCTCAAAGCTGTGCACATACCTCTGGCGCAAGCCGTGACTGCTTTAGACTCAATAGCAAAGAAAAGATTTTTAAAATATGAAATAAAACTCCAGCCGTGACCATAGAGTTATCGCTTCTTAACAGCTAGTTTGCTATTGTGCCGTAAAAATCGTTACATTCTGCGAACAAAATGTCAAACACTAGCTCCGCGTGTCACCTGTCCTCTAGTCTCTACACTTAAAAGGCAGACAACCTCTAGTCTCTACACTTAAAAGGCAGACAACTCCTACACCGGTCATGACCTAAATATGTCTCGCTGCGTTCCTAGATAACATCTACTAAGTCGGCTTGCTTTATGAAACCCACATAATGAATAGCTTCCCTCGTGAAAAGGGGACATTTTACGTGTCTGAGACAGAAGACAGTTTAAATATTATTCAGAATGCGAGGGCAGGCTAGGTTACAAGCATAAAAACTTGTTCCTTTTACATTTTGGTCCAACACATCCTATGCAAGTGCTAAGGTCGGTATGCGCAAAACTTAAACTCCAAACTGCATGCAGTTAAGCATGTACAAGTTAAACTGGCTGAAAGTGCGACTGTTTTGCAGAGATGAAAAACACCTTTACGTGCGTAAAGTGGCATGACTTCAGGCGTTATCGGTGTTCCGTTTGATGCGGTAACGTAGGTTCTGAGGCAAGTGGCAGAGATTGATATCTTCAAAATGACGGGGACGGCGCATTCCTTTTCTAAAGCACGCGTAAGTGCACAAACGCACATCATCATCGCCTTGTATTCCTCCTGGGGCATAGTCTGCCTAAGAGAAGTCTCTCGTCTGGATATCTGTAGCTTGGAGGTTTAGACAGGGAGGGACAGCTAGCCCTTCTCCCTACCCTCCTCTTTTCTCATCCAGGCTTGGGACAGGCCATGGCGGAGTTAACGCTCACCGGCACGGAACAGAAAGACAAAGACCGCAAGAAGACACTGGGGAGCGGGGAGGGAAGATGTGAAAGAGGGAATGGCGTGTTTGATCAAATTAGCAGGAGGAAAAACATGTTCACTTGGTCCCCGTACACGAAAGGAACATGCTCTGTCAACACTGCGTGGTTGGGTGCAAGGTCAAAGTTCGAAGTCGTCAGGCAAACACTGCCACAGTGTAGCCACTCCTCCCCACCTCCCCGACACCCGCGCGGCCACCCCCCACGACTAGGGGTCTTTATCGGTCTAAGCTGATGACAGAAGCGACGAGGGGTAAGCAGAACTACAGTCCTCGTGTGAAGATTGGTAGCCAGACGTCTTCTCCAAGCGTGACCTTCAACGACGCAAGTGCAAGGAGCGGCCGAACAGAGTCTGAACATGAACCGCTCCAGAACAATGCTGGGCTCGCAAGGTGCAGGTAAATGGAAGGAAAACACTGGCATGAACTACTTCAAGGCCTGCACAGGCTGCATCCAGTTCGACTCCCGTACAGTCAGTTCAGTGACGCTCTGACCCTGGCTGGTGGTGTGTTGAGTCGCTTTATCGGTCTGGACGGCCCAGAGCAAGCAGGAAGGGCACTGTGGTTGGGGCGGGGGGTCTGAGGTATGAGCAGATGCAACTGCCCACCCTGTCCCCCGACTAGAGAACGTCTGCTTCCCTCTGTTTGCACAAAGGGCCAAGAGCAGAGTCGCCATGTCTTGACTGCAGAAAGTTCGGGCGGCAAGGGGGGAAGGCGAACGAACGACAGACAGAAGGAAAGATTTCAGTATCTGAACGGCTTACCAGCTCCACCGCAGCTCCAGAGACTATAGATGAAAAGAATTTGCCTTCTCCCCCACCCTTTCTGTTTGCTGCCAGATGGTAGGAGGAAATATCTCCAGGACTCGACAAATTGTTGCATAATGTGGAGAGAGCCCGAGGTATGTGCGCGCGCGTGTGTGAAAGAGACACAGACCCATCTGTCAAAATGCCTTTTAAAAATTCAAACAACCCAACTCTTCCCACAGACCGAATGTTTACGCGAACAGGAATCATTTATCAAGCGTAAAAGGTGAAGAGAAAATAGAAACACTGCGAACAGACAAGGGAAAATGCAAGTTCACAACGCGTACATGCCTAAACTGTTTGGAAGGACAAGAACACTTCACTCGGAACACCGGTCGTAATTCTGTAAATGTTTTCCTCTCCTCATCCGGTGGTGAAAATGAGTCACGGTCGCTGAATACATTGAGTTCTGTATTCTAGTCCCGACTTCGCACCTTATGTTCTTGTTCCGACTATCTTGTATTGTCGTTCCGCGTGTCTGGTATTCTTGTTCCGACGATGCGTATCAAAGTCTTGTTCCGACGGTGCGTACTATATTCTTGTTCCGAATGTGCGTGTTGAATACTCTTTCCAACTACGCGTGGCGTGTTTTCGGTCTCAGCGCGCGCTTTGAATTCTTGCTCCGTGTGGCAGCCTTGCCTCGAGTCGCAGCGTTCACGCTTAATGAGCGTTGGCGTGCGTCAAACGCCTTGAGTTGAGCCATGAAACTGATGAGGCGTGCTGACGTCCCCTTACGCCGATCGTGACAGTCAGCTCGAGTTACCGTTCCTAGGCATGCCAGCTATGTTATGAGAGCAGAAACAAAAATCCCCCGCTTGCTGGCCGCTTTCTAAATATATTGCGTGAAGCCTTTGCAACGCCCGGACTGCAATACCTGGCTGACAAAGTCCAGTGACATTTTTGTACTCTTGATCCCACAGCGGGTCGCCCGCACTGATGAATTGCCGAGAAAACTGAGGTGTAAGAGCATGCGAAAAAGAAACCAGCATTATATGACGCGATTCGGTCACTGCAGCTATGAACATCTGGGTGTTGTCACGTCTGTGTGTATCAAATCTCACTGCGCGTAAGGAATATGTTTTTCTGCTACTAGCACAAAGGCACGCCTTCATTCACCTCAACTGCGGTATGGCGAACATCACTCACAGCTAAACTGTTCGCCGTCTCATCTCACCCTCGAAGGTTCTTTGCTCCCTTATGACCTTCCCACATCGTCTCCCTGTTTTGTTTACTGGAAATAAAAACGACAAAAATTCTCCACATACAGGAATGTTTGAATATTGCGATGCGCCCTCAAGAAAGTGAAAAGCTTCTTGGATCATAAGGGGCGGGTGTATGGCGATGAGGTACGCCAGGAACCAACGTAGGTGAAAAGGTAGCAGTTTGTGAATGGATCAAACTGAATACTCACCGTTTGAATGCTAAGATACCCAAGCAGCAACGTAAGCAGCAGAGTCAATAACCTGCAACAGAGACAGAACACAAAAGGTTAATGTTTTGTTCATCCACACAGGTCTACAAGGACTGACCAAAAGCTAGTCACAAGGGGAAATGTTACAGAGACAAAATACCCATCCACTTAACAATGGTAACTGGAGCGCTTAGACCAGCCGTCTACGAGGGAAAGGGGTTAATATCAAGTAAACATCAAATTAACTGAACAGCACAGAAATATTTGAAAACGTTTTGAGTTTTGATAGTTTTTCTGCGTTCTGTTTAACCATATTTCTGAGCAGATTGCCAGAACAGGAAATGGCGGACAGAGCAACGTGACTCGACAACGGGGAACCGGGGGATAGAGTCAAGCAGGAAGTGCAGGTGTGTGAAGGCTGCAACAACTTGATGTTCTGCCAGCGGAACCCTTGGATGCGTATGCAAAAAAAAAAGTAGATAAATGCTTATACCGTACCGGGGTTCGTTCTAAGTCGATCTCTAACCTTAACAGCACGCAGTTCGGGTTAACGCCAGTCCCACACGATGTGACGAAACTGAACGAAAACTCGAGTGAAAAGGAAGCCAAAAAATTTTATCCAATCGTTGTCGTAAGCTATTTACACCAACGTTTTCTTGAAGACACTTTTGGGTACACGTCTTTCCATTGGCGGAATCTCGACCACATATTTTGTTTGTTTGTCAGTTCAGTTCTATTCAGCTTTGTCAGCAACACGTGACAGCGATATGGCGAGACGTAATCGTCTGCTCCGGGAAACGGAACTATCGACTGCTCTTCTGTCTGCACGTCTGGCGAACTAAGAGACGGAACATCAAAGCAATTCAGGAAGAAAGAAAGGAAAAATGAGCGAAGGAAAAAAGAAAAACTATAAAAGGAAGCAGAGATCTCTTAACCTGCAATATAGATATACACCCCCCTATTTCATGGTCGCAAAATACACTGCCTTGCTAAGTACATAACCCTGCCTTCTTCGGCACAGCGACTCCTGATGCCGTCGGTGATGAGCACGGTTCTCCCGGCTCGCAGGACAACAAATCTTTACGCTCGTCTCTTCGTTCCGTTTCATAAAATCCGCACACACGAACCCTCCTGGCGTCCCCTTCTTCTGAACACCCCCACCCCTCATTCGCCGCCTTTTGTGTCAGACGAGAACTGCGCCGAAACTGACAGAGCTAAAGCGGCGACAGGTCCCAGAGGTCGCCACAGGTATGCAGCAATGCATGATCAACCATGTGGCTACTTCCACAGTCCTTTGCCGCCCCCCCACCCCCACCGTTCTGCGACTCGTCAACCCGCCTTCATCTGAACTCCATCTTCTGAAGGTCTCGCTCGTCTTTAACCCTCTCACTGCCCTTCTGTCTCTGGACTGGGTACCAAGAGCATAGAGTCCTTCGGGACGTGCATTAAGTCACGTGGCGAAAGACACTGAAAGGAGCAAGGACTTTATGGAGTGGGGGGAAGGGGATGCCACTTCTTGCTCTGCAAGTTGCCTCCCCTCCCCCACTCCATAAAGTACGCGGTACGGGCTCGACCCCTCCCCCTCCCCCTCCCCCTCCCGTCATCCCCGCTTCCTCCTCTCTCCTCGCCTTACGGCCCAGCCGGAAGTTTACCTGTGAAACTCATTGTCGGATACAGTGCAAAGCAGGAAAATAAAACAGTACAGCAAACGACAACAAACTGTCACATGTACACCTGTCTGGGACACAGTGACCACCGTCAGAGTGCGCCACGTTACAAAGGTCGTCGGGCACTTGACGTCGTCAGGCAAAATAATTGTCAACAAAAAACAAAAAAGTGCACAACAATGAATTGCAGGCCACCACATTTGCATCACAAAATGGAAGGACATTTGTAAATTTACAAGCTAAAATTAATGAAAGTGTATGCGCAGTAGAGTTTAAAGAGAGAGAGGGCAATACTGAAATAAGAATAAAATTCGTGTAGACAGGACTGTAAGGAAACGTGCAGCTTCTAATTAAATGTGTTGGTAGATTCCGATGTCTCACCATGCACTAGCAGCACTAGTCTGGCATGGCAGACAAACGTCTAAACGGCAGAACTTTTTTCTAACACAAATTTTGACTGTTAGTAAATTCTGCGCATAAAATATTGCCCCACTGGAAAGCTAAGCCCCTGTTGTCAACTAAAAAGCTGTCCAACCACACGCCACGCGCCATGAATGGCATGTCGGATATTTCTGGCCGTAGTCGTTTAGTTTTACATTTCGCCCAAGCTGAGAAAACTTCTCTTCTGTCAAAAGCGTTCTTCTTAGAACTCGTGTTAAATGCTCGTAGGGTGAGCTGAACGCTGAACTGTCGTTCTGCATGACTGATTTGCTTCAGTTCCTGTCCCACTAGCGAGACGAACACAGACATACACCGTTCCCGACTAAAATCACGCACGCCGGCCTGCACGAGAAGTCTTGTGGAGGAGAGTGTTCGAATTATTCTTACTCTACCCTCTTCCCTCCCCCTTCTGCCCTTTCGTGCGTGAGTGCGTGAACTATATGTTGTTTTTTTTTCAGGATCGCAGAGACCTGTCACACGGACAACAGTTCGTAAAACTGGAGTTATACCGTCATCATGCAAAGGCACCAAAAGCCATAAGTTAGAATGCAGAATAGCAGCTTGCGGGGGAGGGGGGAGGGAAGAGAGATGAATGGAAAGGGGCCCGGGGAAAGGGGTGCTGTAAACAGTTCTTGGGTTGTGACGGACTCTTACCAACAAGGGGTGGTTTCCTAGGGCTTTGTTTCACGAGCGTTTGGACGCTTTCTGATAGATAATAAAGGTGGTCAAAACGCCCATATGGTGAGACGCTGCAGGAATGCTTAGGCAGGGACAGGTGATGCAAATGCTCATGCAACTAGGCCTTGGGGTCTAGGGTCTGAATCAGTTTTGCTGTAAGTCCACAAGTTGTTCATAGGACAGGTACCCTGCCTTTCAGGAAAATGGAAACATTGAAGAAAAGTGTTTTGCTTTTCTATTCTCCTTCAACCCTTTCCCCTTTCTTATTTCTTCTTTCGTTCGTTCTTCAGACAGACATACAAAAAGAGTAGGGGAGAGAGAGACAGAAAAACAAGCATACGGAGTATTTAAAAAGTGCGCAGACAGAATGGAAAAGTGGACAGTGTGAGTGATACGAAGGAATTCCTTCTGATCAGGTGTGGGATGGACTGCTGATGTGCAAGTGTTTAGATTGCTGCGAACTCTCAACCCTACTCTCTCCCCAATACATGTCTTAACTCTACCCTCTCCCGCCCCACCCTCCAACCACGTCAAGGGTCGTTAACAGTTTGGGCCCAGACCAACACATTTTTAAAGACTTTATCTAAAGTATTTTATTGCCGTCACTGCAGATACAAAAGTATGAAACAACTGGTTCCGGGTTCAAAAGTACTTCGCACATGCGCAGTCGCAGTTTCTTGTGTGACCTGGATGTGTCGTAACAGTAGGCGCCGAGTTTAGAATCTGGCGCCAGCGTGACATCAGCAGCGATACCAGGCGTGTGCAGACTATGTCACGACCGCCCCGCGCTCAGACGTGGGTCTCTTGAACCGCTCTCGTCTCGTTATCGGCTCGATAGCTGCTGACTCCGATTAGAGCAACGATACGTAGGTATCGGCGGCCGGCGTGCTACAGTCTCGGTTTGCCGAAAGTCGTCCTTGATCGAACGCTGTAACCAACTCGCTCGACGCAGATAAGACGGGGGTGGGGGGAGGGGGACATTCCCAAGAGCGAAAACAGTAGCCAACAAGGAAAGCGACCCGACGGCCAGTTTTGGCCCAGACGCATGCAGGAAAATTTACTCTACGCTTGGGGCGCGCTTCTGGCGTTTACGAACGCCATGAAAAGTCCGCGCTGCTTTTTCAACATGTGGTATTGTTGTTGGCGTTGTGGTGGTATTCACGTTGGTGGCGTTGTTTGGTCAAAACGCAAGATCGCTCCACTTATCTTGAAAGATCTTGCCAACCCTCGCGCCCCACGTCGGTCAGAAACCAATCGGTGACAAAAGTAACGGCTCCCAACCAGCGTTGTTATGGAGACAACGTCGCTTGACTACGATGGAGACAGCTGCTTGTTTGCCTCGGGGCTGCAGACAACTACACCAAGGGACTAGCAAATACGCGGTCGCTGAATCAAAGCAACCCTCAGACGGCAGAGCTTGTTCTACTCCTGTGAGAACCACGTACGGGCCCAGGGCGCACATCGTCACTGCTAGCGGTCCGCTGTGTCCGTTAGGCTGATGGACGTAATACCGACATCTCGACCATTGTATAATGTTCAAATAACATCGTATTTAGAAAACAAGCAGTCAAACTGGTCTTTAAAGGCACCGCCAAGAGCTGTAATTTCTGAAATCTAAAAGGACATACGTACAATTCTAGTAAGTGAACAAGAATAAATAAGAAGTGTGGACATACCACAAGAATCTGGACTTTTCGGCACAAGCTTTGCACGAATATGTATAGGGATTGATTCTTTCTTTCTTCACCCGCAAAGCGTATGGACATACAATGTTTACAATATTAATCCATATTTATTATTTCCCCTCGTCGATATTTCTTCACATTAAACAGTCTTTGAAGGTCAAAGACTGTGCCTGCGACTACTTCTGGTTCCGCTGTAGTGCAGACCACTTGGTGAAGTCTCTCGGAGTCAAAGGTCAAGCTGACCACAGTACACCGTGACACACGAAAGTCGCCAACAGCTCTGGAACCTGTAGCTGGACTAGGCTTCGAGAATACGGCAAACATGTACAGGGTCTTGGGACATCTTACAATGATTTGGGAGGGAAGGGGGCGGGGGAGTAGCGGAAGTGCGCGAAAGAATTTGACCTCTGATTATTCCGCTTCTTCAGTCCAGCTGAATGGAACAAGATTTGAAAGTCTGTGGGAAAACGGCTGAATTTACAGTTTGATTGATTTCCCACGGCTGTATCAACCCGCAAAAAAGGTAGAAAATGCTACAGTTGAGCTGAATTCCACTCCCTCCTGTCTGACGCCCCCGCCCCCTTCTCTCTCTCTCTCTCTCTCTCTTTTCTATCGCGGTACCCGAACGTCAGTCACTTGTACAGGCGCGCGACTGGCGGAATGGAAGCTCAGTGAGTTGGTGATGCTGGTCGGAGGACAGCTCGTAGTGTTCCACAGGAACCAACTGCTTCAAATGCTCTGTTCGTGACGCTTCTTTGCCCCTAGATGCCACCACATGTTAGGCAACAACTAGCCCTGGCGTCCCCTTCTCCAAACACACAGACAGCAGCATCATCTCTGCACCACGCATCACCACTTCCAGACACGCACGCGCCAATGCAAACAAACGAGAGAAAGAATAGGAGAAAAGAAAGAGAAAGGGAGGGGGAAAGAAAGCAAGAGAGAGAGAGAGAGAGAGGGAGGGAGAGACGGGGTGGGGGCGACTCGAGTCGTCCCGTGACGAACAGCGGTGCACTAATATGGAAGTCACACCTGACGTAAGCCCGACACCGGCGGCTCCACTAAGATGGCGATCTCCTTTGAAAGTGACACGTGACACTTTAACACAGGCACGGCGCTGTTTCAATACCCGGCAAGACTCGCATAGAAAATTAGTCTTTCGTCCTTTACACCACTGCTGTTGGCCTCTTCGGATAAAAGACATGGGGGGAGGGAAGAAGACTGGGAGGACAGACGTAATACTGTGTGTGTGTGTGTGCGCTGCGCTGGCCAACGCTTGTGTCAGGCCAGTCAGGTCTTTATTGTATCACCTGAGAGCACCTGCATAGCTGACATACCTGAGGCGGCCCCGTGCCCTATCTTCTTTGTCGCTGACATCGACTTTCGACAGCGTCTACACCAAAGACTGCACAATGACCAAGGCCCCACACTGACAGATGTATCCATTACTGCTGAGTCTTATGAATGTAATGACGGCGTGCCTAACACTAGCGGGTTGGATACACGAGCGCACACACATTTTCGGATGTAAAACCGACAACAACAAGACATCAGACACGCCCTGACCCTTCAAAATACATTCGTGTTTACATCATGGCCAGATATGTACATGCGAGTATAAGTATATATTTTTTTATATAAAAAAACGCAACATCTACTTTTTAAGTCAATGAAATTTTCAACGTTTCGCTTATCTTGCAAGTCACACTGAAAGGCGCAATGAGGACTTGGCACCTGGCACTTGGCACTTGGCACCTGGCATCCCAGTTTTGCTTCGGATAGCAGCAGACAGACCAAGGTGGCTGAGATTGCTGGACGTTGCACTCCGCATGCGCCCTTACGACCTCACAGATCACGACACCGAGATAATACAGCAACGGGGAGGGTGGCCGTCTTGTTCATAAAAGTACAATAATGCGTCTCAGCAAACTAACTTACCAGCATCCACTACAGGGCAAAAGAAAAGTCTTCTGAAAGATGTGGGATGCGTGTTCCAAGGATTAAAGGTGTGAAATGCATGTTCCAAAGATGAAAGGTGTGAAATGCGTGTTCCAAAGATGAAAGGTGTGAAATGCGTGTTCCA
>SMGT01014458.1:93753-114788 GCA_004794575.1 Lanistes nyassanus
GGGGGGGGGGGGGGGGGGGGGGGGGGGGGGGGGGGGGCATGCGGGATCCAGCTTTCTACAGTCTCTGCCACCCTGGTCTGTCTTCTGCTAGCCGTAGCAATCTGGGACGCCAGATCCTGTCCATTCCTTGTTGTCAAGCCAGCTTTTCGTTTGTCTTCCGCTCCCGCCTTCCAGTGTGGGTTGCAAGATGGTCTTAGCAAATGTATCGTGACGTGTTGAGTGGTCGGTCCGGCTCTTAATGGTGGTGAGGACAGGCTCTGGGGACCAGCCAGTCTGTCTATTTTGCTACGAACATAGACGCTTGTTTTGTGTTCCGTCCAGGAGATTCTGAGGAACTTGCGGAAGCACTTGGTCTCAAAGGTTCCTATCTTCTTTTCTCCCTGTTGTCAGCGTCCGGCTTTCACAGCCATACCACAGAACAGAGATGACTAGGGCTTTGTAGAGCCTGACCTTGGTGGGGAAGCTGGCTTTGCTGCTCCACCATAATTTGCTGAGATTTGTAATTGACGTGTCAAGGGCTAGTCTGATCTTGACTTCTGTAGTCAATTTTCCGTCTCTGGGAAGGATAGAGCGAAGGAATGTGAAAGTTTCCACTTCTGCCTTAGGTAATTTATCCTCATAGATACCGTTAAGATTCATGCATGAAAACGAATCTTAACAGTTGTTTCCCCGAGAAAAAGACTTTTCGGAAGGATGGAGTTCTTATGCGTGTCTGTTGTGAGGCAGACGGCAAATGCCCTTACAATTGGCCCACCCACAGTCCGTCCCTCAGCCCAGGAACAGAAGGATCTCGGAGGCCTGTTTGGAAGAGGGCGGGTGGGTAGGAGGGCCGGGCGAGAGCAACCCTGGAGAGAGCGATGTCGTAAACTTACGTGTCCATTCAAGGTTCCCTGCCGTTTCTTTCGACTGACAGTCATTTTCCTTCTTCCAACACGAGGCCAAGACGCTATTGTCGGGCTGCGCGGCAGAACTCCCCTGAAGGCCTCATAAGCACAATGGACGCGCAAATCTCACTTGCAATCTGTCCTCCCACTAACCCCTCTCCCCGCCAAACGTGCCAGCCAATCTTGGGTCTTGCAATTGGTGCCTTCGCACACAACCATCCCTAGAGTTCTTTGCCCCTTTAAATGTGGTTTCCCTCCCTTACAATGCACTGACTTAATGCTAAGCCGAGACTTTCTTACGTCCTATGTCTCGCAACGAGAGAGTCGACCAGACTTCTTTGACTGACAGTCGTGTCGTATGTCTGCGAGGATTAAGAACAGATTAGTGCAAGCGAAATCCAGACGGACTCGAGAGAGGGGAGGGAGGGGAGGGTGGAAAGAAAGAGACGCTGCAGAGAGAATAAATATATTACTGCGGAAAGCCCGACGAAACTGAATCAGATTACAGCAGCAAATTTCTTAGACGACAGTCCTCTGGTATGTTTCTGTATGTTTCACTACTCCCGGCTACATGACGTCCCGTTTCTATTAACACCCATGGGATGTCCCGTTTCTACTGTCAGGCAGGCAAAGTCCCACTTTTTCAGCTAGCCATGGGGAAAATGGGATATCCCGTTTCTCAGCATGCTCAGCGGAAAAACGAGAGGAACAGAAAGAAAGCCCGAGAAAAAGAGACATGGTTCACTACGTGCGGACTGAACTCTGTTGTTGTCGGAGTTTCAGCGCAAACGACACCACAGTTTACATTCATATGTACTACACCTGTTTCAGAGAAACAAAAATCCGCTCCACCAGGTGGCAAGGCACAGTGAATTGTGCAGAACACCTCCAAAACTGTCACTCACTATCAGGCAGTTGGCGTTACCTGGCCTGCAGATCCGAGCGAGGAGCACGCTCAAGGCAGGGACAGGGACAAAGTGTTCGGGTGGAGATCTGCTTTGCACAAGAGACACAGACGTTCCCCGTGACCACTGGCTCAAATGATCAAACTTCAGTTCTGGCTCATGTCTTGTATTCTGGCTCATGTCTTGTATTCTGGCTCATGTCTTGTATTCTGGCTACAACTTTGGACTACCCAAATAGTGTAATTGTTCCCTTCAATTTTGGCTCTGATTGTGCCCCTAACAATCAATTAGCAACATCAACCTCTCAAAATATTGAACAATTTAAATTTAGCATAGGAAAATTGACGTAAATGTAACAGTTCAATTTTACATGTATTTATGCAACTGAAGACATGAATGCAAAAAAAGCCCCCAAAACAAACAAAAAAATAAACAACAATCTGAGCAGCGCTCCTTTTAGGGGACTTTCTTCAATTGTTTTCATTCATCTCTCATCAGTCTTGTCAGATCCTCTTCGCCCTTACCAAAGCAAAACAGTTCTCGTCCAGTTTCGTCTAGTTCCGGTCGACAGGTAAGGAACTTGGTTGGTTGGTTGGTTGGTTGGTTGGTTGGTTGGTTGGTTGGTTGGTTGGTTAACGTCCCACCGCAAACTGGGTGGGTATCAGGACGGTGACTATAGGGGTAATGGGGTCCTATTACTAAGCTACGCACTGAAAGAACCACCAGACTGATTGCTGCAGTAAGATGGCCAATGCGGACGGGCAGTTTAGTCTGTCCACCTGCTAGTCCGCAGCTCTACAAACTGAGCTATCCAGGCCCCCGGTAAAGAACGAGGGATTGCCGAAAACATCCGAAAATTTCCGAACCTTTGGCCGACGATCGCGGTGATTGAAAGGAACTTGGCATTCCAGGTCGCAGTTATAGTAGGCAGCTTCCTACTAGCAGCATACACGCGCACAAATTTGCACGCATACGCAAGTACACTGACATGGGTTCCGCGCGCAGATAAAAGAAGTTTTAATGTTTGGTGAGTGAAGAGGCCTCCTTACAGCTGTCTCGCGGCGCGTTCTGCGAGAAAAAGCCATGGGAAGGGAGAGACCTAATGCTGCGGCCTACCTTGGCACAGGGGATCTGTGCACACAGCAATGTCTCTATCAGTCATTTTTTGTGTGCCATTCTGCTAGCCGGCTGTAAGACCCTCGCTACCCGTCATACAATAGAAGTGACAGCAGGAAGCCCCATGTAATTCCCTCTCCCTCGCCCCGTTTTTTTCTCTCTCAAACAGGCGAGCACGCACGGACGCACGCGCGCGCACACAAAGTTTCACCCTACAGCCGTGCACGGTAAGGCTCTCTGCTCTTCAATGAGGCCTAGTGTAAATATACCGTCAAGAGGGCTTCCATAGAAAACTGGTCTGTGTTCGTGCACCCCTCGTGAGCCGGTATGCCAGCTGACAGCTACCAGATCAAAACAAAGGCTGGTGATAATGGGGCCAACATCAGGCATGAATGGAACCCCACAGGTGACAAGGGTGGAGGGAGGGTGTGACGGTGCGGGAGGGAAGCGCTGTGTTGCCTCACTGGGCTAAGCCCGCTCAGCTTTCATAGCTTTACACACCCGCCGTGTCTGCAGCCCAGCCATTGTTGCATGTCGGGTGCACACGGGTGGAAGAGGCGGGGGGGGGGGGTACAGGCAGACGGGTAGTCGTGTCTCCAAACCTCCCAAAGCCAATACAAACATGCACAGCAATGTTGGCAGATCTCTCGCCCTTACACACAGCGCCTTTCGCGACCTGGTCACAACCACACCTGTATGTTTACAGGTGTCCCTCACCCTCACTCCCCTCTCCCTTGCCCCCACCCCCCACCCCCCACCTGGCACTTCACTATCAACACCAGCCACGCATGCACGAAGATAGACACGTGCGCGTGTTGCACACGACGGCACAGATGCACGCATGTAGCTCTTGCAGATATCAATTCTTTCTTCTGGCTGCATAAAACTATTTTATTATCCCACTCCCGTCATCTTTATGTCTGGAAAAGATTTCCCTATCTTCACTCGTTCTGACCATAACATCTCTGCTTGTGCCTGTGAAAGAGACTGACCAATCGTCTTGAACTTAAACCAATGTGTGCATGCCCTCGCTCTCAATTCTCTCCCTCTCTCTGCGAGAGAGAGAGAGAGAGGAGGGAGTGGCTGTATGGAGTGTTAGGGAGAAAAAAGTCAGGTGCTAGACTGCCCTTGAAATGCCAGGCAGCTTTCAGATCAACGCGGCTTTGCCGTCACAAGTGGCCAAGGTATGGAGGGAGTCGTGTGGCGGAAACTTACTGGGCACGCGATAAGCACTGTGACGAGGTGTGATAGAAAGGGTTCCGCGATACGTCCGCCACGAGTCCTGCTGCGACCTGCCTAACCCCCACCCACAGTTCCCAGCGTCTGGTTTACATCATTCTGTTGAACTTTAAAGAACAGAAGTTCGTGGAAGTTCAGAGGAAGCAAGCTACAGCAGTCCGTAGTGTTGTATATCATATACCTTCTAATATTGCAACAGTTTCTCACAGCCGCATTCCTCAATAGGCATACGGTTCATAGATACGGCTCTCCGAAAGGTGAACAATGTTCCTGTAAAAATATCGCATCTGTTTCATCTTATCGATGGCACACATTCACGGACAACGGATAGGACTGGTTAGCGGAAAGTCGGCCATACAGTCGAGCGTGGTTGTGTACACACAAACTGGTCAATCACGGTCACAGCGTAGGGCACAGTCGGTTGGATGGCTCGCTTATCGCTTGTCCGAACGTTAAGCTGCACGTAAAAAACACAGGGGAAACTTGCCTGACGACCGCTTTTGGGAACGGAAAAGATAAAATCCTCCTGCAAACCAGCGCGAAAGCGTCGACTCCACACCCCATCCCACCGTCTGAACACACGGGACCCGGCCTGTCACCTGTACCCCCAACCAGGCCATTCGACAGGTCGAGGCAGCGCGAGCAAGCGCACGTGTCATTCGCATTTTCCGTTCCCATTTTCCCTCCGTGTTCCTGCACCTCGCGGCAGGCAGACCACACATTTTCACTTCTGCAAACCGCCAACTGAAAGTGTGTGTAAGCGACGCGTCCCCCACTTCCAAAAACTACAAAATAAAAATAGAATTACAGCGCGTCACGACAACGCTTCGCGGAAGAATGGCGACGAACAGACTTCGTTTCGCTTGTAACACCGCAGACACCGCGCGCCCCGAACTGCTGACATCTTCCGCATTCAGCTGACTGCGATCGGGGCGAGGACTCCGGTGAAGAACAACATGTTGCACCTGTCGACTGTTATCAAACTAGGTAGGTTGCACCTGTCGACTGTTGTCAAACCAGGTAGGTTGCCTGTTCAGCGACTTGCCGGCATACGGCTGCCACACTGGAGCAAACAACCAGAAATCTTACGGCGCTTGTTGTCTTCAAGGTCAGGATTCCTGAGTGCTGTTACCTGTGGACGTCTTCCCTGTCATGTGACAAAGCGATCGGAAAGCAGGGGAAGGGTGGAGGAAGGCACACCTCCAAAGCTGGCAAGGGGAGAGACTCTGACATAGTTACACGCTACAACAAACTGAACGCTTATGACTCGCTGTGAGGGGTGACTAAGGGAACAGGAGGGGCGAGGAGAGAAAATGGTTTTGGTGAGGAAGCAGCGCCTCCAAAAAGCGACAACCGCTCGTCCACGTGCGGAGGCGACCACCGTGTCCTGTCAGCGTCGGGCGACAGCTTTTTTCAAATACAGCCGACGGCGCAGTTGCAGGCAGCAGTCGGCGTCCAGACACGATAAACCCGTGTTTCCGCCGCACGTCAGGGAAAAAACACGAGCACGTGTTCAGACCGTCGCCTGTCCCCCCTCTCACCACTTCGCCCACCTTTTTTTCCGACTAGCAGCCAGTCACCGCACACGAGGCCACGCGGAGCATCGGAGGGGGTGTCTACAGCAGGGTGCTTGCACAACACGAACCGCACACGCGCGCACCGCCAGAACTCCCGCACTGGTGGTGTGTGTGTGGGGGGGGGGGGCACTAACACCTTCTGACCGCTGTCGAACCATGCGTTTTTCGAGGGGTACAGTAGAGATAACAAGTGGCGTGTGGTCTCAAACAAACCCCAACCCAACATCAACGTGTTATTTTCGTTGTAAACAGTAACCTTCCGTAAGAAGAAAAAGTCCGCTTACGTACGTTTTTATCGTCTAAACAATGCTTGACATTTTGTTGTTGTAACAGATTCGGAACAAACAATTCTTGCTACGAAAAACACTTGAGTATATTGTTCTTTCCTAGAATCACTATGTGTGTAAAACAGATATAAAAACCGCTGGTTTACAACATCCCCAAAAAGCACTTAAAAGCTGCGATCAATTGGGCTGGTTGGGTGTTTTACGTTAAGCACCCTAACGACACCCGGGCGTTACAAGGTGGTGTTGGTAGTCAGGCTGCTTTTTCTTACTCTCTCCCCTCACTTTCGCACGCACGCACGCACGCACAGAAAACGCCGGCCAACTGTACTTACCTACGTCCGCCAGTTTCGCCAAGTGAAGCTCTGCGCCTCATACTGTCCCTCCCTCCCTGGTGTTTTTCCTCCGTTCCATTCTAAATGTACGCTCGCCTTCCTCTCACATCAACGTAAACTCCGTGCACCACGAGCGAACACTTCGGTGTGTAGACACACACGCACACACACTGGCTGCCTGGCCTGTTGCACAAGGGGTGGGGTGGGGTAGAAGAGTCGGGTAGCCGCTCAGGTTATTCTCTTTACCTCCTCTCTCTTGCCTCTAAAGTCTTTCCTCTGTTGAGCATTGTAACTCGCTGTAACTCGTTACCGTCACTGAAATCTGAAGGGGATTTCTCAGGGTGCGGGCACAGGCTCCACAACAGCAGTGACTCGCTTCCTGATCTTTCCCGTTGAAGAATTAAAAGAGAACTTTTGTTTTTCCTCTTAACTCCTTTCTGTCCCTTAGTCCTGAGTGTGAAACTTCATCAGGGCTTTGCTACCCACAATTAACTGTCTGTTTCACCACCAGGTGAGGCTTCACAGCTCCGGCACGACTGTCTTGCCAAACTTGACCAACTCCACTGGACCCCCTCTTCCCTCTCTCTCACCTGTCGCCCGAAACACGTGCATCGTTGTGCAGTGGCTGTTGTGGGTTGACTTTCTCCTGCAGCTTCTTTTTGCCAGAGTTACACGTGGTACTTATATCCTGGGCCTGCAGCCCACCCGGTCACTTTGTGACCCGCCCACCCCCCACCCCACGCAGACCTGCTGTACGCAACCACCCGTCCCTCCGCTTGCGGCAAGCTTGTGTCGTGTTGTGCTGCCCGTGTGTACAGTCAGCCGCAACTGGTGCTGCATGCACGCACCACTTTCCCTCACCCACCCCCACACATGAGCTTCTACGCCAGCAAACCGCTCGCGCACATTGCGACAACTACACTGCCCACACCTCCACCACTACCACCACCACCGGCGTCAGCGCCAACATCCACGTGGTGAGAAGCCAGGGAGCAGCGGCGCGGCAGTAGGGGCGCCAAGAGGCCAGCGGCTGACGCAGGGCCCGGAGTAAGGTACGCGGCCCTCCAGCCGTCGGGGACCTGCGTTACAGCCAACAGGCGAGGCGGTTTGTGGATGATACACTTCATAGGTCGGGCTACGCAACCAGACTCTGCGTACGGCGGGCTGGCACTCGCTCCCCTTTGCTGAAACTACTTTCCAGCGCATACGCACCTTTAACCTCCGGGACAGAAAAGCAGAAAGAAAGAGTTCAAGATTTTCGACAAACTCAAGGTATGCGTGGAATCTGCTAGAACTGCCTGCTTGGGATCTGAGACCTGCAATTTAACTCTTAAAAGACATGCACTCCCTCCCCACGCCCCTGTAAAGGTAGGCTTTTTGTGTGTGTTCACCTGCTGATTAGACTTGTGGAGCTCGGCATACGCGAGTTTATCCTTTCTCCAGACACAGCTCTGGCACATACGACGAAGGTTGCGTGTCCTTGCGATGCCGGTGATAATTACATGGATGGGCGGCAGCCGGACGCGCGGGTCTGGCTGGGCGACGACAGACGGGCGGCGGTCTGGTGACAGCAGCGACAATCACCTCGCTGTACCTCCACATCAGGAGTCTGTGCGGCGCTGGGGATGACGACACCACCGCGACTCTGCGACCACCAGGCGGCGCCACACAGCCTTTAAGTGCTCTGAGTTCGAGTCCACCTTTTCGTTTGCGGCAGGACCATGGCCACCGCTCACTTTTGTCGCACCTGCAAGACAGGGGGCCAACCAGCACTGCGACAGCACGACAGGCGCGGGCCAAAACAAGGTGACAGCAACTGGAATGATCACACGCCTGCAGTGGCAAGACGCTGCACCCACCACCGCAGCACACACACGTGGTGCGGAAAAGAGGACGGGTGGGTGTGCTGCACGTCGAAGATGAGTTAATCCGTCACAAACACAAGGCAAGTAATATTCCAGATCGTCATTTGAAGCAACAGCAGCTCGTGGCGTAGATTCACTAGTTTTTATATCCCTCTCTCTTCGCACCCTGTCTTCCCCCCTTCCACAACCGGACACCACCGTTGTAGAAGATTTCCGAGGAGGTAATTCGACGTGCTATCTTATCGTGCGAACCACACAGGTAGTGACAGAATCCGCGCGTCTCATTCAGCTTTAGGGGGCTAGATAGGTCCCGGTATGAGAGCTTTGGCGCTCCCGCAACACCAAGTAGTCCCAGGTAAGGAGTCCACACGCGTCGAAAGCGGTCGGCAGATTAGCGGGCGCGAGGGTCTGTGCGGCGACAAAGCAGTGCAGAGGCCCTCCGCGCAGACGACAGGACTAACTGGCAGGTAGCGCAGCCTCTAAGGGGCAGGCCCTAGCCCTTCCGGGGCCGCCCCTTCGCTCAAGACGCACTGATTGGCTGGCCCTTCGCAATGGCGGTCAAAGCGCGTGCACACAAGGGCCTCGCGCGGGAAGGGACTAACAGCCGACCCACGAGAGAGAGGTCTGCCATTCAGCAGATTTCCAGTGACGACCAGACGGGGTACGAGCATGTCAGTGTTCACTGTTCAGCTGAGGGGTGTATGTGTGTGTGTGTTGGGGGGGGGGGTACAAAACGAAATACCTAAGGGCCCAGTGTGCAATGCCAGCTCAGCATATTTTCAGCCGTTTATTCGACTCACCTCCACCTCCTTTCGCACTGCCTAGTCCCTGGGCACGTCTTTCATTGAGAGGAAAGCGCGTCGATTCTGAGCTCGGTCGGACTCTGCCAGCAGCGGCCGGGCGGCAGTCGTTCTCCTCATTGTGCGGCAACACTTGTTACGGGGACAGGCGTCGGGCGGACAGTTCTATCGGCACAAAGTCAGCAAAGTTTTTTTTTCTGGCCACAATGTCACCCGCCCGCTTTCCTCCACCCCTCCATCCGATTCTGCTGACTCATCATTAAACACGAAATAGCTTCGTTGTGTCTTTCTCTGGACAGGTGAAAGTGGTGTTGACGGTGGAAGTGTGACACCTGGGGGTAGGGGGAGGGTGGCGAAAGCGTTGATGTTCGGACTTTGAACACACTCGCCACCATACCACGCAATCTTGATCGCGACTGGAGATTGTGGTAAGCATGCGACGATCTGCAGTTGCGTTTTTCGAATCAGATCGTCCGTCCGCTTATTGTAATAAACGATGCCGAATCCAATTGTCTAGATGCCGAGGGGCCAGCCCCTGCCAGAACAATATGACGGACATTTTGAAGTTCGAAAGGTTTTCGAGGCGAAGGTAAATCCTACAGCCTAAGTCGAACCCACAGCCGCGGACAGCGAGAATCACGCCGTTTATCCTCCGCCCCTCCCACTCTTTGAAGCCATTCCCCCCCCCCCAATAAACGTAGGCGAGAGATTAATGACTTAGTACCAATAGGAGGAGCACGCCCATATGTACCGAGTACTGTAGTTGGTTGAAGATATCCTGTAGCTTTCATATCCTGCGGAAAATTTAGCCATCATTTAGAATGTCGCTACATTGTATTGAATTTTGTACTGAGCTTAGATGCGAAAGCGCTTGTATTGTCTTTACCATAGATGAAAATGCCTCTGTATCTCACTGCCAGCCATCTGTTCGGTTCATTTCAAGTACGGAATGAGATCCGTAGGCCTACTATTGTGCAGTTGCAGCCGCGGTACAGATCATAGCTACACACGTTTCATACAACAGCTCTGACAATAACAGTTACGCTGTGGCACGCTGGTACAAGCAGAATACCCAAGCTTCCACCGAAATTCAGTCGGTGCTGATAGTGTGTGCGGACGGAGATGGGAGTGGGAAGGAAATGGCGAGGTTTGTGCACCCCGACAGTAGCGACCCCTGTTATCCGTCAAACTGACGGCTGTTCAGACAGTTGTTCGTTGACGACTAACCGCAAGCAATCCTTTCCTACGATATGGCAAATGAAAGGGTTGCCGAGGAAGTTCTCACTGAAATATGCCTAGCCTGTTTGTACTGAACATTATCCACTTTCTTGTAGCCATAAAACAGCACACCAGTATGCGCTTAGACAGAAATAGAATAAGTAAGCTATTCTGGTTTCTTGCATAGAGGGCCAGAATAGATTACTCATTGCAGAATATCTGCCTTAAGTTCCTTGAATTTCCCATGCACGAAAACCGAATAGCTTAATTATTTTCCCCTTGTTATTCGGCAGTAATTAAGTTTTTCGGTCGTCCTCGGAGCGAATAACTTATTCCAAGTTCACCGAAACAGCATTTTCAGAGACAGAAAAAAAATCCGCTATTCGGGAATAAACTTAATATCGTTTACGTGCATACGGGGCCTGGATTAAGTGAAAATGTCCCTAGATCCTTGACAATCCTGCGTTGTTGTTGTTGTCCTTGTTGTTTACACCAACCTCGGAATACCGCGTGTATTCCCCTTTCCCACCCTCCGACATTCATCCATAGGCCATGCGATATAAAATGCATCTTAAAGTGCAACAGATAATCGTATTTCCTTCCATTCAAAAAGGATGTGAATGTCTGCGCGTTTGTCTACTGTTATTTCCGTTAGAGGAAGAGTGCAGCTAAGGCCGTTCTCCTTTCGCTAAATTCACAGAAGTTATAGCACAAGTGAAAAAAAAAATCCCACAAGCGACTGGTTGAGAGACTTTTAGCCCCGGCCGGGCGGTCACAGTTCCTGGCCACGGGGTTTCCCACACACCCAAGCGTCAACGAGCCCCTTTAACGTTCGGATGCACCACGACTCCACGCCTCCCTACCCTCGCAGTCCCCCACCCTACCCTCACTGCACCCACCCGGCACGAGAGAAGAAAAAAGAGCGGAAGGACAGTGCATATACGGGGGCGGGTGGGCGGGGAGGTGCCCTACCGGAAATCGCGCGATGAGGTCAGCGTGAACAAGGACACAGCAATGGGCGCGAACGTGGCTTGGAAATAACGACTTTTCTTTCGGACTAAAACGACCGCCACAGACAAAACTGCCGCGGCATGGGCAAGGAAGGTTTGAGGTGTCGGAGTCGCCGGGCATCGCTGTAGACGCCTCCTTTAAAAGCGCGACGCCCGCCCGCTTACTGCGTCTTAAATCAGTCGTCAGGCGACTGATGGAGGTCGAACGCGCGCCGCCGGTGCAGCGGCTGCACAGACAGCGACGCTTCTGCTGGGCGCGAAGTCGCGACAAAACGGATCGTGTGGCGTCGCCCTCCGGCACTTTCACCCTGGCTAACCCCTTGTCCCTGCACCCTGCTCTTCGCCACAAGGATAAGCGCTCCGTGCTCTGATCCCCGTTAAAGGTGGTGCACGTCCCAGTTGCTCTGAATGTACACATGCATTTGTTCTCGTCCACTTAGTCGATCGTAACAAGCCTATGTGCCTCTGTTTATTTCTTATCCTAGCTTGAGATTTACTTAGTTCTGATCATGTCATTTGCAGTTATAATTTGACACTCTAAAGTTCTTCATCTCCAGGTTGTGAGCCTGTAACTCTACGCGTTGAATGCGCGGTATTTACTCCCTGCTTTATGTATAGTCTGCCCGCGGTCTTGTCTGTCATGTACCTCGTCTATGTCCTGCGCATATTATCTACTTTATCAGTGCGCTGTGCATATTTCTGATTCAGTGGAATGCGTTTTACTATCTTGTGTTGTCTTGTTTATGTGCTGTGCTTGTCAGCTACTCTGTCAAAACGCAATGTTTATTTCATTGTCGAGGGGTGGGGGGCTCGTTAGTGACCCTGTATAGTCTTGTCTGTTATGTGTTGCTTTTACTTATTCGCACGTCAGCCGTTTTCATTGGTTACCTTTTACATGTCAGCCGTTTTCATTGGTTAGCTTTTACATGTTAGCTGTTTTTATTGGTTAGCTTTTACATGTTAGCTGTTTTCATTGGTTAGCTTTTACATGTCAGCTGTTTTTATTGGTTAGCTTTTAGGTGTCAGCCGTTTTCATTGGTTAGCTTTTACGCAGTAGAGGACGCGGGTGATCGAGTGGGTAGAGCACGGACCCGCGAACCCGAAGGAGCTGCTTCGACACCCATGGTCTGCAGCACACTTCCCCCCGCGAGGGAGAGCTGAGGGCCGCCCTCGTGATGCTGGTCTCACACACACCAACTTCATTTCGATCATAAGGTCATGGGATAATAGTTACCTTTAACTTTTTATTAGCATTTTTTATATTGGGTAGGTGGTGTCGTCTAGAATCTATCTTGTCCATTCGGTTATATTTACATCTTAACGCACGGATGTTTATTTCTAACACGCTTATGTGCACAGTCTCTCCTCTGGTGTCTCCTCTTTGTATTTCTATGAGATGTGTGATTCCTTAGCCTACTGAAGGGTGTCTGCAAAAGGAGCTTGTTCCATGGCTGAAATTTGCTGCACAGGCGTTTCTTTACTGAGAGAGAGAAGAGAGAAAGAAGAGGAAGAAAAGATGTCAGTAAAGAACGATAGAAAGAAGGGAGAGACATATACAGCCGGACGGACAGACAGCCACACAGGCAAAGATTTATTTCCAAGAATGTAGGTGACTCGGCATAACGTAAGCATGACAAGCCTTTTCATTAGGGTGCTGATAGCTTACGCTAACTGTATCAGTACTGTATCGGCAGTTCATTGACACAGTCAGGTCACATGACCTGCAGCTGAAGAGCTTCATCGTAGTATGTGTTCTGTTGCACTAATAAGGCTACTGCAGGAACAGTACGAGCCACCTTACCTCACACCCCAATTCAACCTGTGCCACACTGAGCTATCTTACCTCACACCGGAATTCAACCTGTGCCACACTGAGCTACCTTACCCCACACCCCAATTCAACCTGTGCCACGCTGAGCTATCTTACCTCACACCCCAATTCAACCTGTGCCACACTGAGCTATCTTACCTCACACCCCAATTCAACCTGTGCCACACTGAGCTTTCTTACCTCACAGCCCAATTCAACCTGTGCCACACTGAGCTGCCTTACCCCACACCCCAATTCAACCTGTGCCACACTGAGCTGCCTTACCCCACACCCCAATTCAACCTGTGCCACACTGAGCTGCCTTACCCCACATCCCAATTCAACCTGTGCCACACTGAGCTGCCTTACCCCACATCCCAATTCAACCTGTGCCACACTCAGCTATCTTACCTCACACCGGAATTCAACCTGTACCACACTGAGCTACCTTACCCCACACCCCGAGTCAACCTGTGCCACACTGAGTTACCTTACCCCACACCCCGAGTCAACCTGTGCCACACTGAGTTACCTTACCCCACACCCCGAGTCAACCTGTGCCACACTGAGTTACCTTACCCCACAACCCGAGTCAACCTGTGGCACACTGAGTTACCTTACCCCACACCCCGAGTCAACCTGTACCATATTGAGTTACCTTACCCCACACCCCGAGTCAACCTGTACCATATTGAGTTACCTTACCCCACACCCCGAGTCAACCTGTACCGTACTGAGCTTTTAAGCCCCGCCATGAGCGAACTATGGAGACCAGCGCATAGAGGCGAAGAGATGAACGTTTTCAGTGTCGTTTATCTGTTCCTTTACCTCCTGTTTTCGCTGTTATTTATTTGTGTCGTGTGTTGTGTCTAGATGAACGGGTAGTGTCCCGAAACGATGACTGTGCTGTACACTGTAGCTCGCTCAGTGTCTCCGTGTCGGCTACAGGGAGAAACACAAACGTGCTGCTGACAGCTGTTGCTTACATCTCGGTATCACCAAGTGATGATGTAGGGCTGCTCGCTCGCTCTGAGGCAAACCTGACTTGGTAGGAAGTGGCTGGCCAGGCAGACAGCGTTGGATTGGAAGATAAGGGGTAGGGAGGGGGAAGTAAAAGAACAGAAGCCTCGTCAACCACGGACATTTAAAGTAAGTTGGAAACTTCGCTTCGCCACCTGAGCAACATCCGATTCGAAACAATTTACGTTAATTCAGAGAACATCATTCGAAGGAAAATTCTGGCTCATTGTTCATCCACACGACACAGTTGCAGTACAAAAGCATGGTAAATCCCGTATAACTTACTTCTGACAGATGGTCTTCTAGAGAACTAGACTGAAAAAGTATAGATCATTACAGACAAAATTACTTGAAGGACAAGCAATGACAAACAAGACTAAAAGACAGACATCTAGCAATAAACATTTGACTAGACAAAAGGACTGAAAGATGACAGGTGATAAATGAACTTAAGACAGAGGCAACTGATAGACCATTCAAAACACACTCCACCCACCACCCCCACACAAGCAAGTGATGCAAGCGGACCAAACCCCAGAAACATGTGGAATAAATAAACCTAGAGGCAGGTGATGGGGAGCAGAGTAAAGGACAAAGCCAAGTGACAGAAAGACACGATAAAGACAACTTGGTAGACAGACTACAGGAACAAGCTTAGTCGGGAGTGTGGGTGGGGGTGAGAGTGAGGGACCAAGGAGGAAGAGAGGGAGGGGGACGACAAGGCAGACGGCATGAGAAGCGAAGCACGTGCTATCGGTTTCGGATACGATGCATTCACGAAACATTAAAACACGTTGACGATACATTCACTAAGCATCGATACATGCCCAGTATGTTCCGACTGGCTCCAGTCGAGACGTGAAGATCGAGTGAGGTGGTGGCAGGGGGTTGGGGGTAAGGACGGCTGGTGGTGTCTGGGGGTGGGGGAGGGGGAGGACAGAGGATGGAAAGCAGGCGAGAAACGTGAGTGATTCAAGATGATCGGAAAAGATAAATATAGAAATAAATGGCTGAACATGAAGGAAGTTTGATAGGGTCGAAAGATCGAGACGCCTGAAGGACTCCCACAGGCGCCCCATGTCCCAAGAGGGATACAAGGCGATGATGAAGACGACGAGAGGCTTCCAACATGATGCTCTCCCCACCTTGCTTCTAAGCTCGTGCCAGGTTGCAAGCTCACTGGTTCTGATCAGCTCGGAGTACCATACCTTTAGCTCGCTGTGGACCAGCGTGGTGAGGGGTTTGAATTCCCATGTATTTATTTATAGACATACCATCTGCTTGGTGCAGGCTCGATCTGAAAGAAAATAGCTGCTTCGATTCATGCCGTGTTGACCTCGTGTGTCATGCTCTGAGGAACTGAGAATACTTCACAGCACGCGCTGTCTTCAGTGCAGCAAACCTGCGTTGCTTTTGAGTGAGAGGTTTTCGCCGCGAGTATTTAACATGCGTTATTAACACTGGCATTAAATCAGTTTTAAGTGCATTATCCCCATATAATTCTATTAAATTTAATTTATAAACAAAGTTGAAACTACGTGCAATGAATGTGATAATAATTTAGTGAGGATAAACAAAAACATGTATAATGTCTATACTGGCATCAGATACTCGCGGACAGAGCATTTTTCGCATGTAGGAAATCTCACCCCAGGTTTGCGTTAACGCAGATTCTAGCGCGCTGTTTTGCACACGAGAAGTCGTCGAGGCTAAAGTCTGCATCATCAACGATATTATCTTCGGTAACATCTCATAGACCGGCATTATGCATTTTTACAACAAACCGCCCGCTTGTTCAGCTCAGACTAAGGGAGAAAAACGCACCAACGCTTACGGTTCCTGACTGATTTGCTGTGAATGTTAAAAAAAAACAAAGCCAAGGAACTTCCTGGATTGTCTGTTCGCTCTGGGGTGGGGGGGGGGGGATTGGAAAAGGTTTGCTTGCCTTCACAATATTGTTCCTGTGTAGATGAGTGGATTAGTGGGTGGGTGGGTGGGGTGGTTGGTTACTTGGTGGGTGAGGGTGATTATATGTGGCTGGCTGGCTGGTTGGTAGGTGAACTAAAACTGCTTCCACTTCGCGATGAGTTTGCTGCAGGAATGGGATCCTATTGCTAAGCTAGGCACTGCAAGAACCACCCGACTTACAGCTGCAGTGAGATGCTCAGTGCGAAGAGCAAGTTCCACAGTCGGGGGGAGGGCCTTGACATTCTCGTGTCACACTCGCGGCTGGCAATAGACGACGCGGAAGAATGTTCTGCCGATGACACCAGAGCAGGCTCAGGAGAACGCTTTGCGAACAGTACCAAACCTCGCTCTTCGTTCATTGCCTTCCAAAACCCCCTTTTATTCTGATCGAAGAACAGCGATGTCTGCACAGGGAGAGATTGCCACGTGACAATTACGAGCACAGGAAACAGCAGTTCAGACAGCCCTGTGCGAGCCGAAGCCTTATTTCTTTGGCCGAACACAATTCTCTTCTTTCGGGATGTTGATGAACAAGCGAACAGGGCTGTCTTCCTGAAGAGCCGATAAAGGAGCAGAAAAACAATTTTGTTCGGTGTTTGGTGTTCGGTCTTCACCCCTTCATCAAACTTTCAGCAGTAAACGCCTTCAGTTGACTGTTGTTCTTGTTGCCGCTGCTGTGGTCGTGAAGAGTTTAGTCTGCTCTGTTTTCCAGTGCGCGTGACAGATGTGCAAAGCTGGAGGATTTATTTATTTTCGTTTCTTTATCGTTCGCTCTTCTGCAGACTTCATTTTCAAAGGAAACATTTCTGTGATGGTTACTCTACACTTACTTCAGGAGCTGATTCAATTGGAGAGAAAGGCAAGGATGTTTACAATTGTCTTTTCGATGGCAGCTACGGGTCTGCATTGTTTGCACTTGTAATGGATACAGAAAGAACAAGGGGGGAGGAATTGGTGCTTAAAGTCCAGCCGCAAACTATGTGCATATCAGGACGGTGTTACTTAGACAAAGTTTACGTGCTGCCACACGTGGGACTGATGGCGCAACACGGGCTTCAGTCCCACCCAGTCACATTATAATGACACCGGGCCAACCAGTCCTAGTACTGTTCCCTGTAGTGCCAGGCGTCTGGCGGGGCAGCTACAAGTCTTAGGTATGTCTCGGCCGGGATGCGAACCACCGACCTCCCGCCTCGGAAGCGGACGCCTTAACCACTAGACCACCGAGGCGGTCAGAAAGAACAGGGGGGAAAAACCCCGAAAGAAGGAAAGGCAGGAAGGATAAAAGTCGGAAAAAACGATCTTTTGTGACTTTTCTACTTCGTTTTTTTAAAAAGATTCTTGTCAGACTCTTGTAGCGCAGAGATTATTTTCAATTTCCGATCAGTGTGTATGACTCAAAATGGTGTCTGTGATTTTAAGAAGCGAGCTGAACTTCTATCGTACAGACGTTTTCGGTAATAAAACCAGCCGTAAGACCTATATAGCCACCGTGCGTGCGGTAGATGTAGTTGTTAGAAGTTATGAACGCTCGTGTGAGCGGGCTCGGTGACACAGATTTCTCTTCCTTTCACCCCTGAAAGTTTGCGAGTATTAGACCCTGAAGGGCGGCCTTGAATGTCCTTGACCTCTCACCCTCTGTTCTCATTCGATCAATCCTGATGTTGATTTAGAAAATCTGTTTCTTCAAACAGCTGGCTGTTCGGTACAAGAGGCTGGTCTTAAGAGGTTAATTTATTTTCAAAATATACATTGTTCCTACCACTACGTCATCTTCGATTAAAACTGATCTGGGACCATGTTAGTTGTATCACAACTATCCCACAATACCCAGACAGAAGTAGTTAGCTGTATCACAACTATCCCACAATACCCAGACAGAAGTAGTTAGTTGTATCACAACTATCCCACAATACCCAGACAGAAGTAGTTAGTTGTATCACAAGTATCCCACAATACCCAGACAGAAGTAGCTAGTTGTATCACAACTATCCCACAATACCCAGACAGAAGTAGTTAGTTGTATCACAAGTATCCCACAATACCCAGACAGAAGTAGTTGTATCACAAGTATCCCACAATACCCAGACAGAAGTAGTTAGTTGTATCACAACTATCCCACAATACCCAGACAGAAGTAATTAGTTGTATCACAACTATCTCACAATACCCAGACAGAAGTAGTTGTATCACAACTATCCCACAATACCCAGACAGAAGTAATTAGTTGTATCACAACTATCTCACAATGCCCAGACAGAAGTAGTTGTATCACAACTATCCCACAATACCCAGACAGAAGTAGTTCCTTTTTAGTCTCCCAGCCATCATTGGACTAAGTCTTGGAAACTACCAGTTCTTGCTTTCATCACCTGGCATTTTACCTGGCAGGTTGGTCTGGGTAACTGTTTCCGCAGGCCGCGATGTTTGTAGCTGCCCACAGAACACGGCGTGAGCGTTAACAACATGGAAGACCGAAGTACGATCATTGTGAAAGGCTTCTACACACTTGCGAGAATTCTTTTCCTGTTGTATGCACAAGAGGTTCGTACATAGAAAAAAGCGCACGCTTGACATCTGTGCGCGTGGGTTCGCGCGCGCTCGCGTGTTACAAAAAGTCGAGGATTCGTAGACATGGTTATGAATATTCTGAAGAAAGTCGTGTCCCCGGGTGACGTCTCGAAAGGGCGTGGTCAAAATCCGACCAGCTGTGCACGGTGCCCGACAGGTATGAAAGGGCACGCGTCATCGTCTACCTATGCATGCCAGGGGAAAAAAAAAAGAAATAAGAGCGTTGCAAGGGGAGGCCACCCTTCGACGAGAGGAAGTCGCGGAAGACGTGGCGGCGTCGTTTGAAGCTGCTTGCGCGACAGGTAAAACTTCAAGGAAACATAGTTGGAATACCTGTCGGCAAGAGGCTGCGACCCCCTGCCTACTTCGGTGCCCCCCAGCTGTGAACTCGAAGCCAAGTTAAACGAATTAGCCGACGCGTGCCGCGCATATTAACACCGGCAGCGACGCTGGCCCCGTACCGCCTTATACAGTGTTTTACAGTAAATAAAGTGTGACACGTGATTAATGTGTCGACAACAACCGGTCCGGCCTCACAGATAGTGGTAATCAGCAAGGCACAGCTTAAAGTAGTGTAGTGGGGTGGGAGGCCCGGGGAGGGAGGGAGACGGGGGGTGTAGATGGTCGACACGTGGTTTTAAAGAATTCCAGAGGCAACAGACACGTGTATATGTGATCGGACTTAAAATGGACAGAGCGAACGACGCCGAAAGAAGGAACAAGGGGATGAATAGACGGGTGGGGGGGGGGCGAACAAGAGAGACAGGTGAGGACAACGATGATGACGAGGATGGTGATGACGATGACCATTGTGATGACGGTGATGACGAACAACGACCAGAAAAAGAAACGCGACGATCCGAAAGAAACGTCTCTTGTATGACAGGATTTTTTTTAAGGGAGAAAGAGTTTATCGTGCGTGGCATGTCGACGACACACAAAGGTTCCTGATACGCCGGCCCCCTGGCGGGTACAAGGGGGGGGATAATCAAGAGGACAAGCGGCATTCAGTGACAAAAGAGTCAGTTGCGTGTATGGCGTGATAACCTCAAGTTCAAAGAGCATGCACAGTCGGGATTCTACTGGCCAGGCGCACAGACGTGCGTGCACCTTTCACAGACCTATGTTGAACGGGACCCGACTCCTCCGTGAGAATTCAAACAAGAAAAAAGACACGTACATATCTGGAATATGTTATATTAGCCCTTCCGGGAACACACGTGACCGTGTAGCTTTTGATTGGGTCACGATGGGTCGCCTAGGGAGTTAGTCTATCGCAGTATTCGAAGCACCTCCGTTTGGAGTCATCTTTACAGGTTTCATGTTCTACTGTTTTTGGGCCACAGGGCAGGACACAGACGACAAGACGAACCCTACAGCCACAGAAATAAAAAAAACTATCACGGGGGGCTGGGGGGGGGAATCTCGCAGCAGTGAAATTCAGCTTCAGCGAGACGGACGAATCTCCGATACAGACACCAGCCTCGGTATTCTGCAGTCAGTTATAAAGCATAAAGGCACACCATCCATCTCCCTAAACTTGTAGAAGTCAATACACGAGCACGACAATTCATAACTGTAGATACATGTTCTGTCCCTCTCTCACAAACACACACACAAGCACGCGCGCGCACGCACGCACACACATAGAGCACCGCAAACAAGAATCGCAGTTCACACCGTGCAGTGATCTCAGAAATTTAACGTCAGGAGAGGCAGCGTGACCTCAAACGTCCACCCGAAACCAGCTGGAACCTGCCCCTCGTCAATGAAAGAGGACAAGTTAGATGGAAACAAGGGATCAGAGGATGTCGGCTTGCACAAGGTCGGCTGCAACAGATAATCCTGCCGACACGACGGTCTGAAATCGAAAGCTGCGAACAGCGCCGTCTGTGACAGTCACTGGCTACAAAGAACGTCTGGGACAAAGCGACACGCGCTGTCAGCAAAGGGAGATGGTAACGTCACTTTTCACACTCATAAACTGTTGGCAGCCACTTACAGTCCGGGAGACTGAGTACAACCTTCAAGGAACACACAGCCGGTATAACAGACATAATTATGGCTGTCCTCATCATTGCCACCCTTCTGCAGGTGTTCTTTAACGTTCTTTCTTTCTTCCTGCAAGTCCATGCCTGACTTCTCTCCAAATGCTTTCTTCACCCAGGTTGTCTCTCTTGTTACCTACGGTCATATTGGCAAGAATTCCACTTCGGCTAAAAACCGTACACTGCTTGCCGCTGCATACTGTTTGCTTGCCGCTGCATACTGTTTGCTTGCCGCTGCATACTTCTAATCATTTAAACGAGTGAGACCAATCTTTAAAAAAAAAACAGATTAAAAAAAGCAGAGATCCAAGAAAGACTGATAGACATTTAGGGGTGCAGAAGGGCTGCAGAAGGGGTGCAGAAGTAACAGGTGCCTGACGCTGGA
>SMGT01014458.1:114829-139003 GCA_004794575.1 Lanistes nyassanus
TTTGCTTGCCGCTGCATACTGTTTGCTTGCCGCTGCATACTGCATGCTTGCCGCTGCATACTGTTTGCTTGCCGCTGGATACTGCATGCTTGCCGCTGCATGCTTCTAATCATTTAAACGAGTGAGACCAATCTTTAAAAAAAAACAGATAAAAAAAAGCAGAGATCCAAGAAAGACTGATAGACATTTAGGGGTGCAGAAGGGCTGCAGAAGGGGTGCAGAAGTAACAGGTGCCTGACGCTGGATAAATCGCCACAGACCCGGGGTGGGAGGAATGGCGTGAAGTGGCAGAGGGGAAGTGCAAAGGCTGCGAGTGTCGTGCAGAAATCGCAGCAGGAGACAAGCCAACGCAGAGAACAAGGCTTCAGACAGACGCGGCTTGACTGCAGGCGAACCAACCCAGCCACTCAGGTACGAAGCACGTCAGGTGAATTGTTAACATTGCTATTCAGTCAGTTTCAAGCCCGCTGTCAGCAAAATCCTATCACGGACTTTGTAAACATGACATGAATCAGCAAAGAATGGTATAAGAATAAGGGAAACTGAAACAAAACTTTTTCTATTGGCGCAGGGACCTTGGTTCTCCCACGAGACACAGTGCGGAAAGAGTATTTCTCACCTGTAAGGCCTCTCTCTCTCTCTCTCTCTCTCTCTCTCAGCAACACAGAAGTCACCAGCGGCCGGAGGGTCGCAGTAGGGACTCTCAGACAGGTAGTTCTGAGACGCACGCACAGCGACAGGTGCATGTGGTTTCCTCCTTCCACTTCAATTTTAGTCAGTAAGACTGGCTTTGTTACCTCTTCGGAAAGAAAGAAAGAAAGAAAGAAAGAAAGACAGACAGAAAGACAGAAAGCCAACAGAATACAGCTTCTATAAAACCACTGCTTCCTAATATCAAAACTTATATCTGGCATTGTTTTCTCTATAGTAGGCTGACCCACTGACCCACTGACCCGCTGACCCACTGACCCAATGACTCACTCAGCTTAAAGCATACCTACATTAGAGACCTGCTTCAACTGGCTCGGTGGCATGATACAGCTTTTTTTGTCTGTTTTTAAAAAAACCATCTTGCTACAACTTCTGTACCGCCCCTTGCTACAGTGACTGGGCTCTAGTGACGGGGCTACAGTGACGTCACTGAGCTTCTCTACTGTACCTAGCCACAGCGGATTAGCTAGAGCTTGCTAATGACGACTCGGAAACTCCCTTGAAAAACATGTTTAGGGTCAGTGTTCATTTACCCCCCTCTCCCCCCGCCCCAAGCCCAAATGGGCACGAGAGAAAGAAAAGGACTGTGGGTGTGGGCCGAAAGAGGAGTACATTAAAAGACTTCCTCCTCAGCAACTAACGAACTGGCAGTGTGATGGAGTTGCCGAAAAGATTATGCCCTCGTCTCGTAAAATTCCCCTACCGTAGCTCTCCATAGATACCCAGACCGCTCCTGTCGCAAATATCCGGCTTCTAGTTCCTCGCGCCACAATACAGCGCCATTACAACACCCATCGTGAACTCAAAGCAGCCAATGAGCGTGGATAATCAGGATGACGTCGTAAATAGTTTTGACATGCCAATCGTTAAATACGTAGGCGCACAACTATAGAGATTAGAATGAATTTAGACGAATGAAGAAAAAATTAGTCTCAACACAATTCCCTGTCTCCCACGCAGCACCCCCCCCCCACACACACTCCCCCGCGAAAATACTTTTTTTGTGCTGGTTGGTGCACGCGTGCCAGCAGTTATGACTGATCTGTTTTGGCAGGGCTTGATAAGCAATCGGTTCTCACGCTGCTCATTGGTCAATCACCAAATCAGGTGCAGCATATCGCAGGGCCCGTTCTCTGACAGTTGTCAATAGCACCCCCAGCTGACGCTGACGTCTGCAGCTGACAGAATCAAACACCTGCCTGGAAGCAAACCCCGAGCTACTCCAGTCCCAGAATCCATCGCCATTCCACCCCCCACCCTCCTCCTGACGGAGTCATATTCTTTGCCGCTCGTTACTTTAGTTTTGCCAACTGACGTGCATTTGTTTCGATACCAAGTACTTCCTGGTTGGAACGAAAATAAGCGATCAGGAAAGAAACTCCCCACCCTATTCCCCCATCCAATATGTCCTTTCCTGAAATTGTTGTCCGATTTGAAAAAAAAAAGCCTGATGGCTAGTTTGTGTTGTGAAACACCAACAGAAGGAGAGATGTCGAAATATGTCAGAAAAGGGAGTGAGGTTAATGAAGGCGAGACTCTCGGGGTCCCAGGAAAATGTCATGGGGAGGTGGGGGGGGGGGGTTAAAAGATATAAGCAATTGGGGGGGGGGCGCTCAAGCCTTGGGGGCCCGGAACTCAGTACCGGATTCCACCCACACCCCACCATCTCGAAGGCGCTGGGTCAGTGTAAGGAAACTTTAATGACTGAATTGCGATATATTTAACACTAGGAAGAGAGGGAGGGGGCGGATGAAGTAGAGGGATACATGGACAATTCTGTGTGACAGATTTAAAAAATCAGTCTAAGTAGGCTAAGTGCATTTATCGAGGATCTGGGCACAGGAAGTCATTAACAACAATATTATATAACACAATCAATGACAACATAACACGATCTAAAGCTAGAGAAAAAAACAGACGTGGTTTAACGTCTTTCTCTTATTTGCAAGAACAAATTTCTAGTCTGGACAATTGCTACACATCTCTAACAAATAGCTTAATTCTCATTTAATCAATATTCATGCTGAGATGAAAAATTCTGTCACGATGGCAAAAAGCTTTGGATATCGCAACGTCAATGAGAACAAGCGAACGAACGAACGAAAGAAAGAAAGAAGGAAGAGAATTAAAGAGTATGAGGTGAACAAGAGGAATAGGAAGAGACTGTTCAATGATTTGCAAAGAAATGTTATGCATTAGTATGCAACCCATAAAAACTCGTGAATAAAATTGTTTCACCTGTCTATGATAATATACTAGATACAGTCCATGGGGCCCACTTTAGAAACCAAGATAAGGGGGAAATCTCTCCTGGTCGTGCTGATCAAGAGGAGAGAAGCCAGCCCGCGTGGTGTTCAGGTGTTTGTTTTGAGCGAGTTATTGCATAAATCTGGCCACGGGCCTGAACGTCTGTATTCAACAAACAGGCCGCTCCTCTGAGGCAAGCGAGAGTTACATTTATCACAAAGCAGGTGGGCCCCGACTGCAGCCCCATCGACTGTCACTGTGACAGGGTTCACGTGGCACTCTGACCCTTGGCTCGCGCCTCCTGCACTAAGATGGGCCGAATGCAGACTGGTAAAGCACACGACAAAAATGCCTGTCACGCCAGGAATGTCCCGTGTTAATATTTGCCCGAGGTTACAGACACTCCCGACGGGATCTAACTCTAAGTATCAGATAGGCCGATCAGAGGCAGAAGTAATCAGACAGACTATGATAGATCGAATGTGATAATGGGAAAGCCATAACTAGATCGATTACACAAACACTTAATGGAGACATTCTATAGCAGGTCGAGTGTGATACAACTGTGGAATTCTCGATTACTAGATGAGGTGTAGGGGATAGGAAGTGGGCGAAAACTATGGTGGACAGAACCTGACACAAAATAATTATACAAAATAGATTGGTAATGCGAAGACTCAGTAGAAAACGCCTAGCAAACACGATGCCATAAGAGCGAACAATTCAAAAGTACAAAAGCATGACAATCTGCGCGAAACAGTTATCAGTCAGGATTAAAAAGAAGTGAAATTTTAACAAATCATACGATTTCACAAAATTGATGAGGGCTGTACGCCTGAATCAATATAACTGTAGGATGATGCATGCTGTATGTCATGACCAGTAAGGCGGGCAGATTTTGTGATGTCATACAACCGATCCTAAACCAAACCAGAGACACACTACAGACGTGATACAGATGTTTATACCACAAATAAACACAATAAATTAAAAAGCTTTTATTAAACAAAGAACCGATAGTTGGACTCACCGAAAATGTGACCTCATCGGCGCGAGAAGAAAACACTAGTTCCGTGCGTTAACAGCGAACGTCAGTACAACGCAGTTAGCAGACGAACTCCAGAAACATGGAGAGAAGGACTACAGGAAGAGGACACAGTATCAAACAGAAGCTAGTGTGCTACACCTTGCCTGGGCCAGCATATCTAGCTGCGATAACAGCCACTATGAAGTCTTTCAAGTGATATATTTGTGAAACTCTGGCATGTTTATACTACAGAAAAACTGTAGATTTGCAGAATCGCTACCATCGGTTAAAAAAAGACACCAACAGCAACTACCCCCTACCCCTCAGCCCGGTAGCACTATCTGAAAGTAAATTATCGCAAAATGATCAGATAACACTGCATCCGGGCAGATTTGTGGGCAAAAAATAGACCGACGAAAAAAAAGGACACGTGAGAGGACGCAAAATGAAACCAAGGATGATCCCTGGAGAGAAGCGGAATGCTAGAGTACATACAGGAGACGGATGGACAGACAGCAAGACAGACATTCACGCAGACAACACAGAGGACCATTTCAAGATTTTTTAAAAAAACGGATTGAGCAACCTAACTTGTCATTCCTGTAAACTTGGGTTACGAACCAGGGAACTCCGAATGCTTTGTTAGAAGAGAACTACGTTTGTGTTTGTGGGGGGAGGAGGTAAGAATCTTTTTTTCCTAAATTTTACTATCAGAGGATAATTTTTTTACACAAACACTAGCCATGGCAAATCAGAGATCTAAGCAGGTACCACGGTTAATACATGGAGGTCTGCGAAACAGACTGATTGGGGTTAGTGGGTGCGGATGGGTTGAGGAGGGCGACACGATGAAATTTCCAGTCGGTTCTGTCTTGTTTGTTTGTTTGGGGTTTTTTTTAAGACAACCCGCCTATTGGCACAGCAATCGACTGTAACAAGTGGATGTATAGTAGAAACTGGGAAACGGGAAATGAATATTCCTATGAACAATGTGTTAGGATCACGATTTCAGGGTGGCGGGGGAGGGGGATGTGAACGCCTTCTGGTCTCTGGGGAAGAGAAAGTTTTCAACAACTTCAGTAATAGCAAAACAGGAATTGCATATCATATCAAATCAGCTTTTGATTACCACTTCTCAAATGAAGCGCTTCTCCCGCGAAAAAAGGATTTGGAAAAAATCGTTGATGTTTAACCACAACCCACACAAAATGTGGCTTTAGTCAGCCAGTGATCCAAGGCGTTAGGTGTTCCTGATATCTTCCAAATTGACTCGTTGGAAACAAACAAAAATGTGTCACTTTGGTATTACAGTTTTAAGCGCGTGTTCGAACTGTTCTGGTGCATGTCTTGGATGTCTTGAACTAGACAGAGAGAACCTTTGACACCAAACAAGCTGTCAAGTGATTCAAAAGCGTCCTTGCAGTGCTCTTTCATCAATAAAATTTCGAAGCCTAGAAAAGAGGAATTGCATTCTGACCAGTCTTGCGTACTGGTCAGATGTAGAACGGGTAGTCACTATCAAAATCATCTTGTTAGGGAAAATGGTTCGATGGATGGGATTCTCAAGCAATTTCAGTTATTCCCGAGCAGTGTTGGTCAATGTCTTGGGTTTTTTAAAAGTTGGAAACTGTTGAGGTACCGGTCAAGAGGACACCTGTCGACAACGAACGTTTAGGGTCTAGACAAAGTTACCTTTCAACAATAAACGTTCATTAAAGGCTCTAGAGGATGTCACCTTTTAACAGTGACGTTCATACAAGAAACCAGAGAAACCCTCCTATCAACAGTGACGTTCATTCAAAAAACTAGACAAAGTCTCTGTCAATAGTGAACGTTCAGACAAGATTATAGAAAATCATGTGAAAAGTGAACGTTCAGACAAGAGCCTAGAGAAAGTCACCTGTCAACAGTGAACGGAACAATATCTGAACACGTCCATTTATGCATTTATCGACACCTCCGTTTACTAAAGCCGTGCATGCGTGCGTGCGTGTGAAAATGTGTGGGTGCTTTTGAGCACGCGTGTGCGGGAGGCGAGAGGGAGAAAGAGAGAGAAAGAGAGAGTCAGAGAGAAAAACACAAGAATACTTCCACAGCTGCTTCAAAGAAAGAAAAGAAAGAAGAAAGAAAGAAAGATTTGTTAGCAGTATCTCCAAAAGTACGTGCACGAAACCCGCTAAAGAAACAGCTAAAGTCACGACATGTATTCTGTATTCTGTATTCTGTCTTATCCCTTGCGTGCGGATCAGCACAGCTGTACCAGCGTCCTATGTTGTGGAGAACAGGACAGGTTCCCAGTGTGTTTGAAACACTCTCTGCACTCGCACAGATTTGGGGGGTTTTAATGAATGACACAGATAGCAGGCCGAAGTTTAAGCGATAATCAGGCCACAGAGGTTAGATATGACTGCATCTATCTCGAGGCTTTAGAGGATAATACAGTAACTGCTACCATTGGTGTAGTCTCTATGGCGTGCACACGCACACAGAGAGAGAGAGAGAGAGAGTGAGAGAGCTCAAATATATGCGTGCCTGCATTCGAAATGTCTGTGCAAGATAGTGAAATGATGGATCGAGAAAGGTGTTCCGGAATTTTTTCCCCTCACTGCTTTCCACTTTCATTTATAAAACTTAACCCCCCCCCACCACCAGCTACCCTGCTATTATCCTGTAATACAACTGTTAAATTTATGTTTACCATCTGTTTTCGACCTTGGATTTCTTATTTGTACCCCACTATCCATCTAACCTTATTTTACTGTATTTCGCGGTTTGTCAAACCAATGAGGTCGAAAGCCTTTTCTTCACATACGAAGACATAGACCTCTATCAGCACTGAACGCCGTTTGTTTATTCTCATTTAAAGGCATTACACTCATAGCGGGAAACGCGGTACTAGTTTTAAGATGTATGTGTGTGTGTGTGTTTGCGTGCGTGCGTGCGTGCGTGCGTGCGTGCGTGCGTGCGTGCGTGCGTGCGTGCGTTCAACACGGCTCCCAGGAATTCCTTTTATTTTGTGAATACCATTACAGTGCACGGGTGCGAATTTTGTTTTTTGCTCACAAAATGAAATGAATTACGATGAAATTTCTTTGGACGATTATATGATGAGAAATTGTAGCTTCAACTGTTTGGAGCCCACGAACGGCCTTGGAAATTTGCGTTTGCTTAAAGTCTTTTTCTTAACCTCCAGATCACGGTGACTTTGACTGAAGTCACTGTGACATCAGTTAGTTTTCTCCCTCCTCCATGAAAACAATTCAATCCCTAGAATTAAATTTTAAACTGAACATAATTCGCCAGGCTGGTGTTAATGCATGTAGCTGTGTGTAGCCGACCCACAAAGATTTTCTGTAAGACATACTCAAACACATGAACTTCCGGTTCGAATAGACCGTACGTTAGCCATTTCATGTCCAACGATTCCTTAGGCAGTCTATCTGGGTCTGCACCTTGACAGACTGCTTGTGTTGCAAACCCCTCGAGACTGTTTTGACATTGGAGTAGCCAGAAAACTACTCACGCACGAGATAGCAGTCCGAGTGTTTGGTGCGCTTCAGACCAGACGCCAAGTCTTTACTCAGGGAAGTCTTTGATGGGGTGCAGTTTCAGGAGGGGGAGGTGGGGGCGGGGAGGGATCGTACTTGGTGCGTGGAGAGGAACACCATTACGGTGAAACTTTGGAAGGGCTGGTGTCTGTGTGGGTTAAGTTTGGTTGGAAGGATTTGTGGTTGGGTGGGAAGGGTTTGTGAGGATTCCGGATTGGCCGCATTGCATAAAAGCCACTATTAACTACCAAAGAGAAAATTATCTTGGTACAAGCAACGTTCCTAAGTTCTCGCCACTGCAGATATACTCGTATGTGTTTTCATATTTCTAGATATGAGCATATAAGCAAAATGTAGAAACAGGGCGACAGTAGGGTCGACCAGCAAGCGCTCCACCACTCAAGCCACAGGCAGCCACCTTCCTCCAGCAGCGCCAGGAAAGCGACCACACAGCCACCACCAGTCCAGAGCACCAAGCCACGGCCCTCTTCCCTCCCCCTTCCTTCCCCACGCCCACTGCCTCCCACTCCCCACACCCCCCCCCCAGTGCGAAATCACCGCGAGGTGGAAGCACTTTCCCTCCCAAACCAACAACAACAACAACAACAACAACAACAACAACAACAACAACATATTTCTAGAGAATTCTGTTCTCCCACTCAAGTATTCCACAGTCCGATTTTGTACCAGGCCAGATTCCTCCACGAGACTAAAGAGATCCCGTGTGAGACAAAAGAGATCCAACTTTTTGGTAGAGTTTAAACAAGAGAGAGAGAGAGAGAGACATATTCGGAACATGTCATATGTGCCTTTTCTGGGACCAGGTACGACTGTTTAGCCTTTAATTGCGCGCCCCCTAGTGGTAATTCGTGTATCATCAAAGCTCTCTTTTGAGCTGTTTTCACCTCTTCACCAGACGATTGTCCAGGGGAGAAAAGCATTATGCAAAGATGACTGATAGGGCTAACAAGAAAAAAATGATTGCTGGTCTACCCACAAAATCTGTTCGAGCTGCAAATTAAGAAGCAGACGAGACTCTCCCAAACCATTGTGAATGCAGTCAGGGAGGCGCTGATGGCGGTGCATCAACTACGGTGGCGATGAGGAATTTGTCAGCAATCTACTTGAAACATCAATATCTCAGGTACGAACTGCTATACTTCAAGATGGCTTGCGCCATTTTGAAGAGCTGGAAAATGGTTTTAGAATCAGCAATGGACCCCGGATCTCCCACAGGGTAAGTCCTCATTTCGCTGTGAAGGTTCAGAACTGTACAAGATTTATATCTGAAATTCAAAATGCACCAAACTGTCATCATTTGTGATCGGCAGTTTTCCTCTTGTTAATGATTTAAATAGGAAGAAAACGTTGGAGTTCTCGGTGTGAACAGCAGTCTTTTATCAACAAATGCCTCCGACAGGTCCTCCACATCAATTGGTTTGACAGAGGGCCAGACACTGACATGTGGACTAGGGCAAACCAGCAAGTGTCGATCCAGGTCAGGGGAACACAATGGCGATGTGTCGGGCACTGCAAAAAGAGACCTCAAACGTCACCCGGCAGTCGCTGGACTGGAACCAGCAAGGGGAGACGGCGCCGCCCAGAGCTGACCTGGAGACGGAGCTTGAGCGAAGAACTAAAAGTCTCACCTGTCGTGGGAAGGAGAGGAAAAGATCGCCAGAGACTGCAGGAAGTAGAGAACAACTGTCGAGGGTCCAGGCTTCACAAGGAGGAATGGAGACTAAACTTTTTAAAAATTGTCACCAAAAACAAACAAAACGAATAAACAAAATAACAAACGACGTGGAACAGGCACCTAGCAACCAAACGAAAGCAAATCATAACAAAGAGAGACATCGAAACTGTCGACAACCCCCCCCCTCCCCCATCCCGAAGAAAGTTGAAATTATCACAGTTATGTCAAGAGATCTAGTAAAGAAATAACTCCGTGGCGTGGAGCCTATGCTAGGACTGCTTTGCAGCGAGGGGGTTAAAATACAATTCTCTCCATAGCTCCTTGCGGCAATCAAAAAGTGCGGGGGTTACTAGCTTTCTTCTCCATATCTGCTTACGGCAACCAAAAGTGAGAGGTAGGAAAGGTCGGATGAAAAAGATCATCAGGTAAAATGGGTGAAAACCTTAAGACTGACACAATTATTATAAAAAGATATGCGTGGCTTTGAATTTCGGGGTTTAAACTAGGTAAGTAAACAAGACACATAACCGGAGAAATTAAATTCAGAAACTAGACTGTCTGCAGTCATTTTTCGGTCGTCTGCTTCAAAGGGCCCAACAGGAATATAAATCGATGCCGTCTGAAAAGTGACCCCCCAATAAGTCTTTTTGTGGGGACATCAATAGCAGGTAATAAAGACTTCCAGCCTTACCTGAACAGACAACTTAAAACCTAATTTTTGTAATTTGCGTTGCTCCTTCTCTGCCCAAACGAGCTTATGCTTCTTCTTGTGCCTGTTTACACTAGGGCGCGTGTGGGTCTGCGTGTTATGGTCGTCAACGCGTTAGAACCTGTTGTTAGAGGTGCGGGCGGCACGCTGTTCTCATTTGTACTAATGCAGTTAGACGAGATAGGAAACAAAAGCCCAACATGTTTACTTGTATGTAACTTGTTTTGCTGTTAGTCTCTTACTGCTAAGGGACGTCTTCTACTGCGATCGTTGTATTTAACATCGATGTCATAGAAACCTGAGAACAAGGGGGTCGATAGATAACTGTTTTAGATCCAGGAACGGCCAAGGGTTATATCCTGTAGTCAAAATATCGTGCACACGCAATGGCCATCTCCGAACGTTAAACTGCATCTATCAGTCTCGCGACTGTGGCGGCGCATAGCTTAGTGAGAGTACCCTAGTCACCACATTGTGCAAAATAACACTATCCCTCTTATTTGGGGGAAAAACCCCGAAGAAATGTGAGAAAAGCTCTACGTCGCTTCGCAGACGGCGAAAGTTGAGAGGACACGTTACGAACAGTGTAATACGTCACCTCTCGAAGAGCGAAAGTTGACAAATTTTAACAATCTGTTCCTTCATCTGGCAGACAGTTCTGCCTTTTGGCCGGAAAGGGTAACAGTTCTTGGTTCTTTCTTGAGATCTCATGACGTGGGTTTAAAAAATGAGTTTTTATCTGCTGTTCTTGGGATAAAACAACACACATAATCATCATGGGATATGAAGGGAATTCAACATTTTTTAAAAGAAAAATATTAATCCCGCTAACTTTTTTTTAGGTGGCAATAAAGTATATCAGGCATTTACAAAATATTAAAATACAGAAAGCACCATGAACCCCATTGCAGCCAAGATAGTAAACACATTGTATTATTCCAACGCCGCCTGTCTTGTCTATCTACACAGTCTGTCTTTCTGTTCATTCTGTATATTTGTCTTTCTCCTCTACATCCCGTAATTTCCACCTAGTGAAAACAGTACCAAAGACATAAAGTTTACATTGAGTCCAGCGCATGCGTACTAGGCACGCTGAAGTGTGGGAAGTACCTATTTAAGGATTTTCTGCTTACAGGATTGTCTCGCAAAGAATACCAACGAAAAATCCTACTGGCACAGAGCCGGACTCCAGCATAGGACCTCACGACTAGCCGAACAGAAAAATCGCGGCCCCCAACTCCGACACATAAAACAAGGAAAAGGCGTGAGCAGAAGTCAGCCCTTGGCCTCTTGACAACGCCAACCCCGGGATCAACTCGCCGAGGGGCGGCAGCACTAGGCGGTGCCCGAAGGTCACAACTTGTGAAGTGTTCGCTTCAGACGGGCCCACGGACAGACGAAGGTCTGGGAGTTAATCCCCAGTAGGCGTCTTGAAGGATAAACCCCCCTGTGCTCTCCGTGCATTTTCATCCGTCTTGAAAATCCGCCCCCCTGCCCTGCTAAACGGCAGGGGCAATTATGAGGCTTAGCATCAAAACCTCGAGGTAACTGTTTAAGCCCCCCAGGTAACTGTAGAGCCCCGGGCCACAGCCATTAATTAAGCTGGTGTCCGCAGCATTCTGGGGACGATGGAAGTCGGGACTGGGCGCGCAACGAGCAGACGATTCAGAAGCGGATGAATCTCGGACATCGTCCTGCGCTTCGTCGTCTGCGAAGCTGGCAGAGGTCGTCTGCCCTTGCCTTGTCGTGTGAGAATCGACACCATAGTCGGGCAAACCCTTGGAGAAAATTACCCTCTGGCACGCACAGCAGGTCGTCAATTTTCACCTGAGTAACGAAGCGAAGGTGTTCCAGTCAATGAAGAGCGTTCGGTTGAGCTGACCCGAGCTGAGAAGGCTGGATACTGTGGCCCTGGTACTCCTCGCGAAGGCACAACTAACTCGTCCTTTGATCGCTGAGCGGAGGGCAGTTTTACAGCTGACATTTGTTGTTGGGCCACAAAAGCCACACTGTGCGGCTTTGTGTGGAGAGATTAGGACTTAAAGACATAATGTGTGTTATTTATGTCTTTACAGACGGAACGTGTGAACAGTTGCTTAAAGTAATAGCAGGTAGCACCAGACTGTCTGAGGTACAGGAGGTCTGGAGACAGCTACAGCCGTGTGGTGCGAACACGGCGCGTCATGTTTGGCTCGTAGCTGTTCTGGGCTTTAAAAAGTAACAGCGTGTATTCTGGGCTTTAAGCAATAACTCCTTGTATTCTGGGCTTTAAACAGTAACTGCGTGAATTCTGCGCTTTAAACAGTAACTGCTTGTATTCTGCGCTTTAAATAGTAACTGCTCGTATTCTGCGCTTTAAACAGTAACTGCTTGTATTCTGGGCTTTAAACAGTAACTGCTTGTATTCTGCACTTAAAACAACCAAAGGAATTGGCAGTCAGTTTCGACGATCTTGAATTCTGTCCAATCTTCCCGAACTTCCAAAACTGGGCGTGTGTTTCGAGGAGAGGAAACTTCCACAATCGCGAGTTAGGTCGAACCTTTTACCAGAATTTTTAAACATTTTTTTCCGGTTGGAAACTGAAAATGAAGGGGAATACGCGTGTTTTAATGATCACGTTTTCGGGCTGAACGAAGGTGAGAATGGGTCTGTTTTCCTAGGTCTAGTCAGCAGAAATCGGGAGATATTCACTACTGTGCGGCGCGAAGCATTTTTTTGCTCAGTGACTTGGATATATCAGAAAGGTCTTGAATCCTATCTGATGAAGGCCACGTGACTCGCGGGTTTGTCCGATTGAAATTTCAAACTCTAGCTAATATTTGACGAAGTGCATCCGGCCAGAAAGCATACAGGTTTTTGTCAGCAAAATTTTGATATGGAGAAATAAAGAAACTATTTTCAATTAAATTAAATGTACGATTTCTTGCTGGTCACGCTAAAGATCTGAAGACGGTGTAAGACAGTACAAACAAACCCATCCAGGTCTCTCGATACTTTGAAGACGTCACGAACTAATGGCGATACTTAGTAAATCTGCGGGACAAATACCGACATACGTGGTGTCACAACAACAAGGCAGACGCCCACAGTCTGCGGGACAAATATAGTGATAAATTCCCGGTGTGATAATACAAGTTTAGGTTAAGGAATATGATAAATTTCAAAAATTTCCTTTCTAAAAATGTAGTCGAGGATTATTGTTCAGTGAGACCTCTTTCACATAGAAGATTGGTTGAAGTCTTCTTGGGTTCAAACTCCACCCTCCCCAACCCCCCAAACACTATTGAAAAGTATATAGAGGAACATGTAATCAGCCTACTTCCCAAACTTAAAACCCTCTCCCAAAACACACATTACCACCACCTCTACCACTGCCACCAAAGCTCGTGCGAGATATAAAAAAAAAAATTCATTTAAGCTGAAGACTTAAGCTCTGGACAGTTAGATCAACACCAGTCTGTGGAACAGTTCATTATTTCTTTTTTAATCTCGGAGCAGTAATACTGGAGATAAGGTACGAGGAATGAGACCTGTTTATGTTTTCACCCACACAGTGTGATACGTCCCATCTATTCTTTCTGTACTTCCCATTTCTCCTATCTATACGTCCCATTTCTCCTATCTATACTTCCCATTTCTCCTATCTATACGTCCCATTTCTCCTATCTATACGTCCCATCTATTCTTTCTGTACTTCCCATTTCTCCTATCTATACGTCCCATTTCTCCTATCTATACGTCCCATTTCTCCTATTTTATCTTCAGATTTTTTCCCCTTGACAGCGTAGTCGGTTTACGATGATAATTTACTGGTTTTATTAACTGACCAATCTATCCTCTTATATTTATGAACACCTCGTTGACACTCGAATGTTGGAAAATTTAGTCCAGTAAAGGTGATATCTGAGTTATTGTTTTGGTGATCATATATACATGGTCAAAGTTATCAAATAAATTGTATTTCACACAGTCACAAAGAACTTGCAGAGAAACAGGGACCCAGCTGCATTCCCAATGTTGAAAGGGGGGGGGGAGGAGGGAAATTCTTAATTTAAGAGGATAATGAGACAAGCCACAGTGAAAATAATGACTGACGTATGGATGTAGAACTCAGTGCCGACTTGCCGATAAACATCATGACAACAGAATACTTATTTGCCTCCTTTAGCTTTTACGAAGAATCAATGAATGATATTCTTTGTTGGAATTATTTTAGGGTTTAAATTAAGGAAAATTCTTCACAAGAAGATAGTGTGCCTGCTTGTATATGCACAGAACGCAAAAGGGAAAAATTAACAAAATTACGGCGAGACAGAGCAGGAGAGGTGACGCCGAATAATGTCCACCACATTTGTAATAAAATGGGAATGACAGAAGTAATCGTTCACAAACAGTGGTTGTTTTATCAAAATGTTTTCCTGTGCATCTGTTTGCGGACTGCCTGCCCCACCCAAGAACAAAAGTAAGATCAAGCAATGTAACATGAGCAACATGGGACGAACGCAAGCGATACATTACTAAACCCTGACTACTAAGAGACCGAGGGTGGGTAATTGTGCGTGCACATAAATGCGTGTATGGACGTGTGGTGCGGTGAAGATGAGGAAGGGTCGAGAGAAAAAGCAATAAAGAGAGAGAGACAGATGGAAGTATCGATGAATGGAAGGATTAACGAACGATCCAACGATAGATTGAGCGAACGAATGGTTAACAGCTAAGTTAGCTACTGATCTAGATAGAAAACATTCAGGAGCTCACACGCGTCCCAGCCCTTGCTGGCATGATGGTGTATCCCCGCACATGCGCAGAAGTCGCTTCCGTGTGTGTGGCATGGTGAACGAAGAGAAACTTGCCAGCAACAGTTCCCATGATTGTGTAATAAAGGCGCACCTGTGCAGGTACACATGCGCCAACGCACTCATGTCACCACACCTGCAGCTTCGCGACCACCTATCGCAGACACGCCGTGTCGCCATCGGCCACCAGTTTACCTCCGCCGACGCGAAAAGGTCCCAAAAGCGACGCAGCCATCCTTCCAGCAATTCCCTTCACTTTTTCGCATGCTCCCCGACGCGAGGTCCGTTTATATAGAACTATTTACTCACACTAGCAAAAGTAAATTGCAGGGAGACAAAAAGGGGGGTAGGGTGGGGGAACAGCATACAGCGCCTCGTCCATTCTGGCTGCACGAACAAAGCCCCAAGCAGTTTCATGCACGCAATGCTGTTCGTGTAATCCTTTCTTTTTCAACTGCGCGTAACGAAAGGTCTGGGCTTGAGCTGGTCCGACTTGTGGCACCTATTTCTCTACAGCGTGGTCGTGGTGATGGGGCAGATAACGGCACTAGGGGGTTATGTCCCTTGCAGAGCCAGGAGGCAGCGGAACACGCCAAGACTAGGAACAGACTGTCAGCGTTAAGGGATGAGAGCTGGGGGCGGGCGGGGGGAACAACGCTTTTCACCGCACACCGCTGGGGGTCCGAACGCCTGTAGTCCCGCGGATTAGGGACTGGTTATCATGATGTTCACTCACAGCCGCACGGTTGTGCAAGTATTGCGAGGGAGGGGTGGGGGTGACAGGGGGAAGGAGAGAGAGGTGATCGTCTAGGGCAGGGCAGGGCAGGCAGGACACAGATTGGAACCGGAAGCTCGTGAAACCCCCGCCATAGCTAGGTAGGGGTAGGGGAGGAACAGACTGTTGTGACTGAACGCGTTGACAAACAGATCAGAAGCTTTAAGCACACGCACACACAGCCGCATGCATGCACGACATCACAGACTCCCATCACTGGTGTTGACGATCTAACGTGATTTTCCCTTCAGTCAGCGGAACCCGTTCATAAACTAATGTCCTTCTGACGTTTCGTTATACTTATCATGTCCACCAGATGGCGCGATGGTTTTTAGGACTATTCTTGACGTCCGTGTCACGCCGTGATGGTCTAGCCTGATAACCAGCAGGTCGCTTGGGCGCCATGATGCGCATCACATCGAACGATGGCGCAACGCCCTGATGTATTATTCATTCTCATCGCTAGTGGTTGTCCTTTAAAGCTTCAATGTGAAAGATGTCAGCCGGTCATGCGTCGACAGATTTCCAGGTGCTTTTGCTGTGCTCCTGCATCTGTGTTACTGTTTGTTGTTTTGTCTTTGTCTCTGATGACTCCTGGATTAGATTAGCAATCAAGTCCCAAATAATGCAGTTATTTGCCTCGTTTTGTGGAATGAGTTGGCTGTCCAGTGCTCCGAGTAACAGACGTCTCAAGTCTTTTCAAAGGGGTTAGTTTTGTTTGGCATGGTAGACTGAGACAGTCTGCGTGTGGCCAGCAACCTAATTTTCTTCCTTCCGGACGGACCACAAAGCGTCTTGCTGTTGTACGGGTATACAAGCCGCTGGCTTTGCATCACATGACATGACGTTTCGTCCCCAGATCTGATGCATTGCCCCAAAATGTTCGCAAAGTGGACACAAGTTTATAGTACACGCACACCTACATTTTCAGAGAGAGAGAGAGGGAAAAAAGAGAGAATGAGTGAGTGAGAGAATGAGAAAGAGAAAGATTCTTTTCTTGAAATTAAATTGAGGTGCAAGAAAGTTTCATCCGGATCGGAAAAGAGTGGGGGGAGGGGGGTAACCAACAGGAGCGGGGAAGAGGACGGGGTGTTTTTAGTTCACAGTGGTAAGGGAACTCATCGAACAATCATCGATTGGTTTGGGGACGGTGCACGTACTTCTCAGTTTCCAAACAACCGACTGTCGGCAATTGAGAGTTTGCTTTAAGAATCTCATCCGTTTCATTGTAGAGGCCCTTGTGGCCTCGATCTGTACCCCTCCTCACCCCTCCTCCGGCCTCTGCATCCCCGTTACCCCCCCCCCCGGCTGATTGCACACTCACAGGTTATCGACGACGACAGGCTAGGAGAGCGCAGCGTTGGTCAAGTGGTCCGTATCGGGTGCCGCGGACCCTCTGCAAGGCCTCACGTGAAAGGAAGTTGGAGAGTCGTGGTAGGAGGGGGCCATCTCAACATCATAACCCCCTTCCTTCACACACCTGTAAGTCTTTCCCCTTCTACCCAGTTAAAACCCCACCGCGTACCAATCAAGTCCAGGTCAGCTGTCACTCTCCGCGGCTGGGGCGGTGTGACGTCACCGGAAGACAGCAGTACGTCGCAAGAGTTTCAGAGAGTCGACGGTCGTGACGTTTGGCTTTGTGACGTCACGGCCTCTCTTCTCTTACTGTCTCCATAACCCATCAAACTAGCCTTTGTTTTTGCCATGTCTTCCAAAATCATTCACAAAAACAGTTCAGCTGGGGGGCAGGTGAACACAAGATTACAAGATTTCTTCTTCTCTGCTCCAGCGGTTTGAAATTCTCTTCCCGCCAGTATCCGCAACAATTCTGACTCAAATTCCTTCCCTACTGCCCTTAAAACTCATCTCTTTCGTCTTGCCTATCAGTTACCCTGCGTGTAATCCATATGTGCGTGTGACTGATAGATTCCAGTGTATTGTGCGTGCTGTGTGTGTGTGAGAGAGTGAGCGCGTGTACGTGCCTGTGTGTGTACTGTAAAGTGGTGTGAGATCATTTGGGAGATAGAGCGCTGCACAAATATTTTGTATTATTATTATACCCAAAAGTATGGTGGCTGCATAATCGAAGCCACGTTTCTAAAGAGTGTGTGCGCATTAGGAACGCCAGCCTTTTTCCAGGAGCAAATACGACTGTGTAAAGCTGGATCGTGCCGCAGTGCTAACCTGCTGTGAATATGCATATCTGGAGTCGTGTTCTCCCGTTCGACGGTTGACTGTGTTGGGAATCGCGCCAGAAGAGAGTTAAGGACCTTTTCAAGAATTTCTGCAGCGGTTACTGTTGCGCGATGCTGCATGGGTGATGGGTATATTTCACAGCGTAATTTTTACTGACGTGGGTCAGGGCAGCACATTGTCTCCCATTTCAACAAACAACAGCCTAGGAACACAAACCTGACCAGCTGAAAGTCAAAGGTCAGAGTTTACATCCCGTTTGAATAACGTGTTTTGTCTTCCATGGGGGGAGGCTTGCTTTGGCACTTGCTGAACAAAGAAGGCAGCGCATTCCTGACGGAGGGGCAGGGAAACGAGGGTACTCTTTGTTTTCCTGTGTTGTTGCGCGTCCTCAGACCATAAACAGTGGCATCCTTTCCTCTATTGTTCTTGGTTCTCTATTAACGATGACGTCATTTCCTGTAAACAGCTATGCAATGACGAGTCGGAATGACCTTCGTGTTTTGCCTCGTTTTGTTGAATTGCTTTCAGCGAATATGTCAGGTATTCACTTAGACATTTTTTCGTTTGTTCTTTTATTTTTTAAAGACAGTGGACAGCATTCAAAATGTCATGCCACCAGGAGCAAGGTCAGGTTGCATGGGCGTGCATACTTCTTATTCATACGTTAAGATTCACGTAAAATAAACAGGGCGAACGGGCCTTTGGATCTATGCACCCCAACCCAGGTGTCTACAGTCGGGTGAAAATATCTTGTGTGTGTTGACTACTTCCCTAAGTATGTTGTCTGTGATACATTCGACACCAAAGCCATGATTCGCGCCGAATGAACTATTCGAAGATGATTCTGTTAAACAAACGAGATTGCATGAATCGTCACGTACAGAGAGAACTTTCGAAATTAAAAAAAAGTAGAATTAGTCTCTTCTGGCGCAGACTAGTACGAACGGAACAAAATGTATTGGCATGAAAATGCTTATCTCTGATATCAATTATTACCAACTAATAGAAGCGAACATATTCAGTGGACACAAGTGTAGAATAAGTTTATCGGTAAAATAGACACGCGTTTACACCTTGAGCTCACGGCGCATCAGGCACACAACAGAAAGTGAAAGTAAGTTAGAAATGAGGATAGAAAGACAGAAAACAGAAAACAGAAAGAAAGAGCCGGCCCGGAATTTATCATTTTTCCTGTGGCATATTTATCTGATACGACTCCTGTCACACGATGTCATAAATTATTTATAAAGTTAATTTCATCTATAAAATTTCATGTTATAAATTGAATAAAGGTGGCGGGGTTACAAAAATCTATCAACCCTTTACTTATTAACAGAGCACTCTCTCAATGCTGTGGGCTTGTCGATCGCTTAGTTTTGCTGTAGTTTACCTCATGTCACAGCAAGAGCTTATGCTGGGAGGGACAATTACTGTTGTCGGTGCTAAACTATGCCAAAAACGGACATCAGGCTACATTTGAGGTTGTGTTTTAATGTGACGTATCAGCCCTGGTATGCACCAGGTATGGAGTGAATGCCCAAACCTTTGAAACTGCATTGGGTGGACTATTTTCCACTTGACATGAAAAGGGGGGAGAATTCATTTCATACTGATCACTGTAAGGCAAATCTCTTATAAACAATGACGCGTTTCTTAAAAATGTAGTTTCTCTTGCAATTTTATGTGACACATGAAATTTTCAATTGATCAAGCATGTTATAGAATAAACCTCGTCAGATGGTTGTTGGCTTATTTGCGTGTTTACTGAAGTTTGCGAAAAGATAGTCAACAAAATTTTAAAAATGCCTTACGCTATTGATAATACCATAAAATACAGCATTTCAAAGACCAAGCTTTCCAAAAAGCTAGAAAACATATGGCCAGAACCTAAATACATACATAATAAAGACATAAGCGATACATTTGAACTGTAAGTGTATAATCCAGAACTGCTGCTGTGATCTTGGCACGAATCAGTGTTTGTACTGGCTAGCAATTATTACTGGCTTACAAATATGTCAGTTACAAGAGAAAAAGTGGTCAATGAAGCATGCAGGTTACACGAGAGAAATCTATTTCAGGACTTACGACCACTGTGTCAACATCAGTTCTATGGCTACATCGCAATAACACGATTTGTAAAAAAATTAATGAATGTTTCCTCGAAATAATGTGTTGCGTTAAGGAATCTGTAAAAGGCGGAATAACGTTGGAATAAATTTCTTGTTTTGTTTCTTCCAAACCAAAAAAAGCAGTGAATGAACCGAGAGACAAGGGAGAGCACCCACTGCCCTAAACTGGCGCATTACGTGAGCGAGGTGTCTGAGAACTCTTCACGCTAAGGACAGAATGAGGTCAGCCGAGTCTGACGGTGCCCAGGTGCGAACAACAGGCAAGGAGGCAGCGCATGCCGACAGGCCGTCAGAACGGTCTCACTCGCTGACAAATGTGTCCGCCGCCATGTTGTGTGCGTAATTATGGGTGTTCCTTTTTCACGCTCCACTGCTTCCGTGAATAGCAAGCCTTCTTTACTGCAGCACTGGCCAGGGCTCGCGTGACAATGTACTATCCCCAGACAGAAATGCCAGGGATGCGAGACGCCTTTGAAGACATCCACAGAGCTTTCGGCCTTTGAAGTCCTGACACAAACGGGGTCAAATGTCACAGGTCTCGCCTTCAGCGTTATATTTAATGCGGGAGGTGGCCCTGACCTGGGTAATGATCTTCAAAGGTTTTACAAAGTTCTTAATCATTCAAAGAGTTTGGGAGTGTTGTGGGATGAGAGAGGGGCATTTCGCTTTAGAACATGGAGGAAATCTAGCCTCGACTGCAGCCACCGGAATGCATGGGACCCGACAACAACCACTGACATGCCAGCGATGCCTCAGCAACCACCAATATGGAGGTACATTTCTAACAGCCGCTAGAGTGGAGGCGGCTTCCCCTCAGCCGCTAAAACAGAGGCGAGAAAGTGACGACAGCGTGTGTTTTCTGCTGGTAATAGGGAACGCACTTTCTGTTATCCCCTTACTTCAATCGCTGATCGTTCTAGACACCAGATGTCTGCTGCCGTTTGCAGAAATTCTCGTGCACCATCTCACGATAGACCCCCACCCCACCCCCATCGCCACAGTGACGTGTAGGGAAAGGGACATAACTTGGTCCTGTGCCACAGTTCACGCCCAAATCAAACCTACCGCTGCCCGCCCCCGCCCCTCCACCCACAAACACAAGCAAAAAGAAAGAAAGAAAGAATATTTAATCATATCGAGAAGCAGAATTTTAAGCCGTATAAAGTTCCATTGCTACTCAGAGAAATGGCCAACTCTCAAGCAATCCACGAAAGTGATGAAAGAAAAAAAAGTGGACAGGGCAAGAGAGTCTCGTGACTCAGGCTGTACGGAATGAGGTGCTACAGACCGTAGGTTTTCCCCGAGCCAGCTTTGTCATGGAGGTACTACCCCCTCTCCCCAACCCACTTTCCCCAGTTGCCTCCAGCTAAGAAATGTCGTTGACTTACTGATTAAACGCGTCAGTACTCAGAAATTCGCAAAGTTCTCCTTAAAAAAATATAATGCATATTCATGCGCAATAGCCGACACAAAATGAAAAGGATATTTTTACAAACAGATCGGGACAAAACAGGATTCTTAAGCTCCCGCTGCCAGCAAATACGAACGCCCACGGCCTTATACCCTTTATGTAACACCGGCCTAGGTTCGCCAACACTTTAATACTACTGCTACCAACACCAGCCGCTTCTCCTACTACAGCAGCTACAACAAAAACCACCACCCCACCACCACCCAACCCCCACCACTACTACTACTGGAAAGATTGTAGAGACGGATGGCTTGTTAAAAATTATTATTAAGCCTAAAAAAATTTCACGGAATCTGTCAGCGAAGACTGACTACCGGAAATATAACGCCTCTGTTGTCCGGTCCACGCCCCTGTCTCAGGTCAGGGTGCGACAGGTCACTGGGTGCAGGGGAAAAACGGGCGTCCACATTTTTATGATGATTTAATGCCGCGAGCCAAACTCTTGGCGGACAAACGCCTTCAGCCAAGACAGTGGTAGGACGAAGGAAGTGGGGAGTGGGGCGAAAACACGTTACAGCGCACATTCACAACACAACACAACACAACACAACACAACACAACACACAGCACAACCCACAACACAACACAAAGCACAACCCACAGCATAACACAGACGAACTTTACGGACAATGCACACAAAGCGGCTTATGGCCTACAACCCCAGTGATTCCTCCAGCCCACCCCCAGCATCAGGTGGACACCTATCATTGGTAGATTGATGTGACGTATACTGTCTATTATTTCTACCTTGGACATTGAGACCTGTATACCCGCATGTCAAAAGACGTGGGCTGACTGCTTTCAACACTCTCGGGTGTCTTTTGTGTTTTATTCCCGCTCTTGGGGCAACCGCAGCTTATCGTCGTCTCTCGCTCGCCGCTGATTCAGACAGCCTTCGGTTCGGAACCTAGTTCGACACAGGTATGCCTTCTCTGCGTGCGACACCTGTTTACAGAACCGACCGTCGGAAATTTTCTCCGGATAGTACGGCTTGGTTTTCCCTTCCTCCTCCTCCCCCCGCACCTTCTCCACCTCCTCCACCCCCACCGCGTAACTAGAGAGACTTCTTTGTCGACTTGGTTAAGATAGTAAGCAGCCCAACGTTTCTCCAGGTCTGGCTAAAGCTGTAAGGGCCCTACAGCTGACTGCGTCTCAGGAGAAGACAACTCAGCTGCTCACGCCGCGAGAAAAGACAGCTTGATGGCAAAACCTCTTGAGTCTGACATCAACTTTGGCAGAATAATTAATTAAGGAAACCAGTAGACAACAGCTCAGCTCCAGGGCGAGTCTTTCAAGTGCCAGTAGCAGCATCCGCTGGCTCTCAGCTACTGGCGGCGATAGCATCAACAAGGTTAACGATTGTGATGATGTATCAGGCTCGGCAACACAAGGACTTCTAGTCCTCGCTATACAGCGATATGCTTCTCCCAGTCCCCTGGCCTTTCCTACAGGACAGAAATTCCCATTTGCTGGTAGATTAAGCAAAAAGTAGGCCATTCTGCAAGACAATGCCATCCCAGGGCCCAAACTGTGCCGACAAAGCCGTGTAGACTGGGAGAACACCTTTGGTAGGTGTAAAACGAGTCTCTCTGTGCAAGTCGTCGGACCTGTCAGTCTGGCTTTGTTTAGTGACGTCACGATACCTGTCTATCGCCACACGTGTATCTCGCTGTTCCGTTCCGAAGAGTCTGGCGATGTTTGTGTCAGATTTAATTTTCTGCAGACATTGCCGAAATACATCCAGTAGAAAAAGGAATGTATTATTACACTATTCCTAATCAGCACTGAGTAGTAATGCTCTGCGAATATGATATTACTTCAATCATTGTACCTCTTGTACCTGTTGACAAAAACCGGTATCAACTGAGATCTCATTGAAACGCGTACTCTACCCATCTAACACATCGATGTTCGTCAAGATTTTGTAATGTTTTCCACGCAGTTTGTTATAAGAAGGGTTACTGGTGTAGTGGGCGGTTTAGTGTTTCCTTTAACAGAGCACCTCCGTTTCTTTCTCACCCACAGAAATCTACGTCTATATCTTTTATTCTTTTTTTCTTTATTCCTCCTTCATGGGTTCCATCCTTTCTTATTTCTTCTTAGTATACATTTTGAACTTGCCGCAAACAGGCAGCACAGCAAATACAAAGTCGTTACATTCCCTATAAACCAGGTGAGGCGCTTGTAGTCTGTAAAACCAGGTATGCAATATAAGGCCGACGCTTGTCATATTTTGATAACACCTGTGTTCATCTATTGCTGACGTCACAGGTCGTACTCCCATGCGCCGTCCGTACCACCGCTGCCAGCGCCGCCTTGCACCCTCATACAGAGTTACGGCCCTTTCACGAGCGCATCGTGCCCCAGCTATTGACAAGCGGCCGGGGTGCACAAAGAATGGGCTGTGCATCGTATAGACAGCTTTTACTGTAGGTCATCGATAAATGTCCGACATAAACAAGAAGAAGATGAAATGTTGCATCCATAACTGACAGATAAGCTAAGCGCCAACGATCCAGCTCCCATCACGGTAAAGGTGTGAGACAATAAGAGTAATTAATATGATGTTATGGCAAGTGTTTGAGAGCGTTGATACAATGCTATAATACAGCTGCTACACCACAAAAAGGGAATATGGTGTTCCTGCACTAGTGTTTAACTGAGAGCGTTGATACAATGCTATAATACAGCTGCTACACCACAAAAAGGGAATATGGTGTTCCTGCACTAGTGTTTAAATGAGAGCGTTGATACAATGCTATAATACAGCTGCTACACCACAAAAAGGGAATATGGTGTTCCTGCACTAGTGTTTAAATGAGAGCGTTGATACAATGCTATAATACAGCTGCTACACCACAAAAA